>CM062089.1:220923-820923 GCA_031163375.1 Conogethes punctiferalis | reverse complement strand
ACTCCTATTCGTGTCAGGGCTGACAGTTGATACTTGAAACACCCAAAGGGGACTAATGAGAAAAGTACTAACACTTCTACTACGCGACGCGCGGACAGTACTTACCCAAAAACCTATTCATTCGTAGATAACACTTGAGTGTCGGTCGCCATTGTAAATGTCTTAGTTTGCATAGTGTTGATATTTCTGTAGTGTTGTTGTTTTCATAGGTAAGTATTGTTTGTATTTGTTTGTTTATTGGACTGGCTCGGTGGCTCAATTGGTAGTGACCCCTGCCTTCTCAGCCAAGAGTCGTGGGTTCGATTCCCACCCGGGACAAATATTCGTGTGATGAACACTTGTGTTTGTTCCGTGTCTGGGTGTTTATATTTGTATTTGAGTATTTATTTGTGGTACCTTCGTTGTTCTGATACCCATAACACAAGTGCTTAAGCTACTTACTTTGGGATTAGAGCAATGTATGTGATGTTGTCTGATATTTATTTATTCACATAAATACATACGAAATGGACCAAAGGACCAAGTGCGAATGATGCTAATAGGCACGTTTTCGTTTAGTATACCAAATGCGATAAAACACCCCCAAGAACTGTTAGCAATCTAGGTCGTACTATAAATGGCTGTCTGAGGGACGCGCCGTCTTATTCGTGTCAGGGCTGGGTTGATAAACAAAAGGACGCAGTGGCGCTAGAAGTAAAGAGATGAAGGGGTCAAAGGAGGAAATAACTGAATATTTGACTGGCCCGGTAGCTCAATTGGTAGTGACCCCTGGGCTTTGATCCCTACCCGGGACAAACATTCGTGTGATGAACATTTGTTCCGTGCCTGGGTGTTTATAATTTGTATTAAAGTATAGGTGTATGAGTGGAACTTTCGTTGTTCTGATATGGGTAACATAAGTGCTTATGCTACTTACTTTGGGATCGGAGCAATGTGTGTGATTTCGTTCGATACTCATTTATTTTTGATTTTCTCCTACGCTTACATTAGTTATATACCTAACTAATGTTTGCTGTTAAATACCTTCCTTGTACTAATTCCAGTGTATAACATATGTACATAACTTAACAGATACAATATCATATCGATAATAATGTTAAACTTAATACGTACCAAAACAATCTTATAAGATAGACAGATGACGAATTGATATGGGTCTTGTTTTGACGTAAGCATAACAATTTTTTTCCCATAAGTCAGAACTAAATTTGATATGTCTAGACATATGGCATGAGACAGGATTTCGCATTTGGTAAACAACATACGCTTTTTATTAAAAGTTAGTTAGACTCGAACAAATACCAACGGAACGAGTAATCTATCCTACAAAAGTAAAAACAATATTTATTATCTGTCGCTACTACATCCTATTCCTGCTTACTATAAAATAATTTACTTTTTTTATATAAGAAGAGCTTTCATGATGACCTTACTCCACCTGATGGTAAGCGGTCGTGAGGTCCAAAAGTTAGGTCGACAGGCACAATAGAACAAACCCAATGCGCCTGTCGCCCTCACCCTGAAGGCCCACTGAGATGCCGTTTCACGCCCCGCCTAAAGAACCCAGGATTGTAAGAGGAAGGAAACACATGAGCTGGAAGGGTATTCCATGACTTAATGGCACGGGGCAAGAACGAGGTATTGTGCAATAAATACAATAATAAATAAATAAAAAACCTGCCAAGTACGAGTCGGACTCGCGCACAAGGTGCTAATCGGGCAAATCATATCGCATTTCACTGCTGGATATAGGCCTCTCCAGTAGTTCGCCACTTTGGTCAAACACCTGGAGGATTTACCCATAATCGCCATGGGCAGGCGAATTGGCGATCGCAGAGCGCAACTTCTCGCTCCGGCGACGCTGCTGCCCGTCATCGGCCTTGAGAATTTAGCTACGCCTTCAATCGTGATGGCTATACCAATCGGTTGCCTCGTTTATTATTCTTTTTTCTTCGCGGATGCTCGTGCTGGGCGGACGTGTCGAGCCTGGTGTCGAATATTTATAACAATTTTTAATTTGAGCGATGGAGCCCTGGGACTTCGCCCGGACTGACTGAGGGACTGTTTTGCACGGCTTCGAAGCAGCCGAAAATCACTTGGCTGGCGCGGCCGCTCTGCGGATTTGAACCCGGACTTTTTGCGTGAGTAGCGGGTGTTTTTGCCGTTGAGCCGCGAGAGTTGGGAGCGTTGCGGCCGAAATTCGTGACTCGTAGCTACACACGCCTGCACCACCGGAACACGGTGAGAGAGATCATATACTTTTATTGTTGCTGTTCCTGTCTCGCACCGCTGAACCTTTCCGTGAGCTGTCAAATAGCGATATCGTTACGCGACTTTGAACTCTAAGTACAGTCTCGACGACTCGCCCGGCCGGCCCTTACTTCTGGATACAATACAAACAAACCGGTTGAATAAAATGCATTGCAACGCTTGTAATAAGGTTTTGAATAATAAGGAATGCATGAAGTGTCGCCTGTGTAGGGGCAGTTTTCACTACCAATGCCTAAATATAGATAAATCGCAATACACCGCACTATCAAAAGATCAACTATCTGTCTGGATATGCCCATCATGTACCAATGTGACTCGCCGTGTCCGTTCTAGCGACAACACGCCGGTGCGACAAAGTAACATCGCTCGCGTGGTTAGTGTTGACGATATGAACATGTCCTGTGACCACACTGACCACTCCAACCATGCTTCTGTTTCTCCGTCGCCCTCTAAGATACCAACGATCAGCGGCAGTGAGACCGAACGTGAGTCGGTTACAATGGAAAAAATTAGTAATCTTTTGGATGAGAAACTCAGTACATCTTTAACTACATTTATGGATAGTTTCCGCAAGGCGATCGGGGACGATGTCCGCGAGATGGTGCAGAGCGAGATAGGCGCGGCGATGAAAACTATAAGGGAGGAGTTCACCACTACTACGGACTTTATCTGCGCCGAACAAACTGAAATGCGATCTAGTATTGATAAATGTGCTGATGCCGTAAAACAACTGGAATTGGAGAAAACAGCATTGCAAGCCGAGATTACTAGGTTAAATGCGCGCTTGGCTGGGGTCGAAAAGATATCTCGTAGTTATAACATCGAGCTGCAGGCTGTACCGGAGCGTAAAAGTGAGAATTTACTAACCCTACTCAAAAAGCTCTGCGATGTTGTGAAGGTCCCAATCGAAGACGGGCACATCACCGCCTGCCGAAGAGTATCCAGGCAGATACCCGCATCCAACAGACCACGTAACATTGTGGCCACATTTACCTCACCTCGTATTAGGGATTTGGTACTATCGGCCTGTAGCAGATATAATAAGTCGCAAACCTTGAGGTCGACCGACCTGGACATTCCGGGTGAGCCATGTAGGGTCTATGTCGCCGAACACCTGTCTCCAGAGCAAAAGTCACTGCACGCGGCGGCTAGAAAAGCAGCTAAGGATTACAAATATAAATATGTGTGGATAAAATATGGACAGATCTATGTGCGAAAGGAAGACACTGCAGCGGCGATCCTTATAAAAAATTTAGACTCTTTGAAAAAGTTAAGTCCAGTAATTCATTAATTAGGTAGATTTAAAAAATGTTCCCTTCCTCTTTTTTTTTTATGTATAAATTGTAACGCTTATCTGGATTGCTTATTTTCTTTTAATGTATAGTATCTTTTATCAAAATTTAGGCAGAGCAAGATCTAAACTGAGAGATATATATTTGAGTTTGTTAAATAGCAATTATGACATTATTTGTTTGACGGAGACAAATTTTGACAGCAGCATTTACGATAGCGAGTTAATAGATGAGCGCTATAATGTTTTCAGGCGCGACCGCGAAACTTCATGTTCTATAAAACATAGTGGAGGTGGTACACTTGTCGCTGTCAAAACAAATGTTATGGCCATCCGTCAGGCAAATTGGGAAAGCAAGGTTGAGGATATATGGCTCACAATCATGACGGAAAATACTACAAAACCTATTTTGCATATATGCCTTTGCTACCTACCACCAGATTTACCAATTGAAAATATTAGTGCGTTCCATCATAATAGCCAGAGAGTGATCTTGGAGTCTCCGCCAGGGGAGGAATTTCTTATACTAGGCGACTTCAACACCACAAATATTACATGGGATAAAAGCCCTACATCATTTACACTCATTCCGTCATCCCCCCGTGACAGAAAAGCCTACTTGCTTCATGAAACTATGCACACTTGTAATCTGACTCAGATCAATTTGATTCCAAATAAAAACAATCGCTATCTGGACTTGGTTCTATCCAACTTGCCCCCTTCTTCCGTTACTGTTAAGGAATCCGAGCCTTTATGTCGTGTGGATTCACACCACTTGGCATATAATATAGATATATCTAAAGTCAAACCTGATAGCCCAATGAAACCAAACAATAGGAAACGTTTCAACTTCGGTAAATGTGACTATGATAGCGTGAGAATAGACCTGAATAATGTCAATTGGGAGGATTTGTTGTCATTCGCGGATGTGAACGTTTGCGTCGATAGGTTCTACGATAGACTTAATGAGATAATAGGTAAGCATACGCCTTACATTATAAATCGCTCGCAAAAATATCCTTCGTGGTACACTCCTGCTCTAATCCGTAGCATTAAGGAAAAAAATAAATACCACCAGCGTTACAAAAAATATACCAATCCCAGAGATTACGACACCTTTTCGTTACTTCGCCGTAGATGTAAAACTCTCATCGGAAACTGCTATAGGGCATACACCGCTTCAGTTGAAGAATCTCTACGGGATAACCCTAAAGTGTTTTGGCGGTATGTAAATGGCAAAAAGTCTAGAATCACAATACCGGATAGGATGACATATAAAGATAAAATGCGTACGGATGGCCAGGGAATTTGCGAATTATTCTCGGAATTTTTCGGTTCAGTATTTGACCGTTCTCCTCAAACTACTGACACTTCAGTTTTGGAGGGGGTACCAGACTCTTCATTTACTTTATACGATATCAAAATTACTATAGATGATATTCTACTTTGTCTCAAAACATTGGATGCTCGGAAGGGCTCAGGACCAGATGATATCCCCCCCAAATTTATTAAATATTGCTGCAAAGAACTGTCAATTCCGCTGTACATCTTATTTAATAAATCAATAGCATCTGGTACCTTTCCGATGCGATGGAAGTGCGCGTATATAATACCTATACACAAGGCTGGAGACAAAAAGTTGTGCGAGAATTATAGGCCTATTAGTATACTTTCGTGTTTGGCGAAGGTCTTCGAGGTACTAACTTATAAGCATCTGTATAATCATCTAAAAGTTTTTATCTCTGACATCCAACATGGGTTTGTCAGAAATAGATCTACCTTAAGTAACTTACTCGAGTACAAAAATTACCTCTGTCAAGCCTTCGCCTCTGGAGGCCAGGTAGACTCAATATACCTTGATTTTAGTAAGGCGTTTGACAAGGTGAATCATCATCTCCTATGTCTCAAACTGGCACATTATGGAATACACGGATGCCTTTTGCGATGGATCACTTCATATCTTAATAATAGATCTCAGCTTGTTTCTTGTAAGGGTTACTCTTCCTCATCCATTCCAGTAACCTCGGGTGTTCCACAGGGATCGCACCTGGGACCTCTTCTGTTTGTTGTTTATATTAATGACCTCATTTTTCGGTTATCTTGTCCCGCTCTTATGTACGCCGACGATCTTAAGATTTTTACTAACGTAGAATGCGGTGGACAAATAAATCTACAAAATAATCTTATGGTCATTTCGGAATGGTGCCAAACAAACAAAATGAGTCTAAATGTGGACAAGTGCTGTGTTATTACCTTTACTAGAAAGAAAATTAGACCCACCTACTCATACAATATACTAGGTAAACAGCTGGCCAGAAAAGACACAGTAAGGGATCTGGGCGTAGTTTTCGATGAACAGCTGACTTTTCGTCCCCACTATGACCATATCATAAAGAAAGGGCATCAATTGATGGGTTTTGTCATAAGAACTACAAGAGACTTTAAACAGCCTCAAAGTACTTTGTGCCTTTTTAATAGTCTTGTAAGAAGTGTTCTCGAGTACTGCAGCCCTGTTTGGTCCCCTTATTACAATGTCCATGTGGACAACTTGGAGCGCATTCAGAGGAGGTGTCTGCGGTACTTGTGCTTCAAGCACAACCTGGGTCGATCTCTGTCAAGCTATAACCAGAGGTTGTCAAAATTTAACGTGATTCCCCTGTCTTCCCGTCGTAAAAGATATGATCTGTTATGCCTACATAAAATACTCCATTCGGCCATTCATGCCCCTGACCTTCTAGCATCCGTCAACATCAATACTCACTACAGAGCCAGGTGCCCGAACACTTTCGCCATACAGGTATACAAAAACAACACATCCTTCTACAGCCCTCTAGTCAGAATGTGTCGCACCTATAACGAACTGGTGAAGGGTGGAATTGACATAGATGTTTTTGATTTTAAATTTAACAAATATAAAAAACTAATCACCGACTATATTGTGGGTGATTGTTCCTCTTTCCCAAACTAAATATATAAAATATGCTTATCAAATATAATTAAATTAAATTTTTGTATATATACTTTTTGTTTCATATGTTTGTTCTTTTATATGTATAATTTTGATCACGCTGTGTACATTTATCATGGAGTACTGTCTAGTTTTTATAACCATATACTTGCATTTATTTACATATATTGATAGTATTCTGTTAATGTACCTGAAATAAATAAATAAATAAATAAATAAATATTCTGCAGGATGCACCACGGGCAGGTGAAGGTGGCTTGGAGCGAAGAGATGATGGGTTACATACCAAAAAAGTTACGTTGTTGTATGAGAGCGAATACCTTCCCACTACTTCTCAATGAAGGAATTCGCCTTTTTATACGGAACCTTTTTATTGGCGAATGATTTTTTCTGGGAATCGGTCGTCTATAGGTGTTTTCTGTGTAAATTGTCTATCAACGAAGAGTCTTTCTATATTTCATTTTAAGTTCAGAGAACACCATATTTCGTGACCATTGCTCGAGTCCATTGCATTGCGCATTTATTTATTCTAACGCGGCAAAACAGAAATCTCATAAAATATTAGTGATCATCGATCGACCTAGAAACATTTACCACCGATTGTTATCCGAACTGTATGGCGTTTTGACCTAGAAAACCCCTATTTAGCTATAGGCTATTATTAAATACCCGGTATACTAACAAACTTGCTTAGTATCGTCAATACTCGTATAATCACAGTCGTGATGTGATTATGAAAGGTAATATTACGTGAATCGATGTTAGTATTTCTTTTAGAACGTACCTCAGAAAAAAAAGCTTTCGCTAAGTCCACAAAGTACCAATTTGTAAAACTTTATTAGCCTTCCTTCATTCGTGCATTCGTGTAGCGATGATGAGCCTTAAACTGCTTCCTTTATCTGGTCCGTCTTCCTCATAGGCGATCTTCCTCGTGGTCTGGTCTCAATCTTTCCCTGGACCGTAAGTCGCGTAACAATTACTATCTCGTTGTACACCTGCAGAGATCATGGGAATAGCTGTAACTCAGCGCTATCCGGGACATGGTTCCTCGGACAGCACAAGCTGAGCTATCTCCCTTTGCTAGTTGTGACGTACATACATGTTATTAGGTTAAGTTGATATAGCTGTCTAGAAATTATTATGTACTAGCTGTGCTCGCGACTTCATCCGCGTGGAATAGTTATTTTTCCCCCCGTTTTTTTACATTTTCCATTATTTCTTCGCTCCTAATAGTTGCAGCGTGATGTTACATAGCCTAAAGCCTTCTTCGATAAATGGTCTATTCAACACAAAAATAATTTTTCAATTCGGACCAGTAGTTCCTGAGATTAGCGCGTTCAAACAAACAAACAGACTCTTCAGCTTTATAATATTAGTTAAGATTTACCCAATTAGCAATAAACATTATTTCATTCATTCATTCAAATTGAGCCATCGAGCCAGTCAATGATTGGTCGACGATGATTTTCGTCTATAGCCGGGGATTTTTAAATTTGTACACCAATACCATTTATACAATCACTATTTAGTTGCGTGATTGACTTCGCAACGAATTTAATCAACACATATAACAAGATTGTCTCTTATCATTACAAATACATATTTGAATTCCCGGTGATTTGCAAATATGTAATTGACAGCTGCGAAGTTAAGTAAGCGGATTGTTTGACTTATCACGAAGATTAAAAAAATTAAGACACGCATATTTTTTGGTAATTTTCCACGTGGCTTTGTTATCGTTTATATCATTCGCACTTAGTGACCTCTCTCGTTATCATAATCTTTGGGTTGTAAAAATATGTCATTGACTTGCTTCTACATTTGCTGAATATACAACGAAATGTTGTTTGGGTGTTGAACAGTTCATCATGTTATTTAAAAAGGCAATTTTTGTTGCTTAATGATTATTTTATTTTTATGATCTTCTACATGATGACACCTATTCAAATTAATAACTTCGTTCACATAAACATACATTTATAACTATCAAGTTGATTGAGTCTCCTTTTTTGAGGCTACCTTGGTTACTATGCGTCGCGGGAACGCACAGGTACCCAAAAACGTACACGTACTAGGATTTTGGGCACTCTGCGTCCGCGCGTCGCATAGTAACGTTTGTGAATACGGCCGTTAAAATTGCCTGTGCCAGGAGGCAACGCCTTGCATATACGTTTACATTTCAATGCCCTGACACCCCAACACCCTTGGATCACAGATCTCTGCTCATCTAGTGAGTCTATTCACGTGAGTCACGTCATAATTTATTTATTTATTTATTAGAAAACCAACAGCGAATTTATGCAGAATTATACATGAAATGATATGCCAACAATAAGGCCAATAACAGGTTCTCCTTAATTTAACAGTGAATGTTCATATTGCCGAAACTCGAGATACAAATTAAATTAAATTAATTACAAATTAAATTAAATTAATTACAAATTAAATTAAATTTAAATTAAATACAATATTTTAACACTTATTAAGATTTATAATATTATAATACTTATTGATTCGGAAACAAGTCATAAATTATGAATTAGTACCCACTTTCTAATAAATAAATAAATAAATAAAGTGCAATTTTTATGACTATCACATGTTATATTTAGGTCATCTGCTCTTATAAAAGCCATAACTTACTCACCCATTCCTTATTCTATAGGAAACTTGCCAATCCCTACAGCTGTACTATTGGGCATAATCTAATTACATAACAAATACAAATTCTGAATACCAAACATAACCACGTGGGATTTCCTGGCAACCAATTTTGTTTTGGCACCTATCGTTTGCATTTGTAATTAATTTTGAACTTTATCCCCTTTTATTAGGGCTGGTGATATCCCTTCATTCGTTTTACTATAGGCGTAGTATCTACTGGGGAATAAGTATTATAGTGCTATGCAGTAATTGTAACATGCGTATGATGTCCGATTATAGATGCGACCAATGATAATGTCGATTCAATATTTTGACTGACCCGATGGCTCATTTGGTAATAATCTCTGCCTTCTGAGCCAAGAGTCGTGGGTTCGATTCCCGCAGAGTACAAACATTTGTGTTTATAAACATGTCTGTTTGTTAGTCTGGATGTTTACTAGGTATCTTGTCTCTTCTTAGCCATCCTCAACCAGTGTAGTGTAGGCCTCCTTCAGAGTGCGCCATCTGTCACGGTCTTGCGCTACTTTCATCCAGTTCTGGATGGATGGTTTACTATGTATAATATTTATACCTATATACTAGACCCATAGTACAAGCATCGGCTTAGTATGGGGCTAGATGGCGATGTGTGGCCCAGCATGGCATATCTTGAGCTGTTTATTTTATTAATGTCTACCGTCACTGAAAATTCAATCAATCAACCAATCAGCCCATCGTTATCGCCGTCCACTGCTGAACGTAGGCCTCCCCAGAGAATGCTTACCATCCCGATCCTGGGCAACCTGTATCAACTCTCGACCAGCCATCTTTCCCAAGTCATCATGATCTGCCCATTTCCACTTCAATGTACAAATTCGGCGCAAAAAGGAGTAGTGGATTGCAATAGAAAGCCTGCAAATTGACACACAGACAGATCACACTAAACAAAGCACAATTAATAAAAAAAAAAAGAAGTTGACAGCACAGATAATAGGAAAAGATATATAAAATATTATGTCTGGAATAAATAGGTACATAAAGTATAAATGCGCAGGCCAATAGGCTCCGCCTCAGCATAATGCTACCACGGCGCGGTATAGGTGTGCGCCGCGCCCGCGGCAGCGCTGGTATTCTAACGAAGCCATATATGTATAGCCAATAGGCTGCTGATGATGATGATTTATAAGTAGGTACTAGTTTTCTTAAGAATACAAATAAACATAGTATTCTATCCAGTATCCTGTCATTCAAAGTAGGTACTACCTATGTATATTTATTTTCTGTACTTTTATTTTCGTGAAGATGAACATTGACCAAAACAAATGCTGCCGTCAGTTAACAAGTCTTGAACTTACGACTCTAGGTACTTGTAAAATTGATTACGTAGATACATTGACGTATTTTGTCTGAAAAATAAACAGTATCTTTCACCTGCTCCCTCTTTTAAGGTAATTTCTTCCGTCCTTTTCACACACGTGTGCCTATTATCTACTTATGTGTTGTTTAAATATTATTATTAGACAACATCACATACATTGCTCTAATCCCAAAGTAAGTAGCTTAAGCACTTGTGTTATGGGTATCAGAACAACGAAGGTACCACAAATAAATACTTAAATACAAATTATAAACACCCAGACACGGAACAAACACAAGTATTCATCACACGAATGGTTGTCCCGGGTGGGAATCGAACCCACGACCCTTGGCTCAGAAGGCAGGGGTCACTACCAATTGAGCCACCGAGCCTGTCCTGTCATGTTGTAAAACTAAATACGTTAAATCATTATCATCATCAGCCTATTGCAAACACTGCTGGACATAAGCATATCCAATTGCTAGCTTAGCTTAGTATAGCTTCGCTCATAATCGCCACCCTGGGCAGGCGGGCCGGTGACTCTGCTGCCCGTCTTCGGCCTGTCTTATTTAGCTACGCCTTCCATCGTGATGATTATACCGCCACCAGACGGTTGCCAGAGCCTCGTTTGTTATTCGGCATGATGCAACACGAGCAGATGAGAGTGGTTTGAAGCGAAAAGCTTGTAGCGGATCGGGTTTTGTGGGTATTCTCTCCTTGATAGGAGTGACCCCACAATCTCGTAAGATACCTGATTTATGCGCATCGGTGTACCCTAGAGGTACCAACACCGAGGGCCATGGTGTAAGCGTAAAAGCAGTCCTGGCGTAAAAAATACACACATAGTCAATGCCACCATACACACCTATAGAACGCCTTATTCCATCAAACTATTTAACAACTAAAATTACAAAGTTACGCAATATGGCACACCCACGCTCTATGTTTTGATTTGCCCACGCATTGTTTAGTTTTACTTGCCATGTCAAATTGAACTCTACAGCCTTGCCTTAAGGTGGACGACCCTAATTAATTCACTATCTAGACTGATACATAGTTACCAAACTATAGTATCACTGACCGATGAATGACGTATCGTATATGTAACAGTGTTATGCAATAAACAACACACATTTTGTTTACGTTTCAATACATAATGCAGCTATAGCTACTTCCTTATGTCTCGCTTCAATGCCAAGGCTATGGGACAAAGTACAAGATTTTATAATTGCTAAGCATGGACGATGTAATGGCAAATTAGTCGTGTAATTATAATTACTTAATGGAAATAATTGTACAGCTAAAACAAAGCTAAGTTGTAGACAGCCATTGGCTTCGTAACTTGTGGCCAATATGCTTAATGAGCCTTTTACATTGGATGTTATCGCAGTCCACTGCTGGACTTAGGCCTCGCCAATGAGGGTATTTCAAAATGAAATATCCGATAGATGGCGTTCCTGGTCCTGCGGTCCAGGTATCATGTGATTGGTCAGTTGCTATGTAAATGGCAGTGCCATGTCAAAATGAACCAATTACATTACAGTTGGATCTGCTGCGGTTCTGGTGGTTTTTTTTTTTTTCAGAAAACCTTAATTGGGGCTTTACCCATAATCGCCAAGCTGGGCAGGCGGGTTAGCGATCGCAGGGCGTAGCTCGTCGCTCCGGTGACGCTGCTGCCCGTCATCGGCATGTAGTATTTACCTACGCTAATGGTTATACCGCCACCAGTCGGTTGCCAGAGCCTCGTTTGTTATGCAGCAGGATGCACCACGGGCACGTGAGGGTGTGGCTTGAAGCGAAAAGATGATAGGTCGCCCTTACAAAAAAAAGAAAATTAAGAGCGCATTAACGTTTCTTCTTTCTGAGGGTTACGAAGGTCAGATGGCAGTCGCTTCAATGTAATAAGCAGACTCGCTAAATCTAGGATCATGGTCAAAGTGGACCCTGGGCCTAGAGATACAAACCGGGACAACGCTAAAGAGGAAAGAAGAGCGCATTTACGTAGATACGCTGACGAAAATATCAACAACGCATCATTTCAGTGGAACTAGGCACTGATTGGAGATGCACGACTCCTTATCTTCGCCCATTCGAATGTCAACAAACCTGAGCAATTGACCTAATACGAATTATCTTGTGAAGTACTTGCAACGCATTGTAATTTTCCGCGTCCTAATTTTCATCGAAATAGCAAACATGCAGTGAATCATGAATCGTGATCGTTTGCCGATATTGATAAATTTAGTGACGTATTTGAGAAATCTTTTAGTTTTAGTGGGACATTTTTGATATGCTCTTATTACATCAACCTGAATGTAATTTAACTATGTAATAAAACCTAAAGAAACTAATTTGACCACCTTCGTAGGATTGTAGAGCGTGATGAAAATTGACAGCTGTATGTAGTTCTGATTGCAATACAATAATATTTTATGGTAACGTCAAAATCTGACAATGGAGTCGGGATAACTGGAACTCGTATCATATCTGTGTTTGAAGTTGATAGGAAAGTCTTGTAATGAACTTTGACCACGATCATATCATAACAGCAGGTTCGTTTCTTTTTCACCTGATGGATTGGGAGAAAAAGAGCCCAAATCGCTATGGCAATGGACAGGTATCTGCGTCCTTCACTCTTCGCTTAAACAAATCGTCAACTAGCGAGGGCAAAACTCGCGAGAGCGCGCGAGTTGGCACTTTTCCATTTTACCTAATTCTTTGTCGTGAACTCGCGCGTCTATGGTGGTCCCTTAAGGTAGAAGAGACGAAGCAACAGGTTCCACTTTTTAATGGTGCACAGACGCGATAATTACTACATAAAAAATTAACACGCAAATATTAACGTGACACCTGCCATAAGGTGACCGACCTTCACAATGATTGTGATTCGCCTAATCAAGTTACATAATAAGGCCACTAATATGACAACATACAATCAATATCGAAAGTGTATATCCAGGCGCATTCAAAAACAGAGCCTACTACATGGCCTTAAGATTCCATTCCAGCGACAATTGTCACACTCCATCACGTTTCTCTTGTTTTCTGATGCTGAAAATTTATTCATTAATTTTCATCACTTGTTACTATGATTCTGCACATAGTATTATTACTAACTAGCGCATTCTGATTGTGTGAATACATTGATGATGTTATTTCTATGATTCATCTAGCTAGCTCCGCTTTTCTCGTATCCAGGAATTGGCAGGCATTCCCGCTATAATTCGACCAGATTTCCGACCTAGGTTACGATCTTAGTAATATCATTATGTCTATCAAATGTTTCTTCCTACTTCTAACAGTCCGCATGTTGCAATATTTAATAGACATTTATACACTTTTAGTACATTTCGATTGGCCGGTGTCGTCTGTGGCGTAGTGCTTAAGGCCACTGACTTTCATGAGAGAAGCGGTGGTTCAAACCCCGTCATGTACCAATGTGTTTTAATATTTGAAATTCATATCATATCAACTGCCCTGGTCTGTCCACTGATGAAAGTAGACATCATATTTCTTTATCCCGAGCTTTCCCTTTACAGCCAATGCCAGCATTTCTTTTAAGGTCATCGGCCCAACGGGTTGGGTGCATCCTACCACTACAACTTAACACCACTTGTCTTCACTGAACATTAAAACACAAAATAAAATCAAAACCAAGTAGGTATACCCATGACAAAAAAATAATATAATGAAGTAGATCGACAGTGCTTCCCGTTCGACTGCCCTTCAAAGAATCAACACTAACCGAGCTTTGTTTCTTTTTGGCACTACTGCCTTGGGGCTAACTTGACATCACTACGATCTCGTTTTTCCTCACTTTCCTCGTGGACATGTTGCCGTCACGTTGCCGTGTTGCCGCGCCCTTTGTGGTGGCACCTTAATGCACGCAGGTGTGCTCGCTCAAAGCGACGCTTCCGCACACCCAACGGGTGTTGCATTCAAAATTGTAGCGAGACACAGTTAAGTAGATTGTAGTAAAGAAATTCATTTTTGCATTTATTTTTGTAATCAATTGTAAGATCGTTTAAAGTGCGAACAGTGGTAGAGGCAGCGGCCTAGGCAGTAAACTGCGAAAAGGCTTGTGATAATGATGAATAGAGGTAAGGGCAAGGCGAGGACAGATGGAGAGTGAAAGTTCTCTTTCGTTCTACCTTACGACAATAGCCAAGTATTCAAATCATTTACTTCCAGTTTCCACCGCCATAAACCCGGCGTACGGGAGACCAACACTCATACTGTGTTATTATTAAAAAAAAATATCCTGCCATAAATCTAAAAAAAATTAACAATCCATAACATAAAACGCGTAATTAATGTTTGGTCAATCGCATATGATATATAGCCTACACAAAGATTCGAAAAATATATAAAATATGTCGGTAAAAACAAATCTAAGCTTGCTCAAGCTAAGATTTCCCCTTGTATTACGTACCGGATGATGACTGGAAGCCGTCTCTCAAAAACCCATACCCGAAACAATTTAGAGTTCAATCCCTAAATTGACAAGACCGGGAATCGAATCCAAAATCTTCACATCGTCTGCGGTTTTTGGCTTTATGCTTTAACCATTGCGTCACTAAGGCCGTGATAGGTCGTTTTCCCGAATACAAAAAAAAAGAGTTTCTTTACTGGTATATAAATTCTGCATTGTGCTACACCAAAAGTCGAGTCATCGTATTATTTTTAACTTGCAGCGGAACAAAAGAAGGGTAATGCTTTAATGTTTACTGCATTATTTACTTACAAAGTACCTATAAGTATGTTTACTCGTTGATATGGTCAATTCATAATGATTTATACTTATAGGAAGTTCCATATTGTATTTCTTATGAGGCCGATATCAATTAATTACTTCCTTTCGATAGTTATAACAATTTATTGCAGTGATTGCTACACTCGTATAAATTTTATGATAGCAGTTGATGTGAAGTGATGAAGATAATAAACAAATATCTCTCTCTCTCGATCTCAAAACAAGTGCTTGAGCACTTGTGTTATGTAAATCGGAAGCAATGTAGCAAACTGAGTTGGTTTTTGTACGAAAGTAAACGTAGGTAAATATATTTTTTTATTGCTGTTGGTAGCAGACGAGTAAGCGGCCAGTATTATGTTAAACAGTAACCACCGCCCATGGACATGAGCAATGCCAGGGGCACAGCCATGCGGCTACCTTGATTTACTTGACGTAATATCCTATGTCCCCTGGATGGGGCAGAGGGTGTCCACAGTATGTCGCCATCCCGAACGGTCTTGGGCTTCGCGCTTCACTTCGCTCCAGGTCATTCCTATGTCCTTAGATTCTGCTGTGACCGTCCGCCGCCAGGGCGGCTACCTACCATAAACAATTACAATGTACCTATATTTGCAACTAGATATTAGTTGGAAAGTCCAGCTAACACATCGTTTTGTTAGCTGGACTCGGTATTGAACGAAATGTATTTATTCATAAGCACTTTTATATAAATATTTATTCTTTATTTACTTTAATACAGAAATCAGGTCAAATTGTGCAATCGCTTATTTAATACGTCCAATTACTAGTTTCCTGCATTAGTGTATCTTTACCAAAACATACTTATGTTTATAAAATGTTGCATCTTCTATTCTTGTGCTTTGGTGATGCCAAGTCCGTTAGCTCTGCCTTAATATTTTCCGACAAGACGCGTTAATTCTTAATAATGTTGTCTTTGGCTTGAAAATAATAATCCATGCTCTTATGCTCGTACTTCAGCTTGCTTATTCTCTGTATAGGTCACAGTTCGTGTCCAAATAATTATATAGATAATCTATAAAGATTTCATCCTTGAATGCAACACCAATCATATCTCGTTGAGCATTATTTTGCCAAAAAGATGAAGAAAACAAGCGAGAAAGATGCTCCATCTGATCCAGATCATCCATCCAAGTACAAAAGTAGTACCTACTTGTCGTCTCAGCTCCGTGTGTAGGACTTACCGATGTGTTTACCTAACGTAAAAAGGGTACATTATAATGTTGGGAAATCCAGTGAACTCGTTTACTTGTAGCACCTGCTTTCATTAAAGTACTTACTTTTACTCTATCCGTGCGTTTAGACATGGATGCTTCCGTGATCCGTGTAACGAATTCCATACCAATGCCAGGTGATTGCGTGTTTTCGCATATGTAGCCACCGCTTTATAGTACAATTGACCCACAACAGCGATGTGTTGCTGCCGTTATTTAGTTTAGTCATGCGTCTAGATAAAGTTTTTATCGTTCTTCAGACAACAATACGTTAGGTTATGTCCATGTGAACTTTCTCCGGATAGTTGTTAGTTGGGCAGCAGTACAAGGTCGACCTCGAAACATTAATGAAAACATTTACCGCTTGGAGAAAATTTCCTTTTAGTATAATCGGAATTTATCTGCCGGATAAGGCATATGGTTGGTTACCTTTATCAAGCAATAGTCTTCGCTACCATGTTTATTGTGTGTCATATATTCTAACAGGATCTCCATAAGTTTGATCTCGAAAATGTAAAAAGGTGATAAAAATGGGTCCCCTACGTAGCTTCGAACGCCGTTGTTTCGAAGTTCATTGTTTCGAATTTTTTTCGACTGCTTCATTCGTTCGAAAGCTTATGGATTCGAATGACGTAGGCGCGAAAGACGCTGATTCGAAAAACATCTTCACTGCCTCATGTCGAATGCTAGTGACTTTGATATAGTACTTTATAAGGCCTAATGTATGTAAGAAAAAATCTAGTAATTAAAAAAAAAACAACATAATATTTCGAGTAAATCAACATATTTTGCGCGCGAAGTCTTGCCGCCAGCCGCTCGCTCCCGTGTGCTGATTGGCCAAGATCGCCCACCGCGCGCGGGGTTTTCATATTTTTTTCTCTAATCGTAGTAGCGCGTATTGCGTGGAGTTGACGCACGGCGGTAGGTATTTAATATTAAAATTATTACATTCAATATTTTTTTAAGCATTTCGATTATGAATTTCTAGTAGTTAAAAATATTGACTGACTTGGAATATGTTGTTTTTTTTTAATTACTAGATTTTTTTACATACATTAGGCCTTATAAAGTACTATATCAAAGTCACTAGCATTCGACATGAGGCAGTGAGGATGTTTTTCGAATCAGCGTCTTTCGCGCCTACGTCATTCGAATCCATAAGCTTTCGAACGAATGAAGCAGTCGAAAAAAATTCGAAACAATGAACTTCGAAACAACGGCGTTCGAAGCTACGTAGGGGACCCGATAAAAATAGTCTTTCATCATCATCTACTGCAGTCCACTTCTGGACATAGGCCTCCCCAGGGAATGGGAAATCCAGGGAAGGCTTTCTTTATTTGGATTTTATTTATTTAATCCTTCTTAGCGTTACTTTGTCATATTCTCGTGACGCAATCCTCGGCAAAATTCTTCTGAATTGAAAAGATTCAGAGAGCTAGAGTCACTCCGAAAGTAAAGTATAAAGATTTTTGTAATCTCTAAAGATTTATGAGAACTGAAAAATAGTTTTAAATTAAAATCATCATCAAATATAGACGGGACAGCCATATCGATTAAAATATTACTTACCAGACCTAGTTTTCTTAACTTGAAGATATATTGTCAGTGCTTGTTTTAAAGATAACGTTATCTACCACCATTAAATTACTGTATCGCGTAATTTCACATAAATCATTATGATTTACATTGTTGTACTTATGTAATGTATTCCTATTTAATGTGAACAGATACCTTATCATTTTAATATAGCCGTTTCTATTGGCCATAATAAATAACCATGCTATTATGTACGTTATCTAGCTTCGCGTTGATAGTACACTCGGCGAAACACCCGTGATGTGACTTCGGACGCCTTTCGGAATCATGGCCGTGGCAACTGACAAGTGATTGAGTTGGTCACTTGTCTGCTTCCATGACTTGGGCCCTTCTTACGGTTTCCATTAGACGACAGAGGGCCTCTTCGCTGTGCTACTATAAAAAAAGTAAAGCTACCGAACTACTCATAAACTTGTTCATTCGCGTTAAGAAAATCACTATTTTCTTAACGCGAATGGACTATAGTTATACGATTTCATTTAAAAAGTTCATCTCATCAACGAATCGTTTCATCTATAACATTTATAGGATCATCGTTAACGTCTTCGAATTTGCTTCGTACTAGGCAAAAACATTATACCTAAATGTACACACAGAGACCAAACCTACCAAGCGGTAGGTTAGGTGAAGCCAAATTTCAGCTATACTGCAAAGTGCCTTGTGCCCAGGTAAACGCTCCTACCCGTTTCAGGAAACGTCGACGCTTACAAGATGAGGTGGAAGGTCCTATTCATGCTTTTTTTTTCTAAATAACTACGATGATGGCCAGGCCGGCCTTGTCATCATCACCGGACTGTTGGTGGAGCGGAAGGCTCTCACCCCTAGGTATACTAAGCAACACAGCTAAGGGCGCCCCCTAGTAGGGCTCGGGCTTCGGTTTAGGGCGTTGCTGGATCCCTACGGACGATGTTTTGAGGACAGGGGCGACCGGTTGCGGGCTGGTTTCGCGGACGGGACGCGGAAGCTAAGGGACGACGCGGCGCAGGACCCCCCCGGCGGGGACGAAACGACGGGCGTGAAGTGTTGTTCTGTGTCGCGAGCTGGAAACCATACGGACACATAATGAGTACAAAAGACAAATGCTAGACTGTTCATCTTTTTGACAACCTCTCTCAACAAACAAACAATTGACCAAGCTTGTAAACACAAGTGATGGATTACCGTGACCATCGAATATTTCAATTGCATTTGTTTGGCCAACTTTTGGCACCAACATGTTGTGTATTTTGAGATCGGTTTACGACTGTATTGTCTGATCGGCTGTCGCTTTCGGTCCTTTATCGCGCTATAAATGTTTGGCGCAGTTGGCAATGCGAGTCCTTTTATAATGTCCAGGTAGATATGCGCCATTTTTCTTTGATTTTTCACTGTTATGGCTGCCGAAAATGTACCAAACGCCTCTAAAATCTGAAAGAACATAGATTCATTCTAAGTAAATCATGTAACGGGGCGATATATCAACTTTTTGCTCCACAAGCCATTCTCACCTGCCCGTTTGCATCCTGCTGAATAACAGACGAGGCTCTGGCAACCGACTGGTGGCGGTACGACCCGATTGAAGGCGTATCTAAATGCCGGTTATGGGCAGCAGCGTCACCGAAGCAAGAAACTACACCCTGAGATCGCCAATCGGCTTGCCCAGCGCGGCAGCATGGCGATTATGGGTAAAGCCTCCAGAAGTTTGCCCAAAGCGGCGATGACAGAAAAAGCCTATGTCCTATGGACTGCGATAGGGTCATAATGAATGATGAAATAAATCATCATCGCCATCATCTTGGAAGCGTCCACGGCTAGACAAAGACCTCCCCCAATGACAATTGTCATTTGCCTTAGTCACCACGCTTGACAGATGGATTGGTGACAGTTATTTAGTAGGTACCCATAGTACAAGCTTAGGCATAGTTTAGAACTAGAGGTAGATCACGCTGTGTGGTACATCGTAGTATGACTAATTATTTCTTCAACGTTCGTACAGAAGCCAAACGACAAAAGATTTCGATTGCATTTTTCGCTGCTAAATACGTCTTGATAATTGTCGTTTAATTATAGCTTTAATTACTTGTTTTTAGCGAGGTGATATATTCAGAGATTTGTCGAGACACCTTGGTCTCATTTTAAGATTAATTTTAATGTTGTTCTGAATGAGCTAAAATTCATATGTACCTTTATTCTACTGTCTTACACATCGTAAAGAAATCAGCATTCCGATGTTTGAAGTCTAAGTTACACTAAGATTTTTCCGTTACATACTATTTGCACCTACTTAAAATCTTCAAATTTCACAATCTTTTGTTTTTGTTTATTTGCCAAATGTGTATTTTATTTTCTCTGTTTTGTTTGTGTTATGTGTCCAAATAAAGTTTTTTCTGTTCTATTCTACTGCTGGACATAGGCCTCTTAAATTGTTCGTCACTTGGCTTGATCACGGGCTTCTCGCATCTATCAATTGCCAGCCATCTTACCCAAATCGTCGCTCCACCTGGCCTGAGGGCGTCCTACACTACGTTTTCCGAAAAGCGTTATCCACTCTAGAACTTGTTTACCCCAACGGTTATCGGTTCTGCAGCTGATATAGCTGGGTACTTACTAAAATAAAATTATCGAAACCCGACAGTAAATATTTGTGTTAATAAACAATTAAAATTTACCGGGAATCCTAAATTAGTATTTATAATAAAAACACCGATTCTTAATAAACAAAGTGAAGGAAATTCCTACAGAACTGGTAGTTATTATGCGTTTATCAACCGTCCAATTCTATTAATAACAAGTAACAAGCAATAAGAAAGGACCTTTACTCACGTGATAATATTAACAAGGTTTTTAATAAAGTCAGCTGTGTAATTATGAACCTTAATCTTTAGGAGATAAAGGCGACGCGAGCGATACGTTACATTCCAAATGCGTTTCTGCTGTTTAGATAAATAAAAGCGGTGTTTACGATGCACTGCGAGGGATAATTGATTCTAAGAATGATGTAAGTCATAAAGATTGCCTTGTAATATGTGTAAAAATAGACGGCTCGGCTAACTAGCGGAATGCAAATGGTTGTCTCAAGGAATCTTGTTAGTGCATCTAAGCGTGGCATAGCTTATCTAGTGTATTATCATCACTTGTAAGAGGTAGGGCATAGCGAATCTTCGCTCGAATTGAGCTGCCCGTCCGGGGAAGGACCTCCACCCTATAGAATACCGCAGTCAAATGACCTCTGAATCGTGTTTCTGCCGGTGAGTAGGGTTTCCGGAGCTCGTGGGGGTTAGGGTTGGGCCGGCATGGCGGTGGCAACTGACCAGTTACTTGCCCGTTGTCACAGCGACTTGGGCTTCTCTTTCGCTTTCCATCAGGCGTAGGGAAGCCATTATGTCGAGCCACTATAAAAAAAAAATGTTTGTACTGTGCGGAATCGAACCCACGACGCTTGGCTTAGAGGGCAGAGATCACTATCAAACGAGCCATGGAGCCAGTCATTAAGAAGGTAAGAATTGAGAATAGACTACTTAATCATTAATTTATTTTCATTCTTTAATTAATCACAGTCGCACTAGATCACTATTAGCGCAAGTACGATAGGATCGTGTATGCAAATTCTTCAATTGGTGCATTAATCACTTGCAAGGTTACTTGTGAACTTGATTGTTTTCTTGGAACTAAGTTTAAATGTAGAGAAGAGTATCTATACAAGTAGGTAGTAGGGGCAGTAGGGGCGTAGGGAGCAGCCGCTGAAATCACGTCGTCGACCATCATAATCGCGAATAAGACTGTAAGCTTTACGACTGTGATGGGTTCATTCGCGCGCGTGCTATCCACGGCGTTTACACGACCGCGACGTTACACGCGAGTGTTTTGGCTGCGGTATTCTATAGGGTGGAGGTCCTTCCCCGGACGGGCAACTCAATTCGAGCGAAGATCCACCACTCCCGAACAACACGTGCTGGACAGCTTTGTCATCCGCATACCATCCAGACGATGGTGGCGCGCACCAAGAGGTTTAGTTCCTCGTTCCTGCCCCGTGCCATTAAGTCATGGAATGCCCTTCCAGCTCATGTGTTTCCTTCCTCTTACAATCCTGGGTTCTTTAGGCGGGGCGTGAAACGGCATCTCAGTGGGCCTTCGGGGTGAGGGCGACAGGCGCAATGGGCTCTATTGTGCCTGTTGACCTAACTTTTAGACCTCACGACCGCTTACCATCAGGTGGAATGAGGTCATCCTGAAAGCTCTTCTTATAAAAAAAAAAGATTCGCTCTCCTCCTCCTTTAGAGAGTGTAGAGCCGCCTTAATAATTTTTATAGTTAAACTTAAGCTTGCGACATTAAGCCTTGGTCTAAGTTTAACTATTTCCATTATGTTCCAAATGGCACTAAAATATTTCAGTCCATTAACTACCGTCTGTCAATCTTATATCGAAATGTAATTCAATATTAGTTTCTATGAACACAATTTTCAATGCATTTTATTTCATATTCAAATTGCCTATTACACCAGCCGGCAATAACTTATGCAAAGAGAAAACTAGATCCAAATAAATCTCAGCCCTGCAATTTGGTTTAAATTTGAATGCAGACTCATTTGAATAGCTAAATGCCGACAGTGCAATATCTTCAAATATTTGAACAATTTGTCAAGCGTGAGTCGAATATTTGCATGTTGAATAGTCTCAGTTTTAAGGGTGAATTAACGATTTATGCAGGATTGCTGAAAACAGCTGGATACGATCCACCGGGATTGAGCAAATTGGCGAACAATAGGCTATTTGGTTTTTTGCTTGTCATCACAGTTTAGTTATCACAGTGTCAAAAACTGATAAACTTACTTAGATGCTTTTTTGTTTTTACATAAAATATACGAGTAGTACATAGCACACACCCAAACCAATACAGACATGTTCGTTCATGCACACAGATTATTCTTTCTATTATGCGGAGATCGAACCCACGACCTCTGTGTTAGAGCGTTGTTGAACTAAACTGGTCGTCATAATATCATTGCAATTTGGAAATCATAGTCTATTATAGTCGTATTCCATCCTCAGTATTTTGGAAAAATCATCATCATCATCAGCCTATCGCAGTCCACTGCTGGACCTAGGTCTCTCCAGGTGTTCGCCACTTTGAGCAAACACCTGGAGATTATACCCATAATCGCCACGCTGGACAGCGAATTGGCGATCGCAAGACGTAGCTTCTCACTCCGCTGACGCTGCTGCCCGTCATTGGCCTGTGGTATTTAGCTACGCCTTCAATCGTTGTTGGTTCTACCGTCACCAGTCGGTTGCCAGCACCTCGTTTGTTATTCGGCAGTATGCACCACTGGTAGGTGTGGTTGGCTTGGAGCGAAAAGATGACAGGATGCTTACTTACATCCCTTTGGAAAAATGTGGTTAGTGAATACCATTGACAGATATATACGACGCTCCTAAATACATAGCTTTGTCGTAAACAGAATGATTGACCTTCATTTAAAAGTTGTTATTGACAAAAGCAATTTATATAAGCGTTTCGACTCGTTAGAAAGCTTTTATAATAATAGGTTGTTCCAATTTCACTTTCTGTAATACTTAGGACTTAGGAACCTTTATAGTCCCTCTTAGAATATTTTCAAGAGTATATTCGATTTGTATTTATGTCATCTTCTTTTTTTTTACTTTAAACTATCGCGTAAGTAATCAATTAAAAATAGAATATTTGTCTTCATACATGGAGTAAGGAAATTAATCAAACCAATAATTCTTATGAAGTCTCCGATTAGCATTTGAAGAACTGATATGATCTCGGAATCCATTACAGATCTGTAACTTAACAAAAAGAAACAAGTCATAGTTTCTAAACATTTTAAAGACACCTTTAGAGCGTGACAATTTTCATTGGGGGAGACCCATGTCCAGCAGTTTGACCTTTTAAATGTCTGGGTCTTATTGACAGCGTTAAGATTTTTGATCCACCTAATTGTATAAGGATGCAATCTGCTTTCTTAAATCGTCCGTTTTTGATAGTTTTGCTGCGTTCGTGATTCTAACTTAGGAGAGCTCCATATAGAGTTTACCAAATCACATCCAATTTCTCATCTGTCACATTGAATGTGGTAGGTATTGATCACATAAGCTGTCTTGTTACCGGCTTCGTCTTTATAAATCCGAAGGCGTGTGTCCCGGTGAGATAGAGGTACTCTTATTCAATCCTTGATCCTTCCAATAATCGACTATGCCCATGTGTGTTGTCCTGATCTCAATCAAGGGTTTCTTAACAAACAGAACGACTGTATACGTTTTATCTTTGGCCTTCGTAAATTCAATCATGTCTCCTCCTTCCGCTTTCCTATTTATCTCAAATCCATGTTCCAATTTTTTAGCTCGACTCACACTCGGCAGCTTCGCTCTATAGTATAGTTTTATCTTCACAACAGTATCAAAACCTTTTCGCCACCAACTATGTTAGACTAACAAACAATCCTCGTATACATATTATACTACTACAAGCAATAAATTGGCCGGGCCTATGTGGAGCGTGCGAATGCTTAAATTCCTCTAGCGTAAACCGGTTTAGCACCTCTGATAAACAACTTTTAAGGCACAACTGTTAACTATTCACTAGCTTGTGCAATTTCTGTGAATGTTATTATAGTGCAGTCCGAAAGACATAAATGTGTTCGTTGTGAGCGAAAACGATGGTCAATTTTGGTACAAGCTTTACACTAGACTTAATCGTCATCATTATCAGCCTATAACAGTCTTTGTGGGACCTCGTCATTATCATCAGCCTATTGCATTCCACTGCTCGACATAGGCCTCTCCAGTTGTTCGCCACTTAGGGCAAACACCTGGAGGATATATCCATAATTGCCACGCTGGGCAGGCGGGTTGGCGACCGCAGGGCGTAGCTTCTTGCTTTGGTGACGCTGCTGCCCGTCATCGGTCTGTGATATTTAGCTACGTCTTCTATCCACCCACCAGTCGGTTCGCCAGAGCCTCATTTATTGTTCGGCAGGATACACCACGCCACGGGCTGGTGAGGATGGCTTGGAGTGAAAAGATGATAGGTGCCCTTACAAGAATTCTTGAGGTGGGACCTCATACCTAGCAGCAATTGCCTCATTTCGAACCAAGGTGACATAGAGAGTGCCAATCAAAGTCACAATGTGGCCCTAAAGGGAGGTCACCGAGTCTTCCCGCGAGGTAACTAGTTCAATGTCTTCAGCGTTCGTGAACTGTTGTGTTACGTCACGGCATGCGACGCAACATGTTATTGTTTGGATTTGACGCAATGCGGAAAGTATGGATTTTATGTACTTTATTATCGATCGGTCGAGCGGTCGATTTTCACGTAGATGAGGTCCCGTCCGTGTGATTTCCGGATTTAGAATAGGACCCAATCTCATCCTGAGGGAGTCGTAGAAGACGACTTAGAGAATATCAGGAAACAGGCAGCAGCGTTTGCCTGGGTACAAATAAGACCTGCTTCACGTCGCTTTGTCACAACGCTTGTGACTAAAGCAAATTCCCCCAAATGACAATTCTCATTGGGGGAGGCCTATGTCCAGTAGTACACGTTTGCAGGTCTGATGATGGTGATGATGATGCAGATAACTGTTTGGAACTCTTAAAGCCTACTATTGCACGAGCTAACTTGCCAAACGAACACAATAAAATAGGTACAGTACAGCGACAAACTTTATATTGATCTGGACTCGATAGTCCACTGTCAGTGTTTAGCAGTGTTGAAACCAACTACTGCACGAGATAAGTCACCAATTAGCAAACACAATAAATTAGGTACAATACAGCGACAAACTCCATTTTAATCTGGATTTTCGGCCAAAATCTAACTCTTTGGCAGTGTTGAAACGAAACCTACTTCTGCACGAGATAACTCGCCAATTAAACAAACACAATGAAATAGGCACAGTTCACTGCAGCGACAAACTCGTGACTAACCGAACCGACTCTTGTTTCAAAATTCCACACGCGGGGTGTCACTTTCCTCCATATAAAGCAGCAAAGCCGGCTGGGCTATTTTGGACCCAGCTCTAGCCGCCATACAAGGCCACAGGCGCAAGCTAAATCAACCTATGGTAGTAGATCACACTGGAATACCGCAGGGTGGAATTTATTTTTATTTAGTCTTCGAAAAAAAAATAGAGTTGCAATCCACCCGAACGAACTGGCCGTGCTTTTTATTGTTATTATTTTGTGCTGTATAATCTGTTAGTATTGTCTTTGTACCATTTATAGGCCAATAAAAAAATTCTTTCTTTCTTTCTTTCAAATGATAAAATTAAAAATGTTTAACTATTTACTATCAATTTAGTATAAAAATGTTACATTTGCTAATTTAGTGATTGAGACTCCCTATTAAGTATGCTCAGATACTTGTGTCAGGAGATCCCGCTCTTCCTATAACTACATTGGTATTTTCTGTTGTGATGTAAATATTGGTAGCGTTAAGATTTTTGATCCACCTACCTGTATTCGACTGCAATCATCCGATTTTGGTAGTTTTGCTGCTGTGATTCTAACTTAGGAGGCCATTTTACCACTCACATCCAGTTAGAGATTGATCACATAAACTGTCTTATTACAGTAGATGTAGATATAGATGTAAATAAAAATCGGCGTAAGTGTGACGCGGTCCCACAGACCATTACTCACCTCTTGGACTGTCCTGCTTGTCCGGACAAATGTACGCGAGAGGACTTTCTGCTCGCTACTGAAAATGCTGTCCGTGTGGCGGAGTTTTGGTCACGGAAGGTTTAAACTATTTTTGTTGCTATCGACACGAAAAGAAGAAGAGATTACACGTCTTCGTTATTATAAGTCCGAAGATGTGTGTCTCGGTGAGACAGAGCTAAAGCTAAGGGACAAACCTGATCGCTAGACGCAGTCACATTCTATAAACGGCTGCGGCCAGACTGGGTGTTATGCAACGGACAATTAACGTGCACTTCTTAACTGAAGAAAGTGATCTGACCAATGAGTGATGGTATTGAACAAGCTCGTTGCTTCTGCAATTGTATAATTGTAAGATTCTTCATCATCATCAGCCTGGCGCAGTCCACTGCAAAATATACGCCTCTCTACTTTGGGCAAACATCTGGAGCCATAATCACCACGCTAAGTAGACGGGTTGGCGATCGCAGGGCGTAGCTTCTGGCTTCAGTGACGCTCCTGCCCGTAATCCGCTTGTGGTACCTATTTAACTCGAATTTTTTCAATAAATAAACAATTTTTGTATTGCCTTTGTTTCGCTTGTCATCTTGTCACTATTTGACATCATCTTTTCAAGCGTCATATCGAAGCCTAGGCTCCTTTTGAGTCATTGTTCCATCTTAGTTTGTTACCCTCGATGCATCGGGAATCGAACCCAACTATTATAGAAAATATTTTTAAAGTCGTGTTACACCAATGCATATTTTTAACCTGTACGTACACTGCATGTTATTGAAATAGGTTATTATTTCATGTACAACGTGATGTACAAAGAACGCGTAAGCATACCTAATACAAAATGAATCAAAAAGTTCATGTAACTTTCACTTACATTCATTCATTCACCAGATCAATTTAGAATAATGATGATGTCACTACTCTAAATTGATGTGATACAAAAGCTTGGACAAAAAACATAGCACATAATATTGCCTTCGTAACGTTCGCAATATCAGTAACTTACTACAGCGTGAAAGTACACTCACTTTCACTCCAAATATATCATAATTGTTATCTACTGTTATTGGTACACTGCACAGAAGGCTATTTGTGTACCGTGACGTCAGTATGTAGTATGTATTATTGTAGTGACATACGTGTGGAATGTACTAAGTTAAACGGATTTGAAATCAAGGTAGGTAATTGAATATGGCCTTCTGGTAAATATGACAACTATACGGTTGACAAAATTATGTTTTTGTAACGGAATGATCTTTCTAATCATGGATCTGAAAGATAGAGTCGATAGCCCTGTGGCGATACATTACACTAAATTAATAAGTTAAACAGACAACGATTCCCGAAGCTTATAGCGCAATGCTTTCATTTAACGGCAAGGAATATCGCCAGTTTCTAGAATCCATTCTCAGTAGAGCTCAAAACTCAATATAATGCCATGTATCGTCCTTCTTTTCGATCTGAACCTATAATGAATAAACCACTCACTTAGAGAACTCTTTAGCAACTGATTGAACTGAATTATATTCGCTTCTTTTTTTATCGAAACTTGTGTTTAATTTTCGTATAACAACTTTCTGCTAAAATTGTCAGAAGGATTGCCTTGACAGTTCTACATCTACATGTGGACTGCTAGATCGGAAGTCTAAACCTTGCGAAATCTTTGATAATCTTAAAAGATTATTTGAACTTCGATTACGATTCCGAAAATGTGTCAAAGTATTAATATATGAGCAAGTGTGTCTAAATTGTGCATTATGTAGCATTTACGTTATTTATTTAAATAAAAACAAATATACGAAATACTCCAAGTGTCCGCAAACAAAAGTAAACCGATGTACCATAAAAAAGTATTCGGGCATCGCGCCAGCAGACTGCATTCGCGCCGTACGCACTCCTGCGCACGTAGGCGCGGAGCGTACGCATATTCGAACACGTCCGAGGCTGAATTTTTGTGAACCTTATCACGATCGCAATAGGAGCTAAAATTGCAATAAATTGGCGAAAATAATGTAGCAAATTGCTTTTTAATTTTTATGTGTCAACATATTTGTCTGTTGCTAGGTGCAGTTGTTATAGAAGGCTTTTAATCCAGTTTACATTCCAATAATTACCAATTTGAGAATACGAGGTCTTATTAAGAAGCAATGTGCTTTTTTTTATTGTGACTGGTTTTTTTTATAGATCGTCTTGTAAGGACTTACATTTTTTTAGGGCCATTCTGAATTCTTCATCTCGTTTCAAGCTATTATCAGGAAGTAAGAAATGATAGTATGTACTTTGAACTATATTATGAAGTACTAGCTGTGCCAGCGGCGTCGCACGCGTGGTTATCGGGTTTCAAAAATAACGGACTTCCATAAAATGGTGCCTAAATTTTAAGTTAGACCTCTAGCAATACGTTGGTGAAAACCGCATTCAATTCCCAGCAGTAGTTTTCGCGTGATGCGCGTACAAACATACAGATAAAAATCTCTCCCGTTTTCCCAACACTTCCCGTCACTGCTCTGCTCCTATTGATTGTAGCGTGATAAAAAGTATAGTATAACCTGCCCAGGAGTATGAAGAATAATCGTACCAAGTTTTGTTAAAATCCGTCCAGTAGTTTTTTTTTTTCTATAACGAACATACAGACAGACAGACAGACAGACAAAAATTTTACTGATTGCATTTTTGGCTTCAGTACCGATCACTAATCACCCCCTGATAGTTATTTTGAAAAAATATTTCATGTACAGAATTGACCTCTCTACAGATTTATTATAAGTATAGATATATAGATAAAATACATACAAAGATGAAAGTAATAAACAATCATTGCGTCGTAAGCGAAGTCTAGTTTCGCGACCCGCCGGAGCGTGGGATTTTCGGCTTATCAGCTTCGTCCATGCCTTTGTATACTACGCAGTTAGCTTACATAAAGTAAACTGTAATATTATTAAGGAACATTGTCGCGTAGAAGGCTAATCACAATTTCACGATAGAATTCCCGGAACGCTTCTAATTTTGCTACCTCAGAAATGTATCAGAGATAGAACATCCTCGCGTGCGCTAAAATTGTATAATGTTTTTCAACTTGAATTAATGTCAACCAAACTTTATACACAAATTAAAGGTCGTTCAGCGAGCTATGGAAAGGGCTCTCTGCGGGATCGGATCCGAAATGAGGTGACTCGGCAGAGAACCAAAGTTACCGACATAGCTCACCGGATTAGTAAGCTAAAGTGGCAGTGGGCTGGCCACATCAGCCGCAGAACCGATAACCGTTGGGGTAAACGAGTTCTGGAGTGGAGACCGCGTCTCGGCAAACGTAGTGTAGGATGCCCACAGGCCAGGTGGAGAGACGATTTGCGCAGGACGGCTGGCGAGTGCTGGATGCGAGAAGCCCAAAATCGAGCACAGTGCCTTGCCGAACCTTGGGAGAGGCCTATGTTCACTCCACCAGTCCACTGCTGGGACTGATTGGGCTCAAGCGAGATCTCGCAAGTTTATGAAAATCAATCTCGCGAGATCTCGGCAATTTCGAGATCTCGCGAGATTAGCAGTTTTGTGTTTGTTTTTCTATTCAATTCTATTCTATTCTTGTACGACACCCACGGTATAAGATGGGGGGGGGGGGTCCTGTTCTAAATCTGGAAACCAAACGGATAAAAAGAAGCAAACAAGTATTTAAATAAAATTACTTATGTTCTATTCCAGATACATTTCTATGTTTGCTACCTACGTACATCGCACAAAGTTGGAATTTATTAGAATGTAGGTAATTTGTTTTTCCCGTTCGGGGATGAGCGTGGGAGAGGCGTAATATGATGTTAGGTTGTGAAAGGTCACGTTTGGGGTAGGTAAGTTTTGTTGCGAACTAATCTATAATTATGATGCTTCCAATGGGATCTGAGGACTGAAGAGGTGGAAAGATATTTTAAGTAGGTACTGTGGCTGGATTGTGGATTTATGATCAAGCCGGTGACGGTCGTCTGAGAAGTTGGAATCACACTGAAAATTGTAGGTACGTAGGTACTTACTTCATGTCATGTTTGTGTGGTATTAATAATGAACAAGGATGTAATGGAGCGACCCATTATATTTTTGCTACAAGCCACCCTCACCTGCCCGTGGTGCATCTTGACGAATAACAAACAAGGCTCTGGCAACCGATTAGTGGCGTTATAACCATCACAATTGAAAGCGTAGGTAAAATACCCTAAGCCGATGACCGGCAGCAGCGTCACCGGAGACAGAAACTACGCCCTGATTTCCAACCCGCCTGCCCAGCGTGGCGATTATAGGTAAAGCCGATGTTTGCCCAAAGTGGCGAACAACTGGAGAGACCTATATCTAGCTGATGTGATGAATAATGAACAACCACAAGGAACAGGTGGCACTAGTGTCACACGTTTAACATTGAATCCGTATTTAATTAACATTTAAATATGGCACCATTTGAAAAAAACCGGTATACGGAAATGTGGCACAATTTGAAAAAAAGCTAACGTTCAGCAGTAGACGGACCTAGGTCATTTAGCTATTTACTTTAGTATAGAATCAATGTATTTTAACTTCCATCAAATAAAAATATGTGACAATAAAATACTTAGCGTTTAATTATAAGATACCTACTGTTGCTAATAAAAATGATGATAACAAGCAATGAAATATTAATAAACCCGACATGTTCCGTGTACCGGATATAGGCCATCGTAATACATAATTAAACGTCTTATTACATAAATACGAACTTACATAAGCTATAAATACATGACATACATAAGTAACCTTATTAAGGAGGCTATGAATAATGAAATAGCGGAGTAGCGTAAACATATTGTTCTATTTTTATTCGTAAGAGTTTTCTTTTTATCGTTGATACCAAGAATTATTTATAAGAGAAACAGTCACGTAGTTTATGCCTTGCGGCACCGCTCTTAGGCAGACGTGGTGTAGGACGCCCCACAACCCGTTGGGCTGATGACCTTAGAAGAACTGCTAGCATTGGCTGGATGATGGAAGCCCGGGATAGAGAAATGTGGCGTGAATTAAGGGAGGCCTACCTTCAGCAGTGGACGGATCAGGGCAGTTGATTGGTTGATTGTTAGCCTCGGCTTTAATTCCGCGCTGCTTAGGTTCAGGTCAAAGCTCTCAAGCCAGAATTCTACAATCATAGAGAATGGTTCTCTCTTGTGATATGTATGGTGTGACCGACTCAGAAAAGAGTAGTTCCCGCTATGAATTTAAATTGCAACAATGGCGGAACTATGAGGAAACATATGACTAAGTAGTAGGAAGTGTGCGACACGGACAGACGACGGATGTAATAACGTTTGTGCGTAATGGTTCCTTTGTTCGGAGGTTTGAGCGATATGAAGAGAACTAGCTTAAAGTCTCCTCGCAATGGAGGTGCGATGACATCGACATCAGCTAGTCACAGTCCACTGCTGGACATAGGCCACTCCAATTGTTCGCCACTTAAATTGATCTTAGGTTTCTTGCATCCAGAACTTGCCAGACATATTAGGCGACGACATACAAATTCATCATCAGCCTATTGCAGTCCACTGCTACATATAGACTTCTCCAGTTGTTCGCCACTTAGAGCAAACATCTGGAGGATGTACCCATAATCGCCACGCTGGGCATGCTTGGCGATCGCAGGGTGTAGCTTCTCGCTCCGGTGTCGCTGCTGCCCGTCATCGGTCTTTGGTATTTAGTTACGCCTTTAGTTGTGATTAGAGGATTCGATCCCGGGATCCCGAAAACCGGGATCCCGGGATCCCGGTCATATTTCAGTCCCGAAATTTTCGGGATTAAATTTAAAGAGTTCGGGATTTTCGGGATTGATAATATTTTTAATAAAAGTTAATAAAAATGTGCGTAAAACGAAACGCACTTACTTTCATCCACTTTCATCTAACGTTTTGACGGCCATCTCATTTACACGGCTGATTTCATTTGATTGCGCTAACGACCGGCCCCGGATTATGTTTAAAAGTGAGTGAAAATTCCTCATCACGTCGTGATAAGTATTGATATTTATTTTGTTAATCAAAGAATTTATAAAAAAAAAAAAACAAAATGCACTAGAGGTCTTAGAGTTATCGAGTTATAATCCAACATCGGCTTTTCTTTCGTTGAGTTCATGTCTGATGCAAGTAATAAGCATAATTATGTACCTATTTCGTACGCGTAACGGCCCATTGAAAAAACCGCCAAAAATTAAATCTGTAAAATTTTTGTCTGTCTGTATGTTCGTTATAGAAACAAAAACTACTTGACGGATTTTAACGAAACATTGTACATTTATTCTTCATACTCATGGGCAGGTTATAGTATACTTTTTATCACGATCAGTTTACTATACTTTTTATCAATAGAAGCAGAGTAGTGAAGGGAAATGTTGGGAAAGCGGGGGAAATTTTAATCTGTATGTTTGAACGCGCATCTCGCGAAAACTGCTGCATGGAATCGAATGCGGTTTTCACCATGTATTGCTAGAGTTCTAACTTAAGATTTAAGCATTTTTTTTTAAAACCGATATCCACGCGTGAGACGTCGCATGCACAGCTACTAATAAATAAACCACGTCTATTATTAGACGTAAAGTTGAATCCAATATGTGACCGCGGCATAAATGTTTTTTTCATTTGGTTAAAGAAGTTAACGATGAAAGCAAAGAATTTGTATGGTGTATAATTTAATTCTGTTTAGTTTTTTGAAGATTTTTGTTTTGCTGTCTTTTTGTTACCATTTTCTACGACCAATACAATCCCGGGACTATCCCGGGATCCCGGGACTAACTGTAGAAAATCCCGAAATCCCGGCATCCGAAAAATCGACCGGGACCGAATCCTCTAGTTGTGATGGTTATACCGCTACCAGTCGGTCAACATACATACATATTCGTAAATGTTAAATTGACTAAAAAATTAAAAAGTCTGATGGGTATTAAACCTCTTGTGCATTTGAGTCAGGGCTTAAAGGTGCATTTCCACAGATGGGAGACTGGATAGAATTAAGCCGTGGCTAACGAAACTTTCCCTATGATATTGCTCAAATCACACGGGCACTTCCGTGGAATAACAAAATGCAATCAGTAAGATTTTTGTCTGCCTGTATGTTCGTTATAGAAACACTTTTCATCACGCTACTATCAATAGGAGCAGAGCAGTGGAGGGAAGTGTTGGGAAAACGGGAGAAATGTTGTTGAACCCACATTACGCTGGCACTACTGCATGGAATTAAATGCTGTTTTCACCAATGTATTGCTAGAGATCGAACTCCACACACACTGGGACGCCGTTGGCACATCTAGTCATTGATAAAGTTTTGTCAGCTTTACGCAAGCCCGCTACCGTGGAAACGCACCCTGAAACACTCAGGTGGGCTGGTCTTCTGTCTTTGATTACTTTAAGTCTTCGCTTAGAATCCTCAAGTCTCCAAACATTAGATAGTAGTTTAGATCCAGTAGTGGCAGGTCAGACTGGAGTCTGAGGTGACACAGAAAGAGGTCGTTTGTTTATTGCATAGTCGGTTATCGGCGCGAGCGCAGCGTCCTCTAAAAATAGACTTCCTTCCGCCGCGGGATATTGTTGATTAGACATTCTCTGTTTTTGTGGAATAGAGATATATTTCGTGCATTTATATCAAGTTTGATATTCTTAGATCGAATAGACAGATTACAATTTATAAGCATGGATCATTGCGAACACAACTATATATCTCTGTAGCATGCATTCATGAATGTCAATATAATCTCAGCCAACGATGATCCAATAGCAAACAATAATAATTCTTGTTATTGAATTTTTATAAAGTGTATTTGACTTAAAATAAAATAATTTTCAAAAATAAGGAGACAGAAAAGTGTATGGCTTCCTTTCGCCTGATGGAAAGCTAAAAAAAAGCTATTTCTAGTCAGTCATGCTGGCGCGATGCTTCTAAACGCTTCGTTTAAAGGATCCCATACTATAGAAAGGAAACACATGCTGGCAGAGAGTTCTACTTCTTTTAATGGTACGACTAGATAGACAAGTTGCTGATATTCAATTACTCGTAATATTATCATCACCTATATGCTGGAAAAACTACGGGAACAGTAAAACTTTCATTGAAGACAATGTTAAGATAAGAGATTTAAATTTTATTAATGTCGAGGTCGCAAATGCTAAGCCTCGAATTTGTTATAGCCGCCGATGCAAACATTGTACAACACTCAGACATCTTGATGTGCTAATGAACGTCAAAACAAATCATTGTGAGATGTTGCCTTTCTTTTGACGAGTTTTTTTAAGCTTCTCTTTAAATAGAATTGCTCGAAAGCGTTACAAAACCTTTTTGGGAAAATGTTGATATAACTTTTTTTAACTTGATATTAAGGAATTAATTTGGAAAGATACTTTAAGTGTGAGTTAAATAGGTGGTAACCTTTACGCCTTCGCTTTTTTCTTAATGATTACATAATGGTGATGTGTTACTCATCATCATCAATAATAAATTAGGGTAGCAGATGGCTGTAAAGCCTAGACTAGACTAGACATGTGTAGCGACCATCATATCTGAGTTTACATGTTCGCGGAAGAAATTAACACTGAAAAGTAGAATAGTTTTGATTGTCTGTCTGTATGTTCGTTATAGAAAAGAAAACTACTGGACGGATTTTAACGAAACTTGGCACAATTATTCTTCATACTCCTGGGTAGGTTATAGTATACTTTTCATCACGTTACAATCAATAGGAGCAGAGCAGTGAAGGGAAGTGTTGGAAAAACGGGAAAAATTTTCACCTGTATGTTTCAATGCGCATCAAGCGAAAATTACTGCATGGAATTGAATGCAGTTTTGACCAATGTATTGCTAGAAGTCTAACTTAAAATTTAGGTACCATTTTATGGAAGTCGGCTATTTTTAAAACCCGATATCCACGCGTGCGACGCCGCCGGCACAACTAGTACTCAATAAATAATAAATAATAATAAATAACTCAAGACATGCCACGCTGGGCCACACAGCGCCACCTAGCCCCAAACTAAGCCGAAGCTTGTACTATGGGTACTAGACAACTGATAAACTTACTTATATACTTTTTTTTTTGTAAATAAATACATATTATACATAGAAAACACCCAGACCACTACAAACAGACATGTTCATGCACACAAATGTTTGTACTGTGCGGGGATCGAACCCACAACTCTTGGCTCAGAAGGCAGAGGGCACTACCAAATGAGCCACCGAGCCTGTCACTATATCTCAATGTTATTAGTTTGTCAATCTCCCTAACATTAACGACTGCATTTTCTTTGTTTCGACAAATATTTACATTACCAAAATCAAGTCCACTTACGTTAACGTCAACCTTGGCGATTTACCCCAATTAACATCTTCGCATTAACACATTCCTAATTCCCTTTTTTGTTATTCACATCCCAACGTGAATTGTCTCACTAATTGTTTACACTTGGCACAGGTCCTGTCATACGAATTTTGGCAACGTCCGCGTCTAAATCACTGTTAAAACTTTTAGAGCTATTCCTGCGTTGTTATTATCACAATTGTTTACGTGTCACAGCCCATCAAGGTGATTTGAAACATAATTGTTCAGCATTAGAAAACACTTTTGATTTTCTTGTGAAAAGTCGTCGTTGATACTTTGTAAGGTAGCTTTTTAATTTTAGTCTAATTAGAAATTCTTCGGTGTTTGTTGTCGACAGTTTCTGATTACTGGTAAATTCGAGTGGAGTTCATTCTGATTGGAATAAACAATTTTATGTTGTTACTTGGGTGAGCTTGAGGAATAATCAGCTTTGTATATTTGCTAGTCCACATCGCTTCTGCATGATCTTTCACTATAATTCTGAAGCCAAATGTACAACTGAAGGTTTCAAATGTGCATAAGAAAAATGAGCAAGAACACTTTAAAGAAGAGGTCTATACCTGACATTTTACCTACTCAACATGAGTGAATGTTGAGTAGGTAAAATGTCAGGTAGGTAAAATGATACTGCATTAGTATCATCATCATCAGCCCGTATCAGTCCACTGCTGGACATAGGCCTCTCCAGTTGTTCGCTACTTAGGGCAAACATTTGGAGAATATACTCATAATCGTACCCACTGAACCGATACTAGTCATCAAATCACTTGCACTAGTGGGAAGCCGCAGGGTAAGTAATGCTCCAATAAAAGTTCAAACACGTCATGTGGCCAGTCCGCTATTACATCACAAAAGCGGTTTGTACGCAGATTAGCTAACATCGATGCTGGAAGAAGGTCAGGGTGTGGTCTGTTATACGTCTGAGACGGTATCAAGTGAACGGATGGGCGCCATCTTAAGTTATGTACTATACATAGTTGTGTTAGATATGATCTCTCATTCTATGATCTGAGCCACAAATTATTGGAGGATGCATGCGCTGCAATTAATACTGGCTTCTTTAGTGTTCGAAATTTAGACAGTTTATTGTAATATTATGCTCTTGTTATTTTTCTATGTCACTCTGAATATATTTCTAGAACCACAAAGGTCCTGCCGTTTTTCTATTGTGCGTAAAACACTCTGCATAGTTTTTACAATACAAATAGTCCAAGAGTCCAATTACAGTCCTGTAGAAGTGTTTAAGATTTCATGTAAATTACTCTACAATTGTTAGGTATATAATACAACCTTACTGTTGTAAATTGTTTCCCATCCAGCAAAACGTAATACTTAAGCCTTCAGCATTAAAATTATCTCAAAAGAGACTGAAAAATTAGGCAACCTATATGTTAATTTCTCTGTCCTTAAATGCGGGGCTCCACGCGCTGGCTAGGCTAATCCATTTTCAGTCAGTTTTTGCAATAGTATAAAAAACATTATATAATATATTTGCTATCTTGACGAAAATATTATTTTATTTTAAGTAATATCTTAACGTATCATCTTATTTTAGACAAACATAATCTTCTTCATAATCTTTCCCAATCTTTGTAAGTCTAGTCACAGAGAATATAATAAAAAATCTGGTTTGAATGGACTGACATCTGATTGATGCATTTTTATATTGACTGTTATGCGAGTATATCGCGGGACTCCTATGGATGTTCTAAAAATAGTCGTGCCGGCGCGTACGCAGCGAATATAACAAATCGTGCATTTGTTATGCGCGCTATTTAAAGCGTATTGTGCTGATATGCGCCGATAAAGCGCTGTTTATGTTTGCGCTGCAAGGCTGATGCGTTTTCTTGTACAGTCGGCGACAGATATTTTTGTAGTATTCTAAGTTGTCACAGTTGAGAGATGTAAAGGAGTGAGCTGCTCCCCGGAGCCGGGTGTAAGGGTATTTGCCCTCCCCGAACCAGGAGTGTCGGCCGTTTGTCATCTGCGGCTGGCCAGGGCATGCAGGGATACGGCTGTATGCTTCGACGTTACCCTGGAACTTGCTGCCCACTGATGACAGAGGGGGTTTAGTCGGTATGCCCTCCCATTTCGGGAGGTGTGATTCCCACACACCATGTTACTTCCCCCCGGAGGTATGGCATGACGGTGCCTAATGCATTCTGCTCTAGAATAAAAATGTAAGGGAGCAACGTATTATCTTTTCGCTCCAAGCCAACCTCACCTGCCTGTGGCGCATCCGACCGAATAACAAATGAGGCTCTGGCCACCGACTACACCGTAGCGATACAGCCATCACTATTGCAGGACTAAATACCACGGGCTGATGACGGGCAGCAGCGTCACCGGAGCGAGGAGCTACGCCCTGTGATCGCTTGCCTGCCCAACGTAGCGATTATGAGCAAAGCTTCCAAATGTTTGACTAAAGTTTCGAACAACTGGAGATACCTAAGTACTAAGTAAAAGGCTTTTGTCATTGGGGGGGGGGCTAATGTTCAACAGTGGATGTTTGCGAGCCGATGATGATGATGATGATCTGACGCTGACTGTATGTACTTTACAAAGTAATTTGATGTATGTCTGGTGTCGGAAAAGTGAGCGTTATGCCAAGTGCAAAATGTATTGGCGTTTCATCAAAATGAAGAATCGGAAACTGGCAGAGAATGTCATATTATGGCACTGTATACGCTATTTGTGCGCAATCCTCACGGGTCTGGGTGTTCAGATCAGAATACTGACAGTCGTAATAATGCCATAAATGAACAGTGAAATGGAACTTAGCGTAGAAAATAGGGAGTTTCATAAATATGTACAGGAATTGCTTGAAAAATCTTTTGACATCTTTTTATCTTCTCGGGTCTGGGTGTTCTGCGACGCGCCCACAATAATTATGATAACAATAAAATAGGGAATTGCTTGTTAGTAGACTTAATATTAATTTCCTTCTCAGATAGTGTTAGTTAATAACTTTTTAATTTCGATGCTGGGAAAATTATGAAATTCTCCAGTTCTTATATGCCCATAACATTAACATTAATTATAACATTTAATTACTCTATCGCCTACCAGTGTAATTAAAAAACATTGAACGGGACAACCTCTGATCTGAAAAGGTTAACTTTCCACAGTTTAATCAAGTGGCTATCGATAAATAACAATATGTAAATAACATATTTATAACCATTGATGCTATCAGTCATGTCGCCACAGACACAGTGTGTAAATATAACAGTAAAGTCATATTAAATAAATATTATAAATAAGATATAATATAATTGTAAAAGGAATAATATATCCGTAGTTCACTAAGCAGTATTGTATCTTGAAATATCAATGGAAATATAAATTTTTGTAATTTCAATAATGAATTTTCGTAATGATATGTAGTATACATAATTCATCAATAATAATTTCGTTGTACCTTTTTTTTAATACCTACTTTTTCGAAGTAGCATAACCTAGTGGCTTCCCCTAGCTTAAAGGCAACGAACAAGTAACCTTCTAGTTTCTTAATGTCAGGTGTCTCTCCTGCTGCTGTAACATAAAAGGAAATTAATAAAAAATATATAATAAATATTAGACAACATCATATACATTGCTCTGATCCCAAAGTAAGTAGCTTAAGAACTTGTGTTATGGGTATCAGAACAACGAAGGTACCACAAATAAATACTTAAATACAAATATATACACCCAGACACGGAACAAACACAAGTGTTAATCACACGAATGTTTGACCCGGGTTGGAATCGAACCCACGACCCTTGGTTCAGAAGGTAGGGGTCACTACCAATTGAGCCACCGAGCCTGTCAATTAGTGAGATTTTGTATACCCGGTAATTACCTACTACACGTATTACAAAAGTTTCCTTACTGTCAACATTCGGCGCGTATGCGAGTGCGTACGCGCAACCAAGCGTCTATTTATAGATCGCTCGCGACAGGGCACGTTCGCGTCTCACATTCGCTATTATGTGCACGCATTGACACTGCCCACCCGTCTGGTTCCCATTTTTTTTATAGTGACAAAGCACAGAAGAGATCGGTCGATCGAAAGATTGGATAAGAGATGTATGTAATGCATAGCGAATCTTTCCTCGAATTGAACCGCCCGACTGAGAAAAGACCTCCACCCTATAGAATACCGCATCCAGGTGACCTCTGTGTCGTGATTCTGTCGGTGAGTAGGATCTCCGGAGCTCGTAGGTTGAGTGCTGCTTCGGCAGCCGGGGGTTAGGGTTGGGCTGGCATGGCGGTGGCAACTGACAAGTAACTGGCCGGTTACTTGCCCGTTGTTACAGTGACTTGGGCTTCTCTTTCGCTTTCCATCAGGCGTAGGGAAGCTATTATGACGTGCTAATATTAAGAAAAATCAAACACTTGCCTGCTACGGCCATCTTCGTCTGGTACGATTGTTCTGGCTATAAACAGATCGTTCCCGATACGCGGCTGAAGCCACTTCACTCACGTGGTCGCCATCATCATCAGCCTATATCAGTCCACTGCTGGACATAGACCTCTCCCAATGTTTGCCACCTTGATCGATCCTGGGCTTCTCGCATTCTCCGTGGTCCCCAACAGGGCAGGTAAACCCTATCTCCTGCCGCGAATATGAAATCACCAAAGTCCCTTAATCGAGACTTAGGACACCCACGGGAAGAAATTTCTTCCGTGATTTATATTGTTTTTTGTCACCACACGATCGTATACGGTTCGGACTCGTACAGTTCTTTAATAAACATCCGTATAGTCTCCAGACGGTGCTGTATCATTGAGTCTGATACAACTCAATGGAGCATTATCTACCGGTTGTAAAGATAACACTCGTAAAACTTAACTTTATGTTCCTTTTGCCGTAGCGGTAATCTTTGGCGGTGTTTAAGTTGGTACGCTCTGCAATTTAGATTGGAACATAAGTGTTTAAAGGTAGCTTATCTTAAATAATATTAGGTAAGGGGCTTTAATGTCTTAATATTCGTACTGTGCTCTTTAGATTATAACTTTGGAAATACCCATATCGAATTGGAATATCATCATCCGCCTATCGCAGTCCACTGCTGGACATAGATCTCTACAGTTGTTCGCCACTGTGGGAAAACACCTCGAGGTTTTTCCCATAATCCCCACGCTGGGATGGCGATCGCAGGGCGTAGCTCCTCGCTCCGGTGACGCTGCTGCCCGCCATCGGCCTATGGTATTTAGCTACGCCTTCAATCGTGATAGTTATACGGCTACCAGTCAGTTGCCAGAGCCTCGGTTTTTGTTTAGAAGGTTGCACCTCGTGCAGGTGAGGATGGCTTAGAGTAAAAAGAGGATAGGTGGCCCCCTTACATCCCCATTGAATTGGAATAGTTTAGTTCGTTTTGTTAATTTTTCACATGTATGATGTGGGTAAACCTCAAGATCAAAGAATAATAGAAAAAGATCCCACATTGATATCTGGTTGAAAATTGAGCCTTAAGCGCGGACGATCCGAAGGGTTTGATTCGGTAAAGACAATTTAGGAATGGTTTTTTTTCTAAACTCTCTCGATTCTGGAAGACCGATGACGGGCAGCAGCGTCACCGGAGCGAGAAGCTACGCCCTGCGATCGCCAACCCGCCTGCCCAGGGTGGCGATTATGGGTGCATCCTCCATATGTTTGCACTAAGTGGCGAACAACTGGAGAGGCCTATGTTCAGCAGTGGACTGCAACAGGCTGATGATGATGTTGAGTAACAAAAATCCATCCACCTATCCAACCAAACAAACTTTCCCATTATAATATTAGTACGTTTTCAGTTCGAATGCACAAAGAGAACACTTGCACAAATACTAAGTTCAAACAAAAGGACAATTTGACACCACCCGCGAATAACAAGCTCCTACGCAAATCGTCTGTACATAGTGATACACTTTAGTACCCAGTACTATCGGTGTTACTATCGGCTTTACACCAATTATTTCAATGTATTCTCAAAAGGTAGCAACTACTTAACACGTGGTAAGTCATGTGTCCAGTACTAACTGCGGTCTGACACGGTTGAGTCGAGAGAAGCTTAAGACATTTGTTGTTTGCTACTGCATACTATGTGGTTAACAGTGTGATTTCCGGATTTAGACTAGGCTAGGAGTAAGTTTATCAGTTGTTTGGTACCCACAGTACAAGCTTCGGCTTAGTTTGGGGCTAGATGGCCCAGTGTGGCATTAACATCATCAATTCTAGATTTTTCATCCTTATCATCTTGATAGTTGAAGGTCTTCCACGGTGCGTTTTGCGCGCAATTTTCTGCCTCGTGCAACCGAACCGGTCTTTGGAACCAGCTTCCTGCTGCAATTTTACCGAGTGGATGTGATTTAGGGACCTTCAAAAAGCGAGCCTATAGATTTCTCAAAGGCTGGCACGCACCTGTGACTCCCCTGGTGTTGCGGTGTCTATGGCTGAAGTGATCACTTACCATCAGGTGACTTTCAGGCCCGTTTGCCCCCTCTACCATAAAAAAAAATCATTTCAGCCCACATCTACCCACTGCTGAGTATAGGCCAAAAGGGAGATTTACTTGGATACCCAATCCAGCTATTTCGATAGCAGCTTCAGGGTTAAACTATTAGTCAGACATGATTCACGCTCATATGTTCCAAGATCCTTTATAGGCGTCTGACTAAGATCAAGTTGCAAGGTAAGACGGTAAGTTGGCATCTTAAGTGGAACGCTCTACTGCAGCGGTGGTGAACCTTTTTACTAATTCATGTTTGGACTGCGGCGAATGTTGCTATGTTTATGGTACCGCAAAGCTATCGACTTTTTCTTCCTTTAGTGATTAAATATGTATGCGATTCCAACGTCTTTCATGGGTTTGGGTATTGCTTACTTTGTCAAGTATACTACGTATTTTTAGCATTAGAAAACACAAATTCATGTTAAATTAATCCAAATAAACTACGTAGTAATTCTGAATAATTTGACAAACGTTGTAAACATGAAAACGGAACTCGTAAAATATGTCTACTTTTGATGAAAGCGAAGTCGCCTCCGCCCTCACTTGCCCGTGGTCCGTCCTGCCGAATAACAAACGAGACTCAACCAGTCAAATGGTGGCGGTAATACTATGTATCTCGATGTTTGCCCGAAGTGGCGAACAACTGGAGAGGCTTGGAGTACAAAAAGTTCGGCAACCTTACGACGATAATCAAGACTTTGAAGACTTGCATTAGGTATTTAAAATGTGCTGTCACCCGAGGCGCATAAGCGGTGGCAACCAGGGTTTTTTAGTGGGTATTCTCTGCCGACACGGAGCGAGTCCCACGAAACCTGCTGCTCCCCCGGGCAGCGGGTATGCGTAAACTGCATTTCTCCCTGGTGAAACAAAAAAAAGGTATTTAAAATGTAAAAAAATCTTGTATTATTTCTCTTTATGGCGCAGTTGGTGACATCTGGCGCGCCTATTGTGCCGCTCGGGTGCGGGCGTGCAGCGGCGCCTGCGCACAGACACGTGCATGACACACGCTATGTTGTCCCGACCATCTTTATATCGATAAACTAGTCATTATATGATGTTAAGGAGCGACCTATCACCTTTTCGCCCCAAGACACCCTCATCTGTGAGCATCCTGCCAAATAACAAACAAGGCCCTGGTAACCGACTGCTGGCAGAATACCCATCAAGATTGAAGGCGTAGCTAAATACCACAGGAATATGGCGGGCAGTAGCAGCAGTTTTTTCTAGATCACACACGGGCCCATCCCTGCCTGCCTTGGCCATCCACAGATGACAAGCGGCCGGCACTCCTGGTCCAGGGCGGGCAAATACCCCCTACCCCCCAGCTCCCGGGAGCAATAGCGGGCCTACCTGCGCCAAACCGTCTGCCCAGCGTGGCGATCATGGGTAGAGCTTCCAAATGTTTGCCCAATGTGGCGAACAACTGGACAGGCCTATGTTCAGCAGTGGACTGCAATAGGCTGATGATGATGATAATGAATCATTATAGGTACTAAACAGGGACCGATAGTTTTTTATCGATACAATGGAAAATGTCAATAGACGCCAGACAAACGCAGTAGACGACATATGCCAGTATCCAATGTCCTTGAACCATGTTATCTATCATCAATCTGTAAATTCCTTAATGATCTCAGTCAGCTCTTAATTGAGGAATTCTCCATTAACGGTCGACTTGTAACATTTCTTATCGTCATCGCCTATTGCAGTCCACGGCTGAACATAGGCCTATCCAGTTGTTCGCCTCTTTGGGCAAACATCTGGAGGCTTTATCCATAATCGCCACGCTGCACAGGCGGGTTGGCGATCGCAGGGCGTAGCTTCTCGCTCCGGTGTCACTGCTGTCCGTCATCGGCCTGTGTTTACCTACGCCTTCCATCGTGATGGTTATGTCGCAGTCATCTAGCTGAATCTCCTATTCAATTGAATCGCTAGCGCGTTCATTAAATGACTAGACCGAACATTGACTAAACACGCGTCACTTAACGTCCAACTAGGTAGCGGATTGAAACATAGCCCTTTGAACAGAGCGGTCGTAAAAGCAGTCAGGTGATTGTAATTTAGTTCATTCTTTTCCCACGCGGCGTTAGTAGTCTCCAAAACAAATATGGCGTCAAAGATGATCAAAAAGATAATATGAACAGTGTTGATATTTTTTTGATTAGATTTACTATAAACTGACTTATTCGTAATAAAATAGTGTGACAGCATGAATGTACCTATTAATACGCCGCCGCCGGATACTTTTAAAGAAAATTATAAACTAAAGTTGGCTTTTACCCATTTAACGACTATGCTAAAATGACGTTCAGTCAAGACGTTGAACGTTTCAATCAATAACTTGACGAGTTGTCTTTTAGGCATTCAATTGAATGTCGTCATTCAATGAACGCGCTAGCCATTCAATTGAATAGGAGATTCAACCAGATGACAGCGACAGTTATACCGCCACCAGTCGTTTGCCAGAGCCTCGTTTGTTTTTCAGCAGGATGCACCACGAGCAGGTGAGGGTGGCTTTAAGCGAAAAAATTATATATCGCTTACATCTCATCCTATCATAATCTATACATTCCTTAATGATTGACACGTCACAGCTGTTAATTGAGGAATTCTCCAGTAACGGTCGACTTTAAACATTTCTTATGCCTACTGATAAAATACTCGTTAGGTTGTGTCGTTTGGTTAATGATTAAGACGTAGTGTGTACGTCATCGCATTGTACGTGGTTAGTCAGACTGGTACTCATTTGGCGGTCAAGGAGCAAGTCTCCGCATTCTTCTTGCATTTCGGGCTCTATCTGGCAGTGGCAACTGATAGGTGACTGATCCGTTGCCTGGCCGTTGTCCTAGCGACTTGGGGTTCTTTCTCGCTTTCTATTAGGCGTAGAGTGGCCATTATGCCGTGCTAATATAAAAAAATTTATGAAAAACCGAAAAATACCTTATTGTACCATAAATGAATCATGAATACAGAACCACTCGTGCTGGCCTCCGTTGTCACAGCTTTACCGTCGATAACATCCCTTCGCGTACAAAAAAGTTCGGCAATTCCTACCTTTGCCGTGTTGTTAAAATGTGGAATTCATTGCCAGCACATGTGTTTCCTCCTTCTTTCGATATAGGATCCTTTAAACAGGGCGTGAAGAAGCATTTTATGGGCCGGCATGGCGGTGGCAACTGATAGGTAACTGGCTTGGTTACCTGCCCGTTGTCGCAGCGACTTGGGCTTCTCTCTTGCTTTCCATCAGGCGTAGAGTGGCGTGCTACTTTAAAAAAAAAAGAATTTCTATTAACTTATCAGTAGGAAGGTGTATCTTTTATGCTATATAATTATGTTGGCGTACTGATACCATGTGTTAAATAATGTATTATAAATTTCCCTTGATAGGCAAAGGACATTGTTGATAAAAGTGGCCTTTGTATCGCATTCGTCTGTCTGGTGGCGTCCTTATCAATGTGTAGTGGCTGCAAACTACATTCCTTTCGACGATTATTGTTATAGTTTCAACGTTAAGTATTAGTAATTTGAAATCTATTGAATCCTTTATGCTACTGGTATATTTACTATAATCATTCTGTACCTTTAGATTAATTCTAAGGCTGTACCTAAAAGAGCAAAGAGATAGCTTTCTTTTTTCAAAGAATTTATTACTTAATCGAGTCCTGTGATGTATATCTATAAAGCAGCCTTGCTCCGTCCACTGCTGAACGTAGACCTGCTGTAATTCGTGCCACATTTTTCCCCTGTCCAGACAAAGTTCCTCTAGGATCATCGGTTAATACGTCATCCCAACGGGTTGCGGGGCGTCCTACACTAAGTCTATATAAAAGCATTGTCTTACAATTAACGGCAGACATAACCAGCCCACTGCCACTTCAGCGTACTAATCCTACTTCGGTACAATGTACCAATATAATTCGTTAATTTTTTTTTGGTACAGCATCACGCAACCTGCTTCTATGGAAACCCTTAGTTAAAACGTCAACTGAAATAACTATTACTTAGCATAATCAATACAAACATCTGACGGTCTTACATTTATGTGAACATAGACTTAAGTCTATGTTTGTAGTTAGTCACTGTAGCGCGTTGTTTACTTAGAATTTTAGCATTATAATGGCTGAAATAGTGATAAATATTCGTGGACAAACACACGTTTTGGTGCACAGACATCATATCATAACGTCATTTGCCGTCATTCTCACTGAAGTAAAATTAATACTTATTTACACATGTTTGTTTGTGTCTGATTGTCATAAACGTCTCCCTTTCGTCATAGAAGCATAATTATGACATATTGAGATGTCATCATTATATTGTAGAGGATATTTCAAAGCACCAAGAGAGGAAGGGCATAGCGAATCTTCGCTCGAATTGAGCCGCCCGTCCGGGGAAGGACCTCCACCCTATAGAATACCGCAGTCAAATGACCTCTGGGTCGTGTTTCTGACGGTGAGTAGGGTTTCCGGAGCTCGTGGGGGGTTAGGGTTGGGCCGGCATGGCGGTGGCAACTGACAGGTAACTGACCAGTTACTTGCCCGTTGTCACAGCGACTTGGGCTTCTCTTTCGCTTTCCATCAGGTGTAGGGAAGCCATTATGTCGAGCCATAAAAAAAAAAACCAAAAAGGTTTGGTAACTCTGACATCTAAAAAAAATATTGTTTGTTCATTATTAACCAATTAAAAATCTAACCAATCAACAGTCTCGGTGGTGCAATGGTTAGAGGAGTAAAGCGTGGACGATCCGCCATGCTGGCAGGCAGTATTTAGCTATGAATTCTATTTTCATCATCATCATCGACAGCCTTTATCAGTGCACTGCTGGACATAGGCCTCTCCCAATATGCGCCACTTTAATCGAATCGTCACTCCACCTGGCCTGATAATCCGAGAAGCTATGTCGATGACTTTGGTTCTCTGACGGATCACCTCATCTATGAATATTAAAGAGGAGCTCGGTGGCGCCGCGGTCTTGTTCGTTTAACAATGATCGCAAATGTTAAGCAACCATTGGCGCGGTCAATCCGATGATGGGTGACCAAAATTTGACACCGATTTCCTCCGTGCTTCGGAAGGCACGTTAAGCTGTTGGTCCCGGGTGCTATCTTTACCAACTCAGATAGCAGTCGTTACATCATATCAGAGATGATGATAACTCTGACGCCTAAACTGGGAATGGGTATAGCTTACCCTAAGTGTTGCGGAGGTCTGATGGCAGTCGCTCTGTGTAAAAGCTTAGCCCTCGCCAAATCTCTCAGTTTGGGAAGCCGACCCTGAGACAATCGGGAAAAAGGCTAGGATGATGATTATTACTTATTTTATTAATCTATCATCTAAGATGTATATATCGCATACATCATGCCCAGACAATCCCGCCGCGTCAATTGTCTCCTCTCAGATTACAAGCGGCCCGTGCTCCAATATTTCTCGCATTTGTGTCAAGGCCCGAGTGCTTTATGGCGTGGCTTACCAACTACACTCTACATTATCATTGGTTTGACAGCCGTGATGTCATACGCTCGGTGCGCTATCAGAAATCAAGACCATAAATGGGTAATCAATGCGATATACTAATGTACCATTTGTTTCTGCAAATACCTCTACCATCTGGTCTGTAATTAAAATATTTTTATGGCAATATATAAATAATATTCATCATCAGCTTATTGCAGTCCACTGCTGGACATAGGCCTTTCCAGTTTTTCGCCACTTTGGGCAATCATCTGAAAGCTTTACTCATAATCGCCACTCTGGACAGGCGGGTTGGCGATCGCAGAGTGTAGCTTCTCACTCTAGTGACGCTGCTGCCCGTCATCGGTCTGTGGTATTTACGAGTAGCTACGCCTCCAATTGTGATGATTATACCGCCAGTCGGCTGCCAGCGCCTCATCTTAATCTTAAGAGCGCGCATACAGAATTCGACGTATTTGCGGCGAAACTGGTATTTTCGGGCGAGCTATTATCATAGAAAACGATTTTTTTAAAATAAGAAACATAGGTTTTTGTATAGATAAAGTCTTCAAGCAGTGCGTAGGCTAGATAAAATACAACATTTACTAGTATATTTTTGTTTATCAAAGATCTCCCGTAAGCCGATTCGCAAAAATGCGAGTCAGAGTCAATTTTGAAAGTCTTAATATCAATTGCATTACATACATATGTTTTAAATATATGTTTATACAATAGCTTATATGGTCTATTAGTGCACTAGACAAAAAAACTTTCAAAAATGTGTTATTAAATTGCCCAAAATAATTTTTCAAAATAAGCTCAATTCACACTTTTCAACAGTGTTTTTCTAGTAGAAAACACTGTTTCTTTTAGTTGAAATTTTGTGTAAATGTAAAAGGAGTCTTTCTTAAGTGCACTTAATTATTATTTTATTAATATTCTATGCCTCTTATTTTATACGATTTTTTTAAAAGTGACTATAAAGCCACGCGCGCGACGCTTGCCGATTCAGTAGGGACCCTCCCAGCAGCGCCCTAAGCCGAGGCCCGAGCCCCACTAGGGGGCGCCCTTAGCTGTGCTGTTTAACTTACCTAGGGGTGAGAGCCTTCCGCTCCCCCAACAGTTCGGTGATGATGACAAGGCCGTCCTGGCCATCATCGTAGTCATTTAGAAAAAAAAAAAAAAAAAAAAAAAAAAAAAAAAAAAAAAAAAAAAAAAAAAAAAAAAAAAAAATGCCGATTCAGTCCAAATCGGGTCATCCCAGAGGGAGGACGTGCCGCTCGCTGCTCCGCTCACGCACACATACGCACAACCACTTTTATGAGCGTATACCTCTCTGCGCGAGTGCAACTCCACGAGTTTGATACTTTGTAATATTATTTTTGTATGGAATATTTATTAAGTTAAAATAATATACATACTAAATTAATGAAATGATTTAATGTTTAGTCATGAGTATCAAATACAAACATCAGGATTATTATAATTATTATTATCTACAACCACATTTGCTAAATATTTCAAAAAATTAATATGATATTTGTTTATTAGTTCACTAATGAAGTTACAAAGTAAGGCTATTCCAATGATTATTATTATGCTCGTTAACATCAATGGTCAGAAACAACTTCCATGAAGAAACTGATAAGGAGATTCATTTGAGTTGGGAGCATTTAAGGAATCTACGTCACATGTTCACGACTATAAATAAAGGCGTACAATGAAGCTGAAAGTCATAGAAATCCCATAGTCGAGTTATTATTAGTAAAATTATATGTATAAAGATGGATGATAAAATGTTTGATAGTATGCACGAAATGGATATATTTAGATTTAGATAAATCGATCTTCGAATCCAATTTTGAAATTGTCGGTTAATTGTTTAGTGTGAATAAGTGAATCTTTGTGTCACAATAATAACAAGTATCTAAGATTAAAATTAAATCGATCAAAGTGGTCAACAATGGGAGAGGCCAATGTCCAGCAGTGGCCTGTGAGAGGCTGATAACGATATGAGATTACTACTTTCATTCTGATAGTATTAGAAAGAAGTAAAAATTATATTTTATAGTTTCAAAATGTAAAACCAAAATGCAATATGATAGTTGTGAAATGTATGGCCATTGCGGTTACTAGGGGTGATTTTAACGAAAAGGCTGGTAAGATACGGATATGTTACGGTAACTTATTTACATACATTACGTTAAAATTACCGGCTACGTATGCTGAATGGTAGTATGGCGACGAGCAGGGCGAGCATGTAACTTGCAGTATGCAAGTCGCAAGGTCCAACGTTGCCAATGAGGGCTACCGTTTTTGTAATCACCAGAGGGTGCCACTGTATAGTGAGGTCTTCGGGCATAGCTGTTAAGGTTTGTTTTATGCATGTGATGACTGTTTGTTCGTTATAAGAAGGAGGCCATAAGTTTCCAAAAGGCAAAACTGTTTGTTAACGGTTAATAAACAAACCAGTGAACTAGCTTTTCTTTCAGACCGCTAATTTTTATACCTCATTTTCTCGGCTCCGCTTTTAAAGCGCAGATAATCACTGAGCCGTGTCTCATATTTTCGAAAATTAATGCCAGCTATGCCAAAATTGCACAAAATTATTTAATTTTCCGAAATAAACTCGTTTAACCCACAGAACCTATGTAATTTGACATTTCGGATACCTCACGCTACACTAGCACCTCTGGTGGCGAATTCACACGCGATATTGGCGCCCTCATTAGTGCAGCAGTTTGCCATAATAGGTATTGTTATTTCTTTTATTTGCTTCGTCGCTGTCATTGGAATTATGTTAAATTCGAAATATTATTAAGTAATTAATTAATTCAGTTTAATTTCCAAAATGTCGATTTTGGGGGAAAAGGTAAGAGCCAAAATTGTTCGGAAATTGACTCTCTAGAACTTTGTTTCTTTTCATTCATGCCGTAAAAAGTACAACATAGGAGATAATGATACAGTTTTGAATATGTCGCGGTTTGCGTGTTTTATTTCCAAAATATCGATTTTAGGGGAAAAGGAAGGAACCAAAATTGTTTAAAAATTGATTTCCTACAAGTTTAGTCTTCTTAATTTAGACCGTAAAGTAGAAAATAAATGAGATAATGACAACATTTTTTACTTGCTGTTGTATTTAATTTTAATTTTCAAAATACCTACCCTAGACAATTTTTGAATATATACAAGAGGACTCACCATACCTACCTATTCAGATAGCTCGCCTTTGTAACCTGTCCATTGCATCTTAACTAATATTATGACTCCTTCAATGTAACCCTTAGGATTCGGGTCATGACGAATATTCATCCCGAGAATAAGTGATGGATTGGTCAAGCTGGATAGGAACCAGATTTTAGTTGTTGTAGGTAGGCCATTTGGGGTTTCTGCTACGAAACACAAGCACAACTTTCAGCACAAGCATCAGTAGGTATACATGATCTCTGTGATCAGTGCATAGAAGACTTAGGACCTTAATTCAAATTGACAAATTGTTTACAAACTAATCTTTTTTGAATGATGGCAACCAGCCTCTTTGTGAGATCCATTTCTGCCGAGTGAAAATGAACAAAGTAATTTTTACAAGGTAAAATATAAAACGGGTTAGAGTTATATCGTGGCAACCACGGAGACTGCTCTTTCCTTAAATCATAATACAAACACCTAAACACAGAACAAACACAAATGTTCAGCACACGAATGTTTGTCCTGGATGGGAATCAAACTCACGACCTTTGACTCATGATCAGAAGGCAAGGAAAACACAGTAGGGATTATTGATTTTTATGAAGCAACATTAATAATGTCAATCACTCACACAATACCTTTGGATAGGTAAGTACCTGGTACATATAAAGATAGAAAGACAAAAATATTGTTATATTTTTCTTAAACCTTAATTAGTAAACACTTAAGAATAATGTACTCTAAAGTGTTTAAATCAATTTAATAAGTACGCACCTATACTACACTAATAAAATATTTAGCAATAAAAGAATGTTCAAATAATTTAGATGATTAATAAATTGTTAAGTATCAAAATATGTTCGTCCGCCGGAGTTAGCGTCCGACACGCCGCTCACCCACACAGACACAAATGATGTCTATGTGTGTTTCGGAATCGGCTCCCGCGTGCGTTTCGAGTTGCTTAAAATTGTATGCGCGCTCTTAACTAATATTATAAAGCTGAAGAGTTTGTTTGTTTGTTTGAACGCGCTAATCTCATAAACTACTGGTCCGAATTGAAAAAATATTTTTGTGTTGAATAGACCATTTATCGAGGAAGGCTTAAGGCTATATAACATCACGCTGCAAGTATTAGGAGCGAAGAAATAATGGAAAATTTAAAAAATACGGGGAAAAAATAACTATTCCACGTAATATTTGCAAGCGTTACCAACGATCGTTCGGTTAGACCAAGTGGTCGCAGAGAAATTCAGTAGATATTACAGATTGCGCACCATTAATTGTCTGTATGTATTAGTATGGGTGTTTTCTATATATAATATGTTTTTTTTTAAAATATGTATTTATATTTATTCACAAAAGAAAGTATCTAAGTAAGTTTATCACTTGTTTAGTACCTAGACTAAACTTTAGCTTAGTTTGGGACTAGATAGATGCCATATTATCGGCTACGAACTAAGTGGAATAGACGTTAATAATATAGGGAAGAGTATAATCGTTTCCGGAAATAAATCATCATACTCATCAGCCTATTGCAGTCCACTGCTGGACATAGGCCTCTCCTGTTGTTCGCTACTTAGGGCCACAAATGTTTGTACTGTGCGGGATACGAACCCACGACCCTTGGCTCAGAGGGCAGAGGTCACTACCAAATGAGCCACCGAGCCTGTCATTTAAAGTTGACTTAAATTAAAAACATCATCATCATCATCAGCTTATTGCAGTCCACAGCTGGACATAAGCCTCTCCAATTGTTTGCCACTTTAGGCAAGCATTAGAGGCTTAACCCATAATCGCCACGCTGGGCAGGCGGGTTGGCGATCGCAGGGCATAGCTTCTCGCATCGGTGACGCTGCTGCCCGACATCGGTCTGTGGTATTTAGCTACGCCTTCAATTGTGATGGTTATACAGCCACCAGTCGGTTGCTAGCGCCTCGTTCGTTATTCGGCAGGATGCACCACGGGCAGGTGAGGTTGGCTTGGAGCGAAAAGCTAATGGGTTGACGCTCCCTTACATCCCGGAAATAATGCGGTGGTCTTTTTCTAAATCCGGAACCCACACATCCGGTTTTATCTATGCCTCTTCGATATTCTTACACAAAAGTTTCTCTTTTAGTATTCTCGATGTCATCAATGTTTTTTTCGTACCCTCTTGTACTATCATAGCTGTCAATAATACCACTCCGCTGGTGGTAAATTGACAATGTTGTCATAGCGTTGCAACTGCAGCTTATGCAATACTATTGGGTATTTGTGGATATCTGTTTCATGGAAACTTACTAACCTGTCTGGAACAACTGCAGGAAAGGAAGGAATTAACAAGGTGAATTGTAGTATTACTAGTATTGTATTCATTTTATATCTGGCAACCGACCGGTGACGATACAACCATCAGAATTAAAGGCGTAGCTAAATACCACAGACCAATGACGGGCAGCAGCGTCACCGGAGCGAGGAGCTACGCCCTGCGTTCGTCAACCCGCTTGCCCAGCGTGGCGGTTATGGGTTAAGCCTCTAATGCTTGCCTAAAGTGGCAAACAATTGGAGAGGCTTATGTCCAGCTGTGGACTGCAATAAGCTGATGATGATGATGATGTTTTTAATTTAAGTCAACTTTAAATGACAGGCTCGGTGGCTCATTTGGTAGTGACCTCTGCCCTCTGAGCCAAGGGTCGTGGGTTCGTATCCCGCACAGTACAAACATTTGTGTTCATGAATATGTCTGTTTGTATTGGTCTGGGTGTTTTCTATGTATAATATGTATTTATTTACAAAAAAAATTATCTAAGTAAGTTTATCAGTTGTCTAGTACCCATAGTACAAGTTTCGGCTTAGTTTGTGGCTACGTGGCGCTGTGTGGCCCAGCGTGGCATGTCTTGGGTTATTGTCTTGGGTTATTTAAATCCTACTAGTCCTCTAAGACCCAATGCCACTTCAACTTGCTTTTTCCTTTAGACATGTTATGTACACATGACTATATTACTGTTCTTAATTAATGTAGGCGTTCTATTCTGCAAATTAACGAAGTCAAACTAAATGACACTAATATATTGTCCACTTTACATTGTCCAATATTGGTTTGTTGCTAAGTTCATTGGACTATACTAATACTAGTGTAAACTGATATTCTTTACTTTGTACTTGCTAATTGCGGATATCAAAAATTAAGGAAAATTATCTTTTCGGCTCAACCTTTCAAGCCAACCTCACCTGCCCGTGGTGCATCCTGCCAAATAACAAACGAGGCGCTGCCAACCGACTGCTGGTATAACCATCACAATTGAAGGCGTAGCTGAATACCACAGGCCGATGACGGGCAGCAGCGTCACCGGAGCGAAAAGCGATTATGGGTATATCCTTCAGATGTTTGCCCTAAGTGGTGAACAACTGGAGAGTCATATGTCCAGCAGTGGACTGCAATACGCTGATGTTGATGAACAGGGAGCCACTATGCTACTATAAACGCATCTTCGCATATCTCTTATGGACACGCATCCTAATGTGACTTCTGATAGGGAAGTGCATTCCGCTCGCCTCGCTCAAAAGTTCAAGTTTGCGCAGATAAGGTCCGTCGCTTCAACGCGCCTCTACGGAGAGATTTATCGTTTCCGTTTTACCCTTCTGAATTATTTATGCGATAATAAAATAAACGATGCTATTTATTTCAATCAATCTGATGAGGAAGAGTTTGATGCATTTTATGGTTGAAGGTCGATAAGACATTAATCTTTTATTGTTAAGTTGCATAGTAGAAGATAAGTCTGAAAAAAATGATTTTGTAAAATGGTCATTTAAGTAAAAAAAGACGACTGTAATTTAAATGCATTTAAATTGTCGTTTACGTCATTTGCGTTTATTTGTTTCAACAAATTACTTACTTTTTAAGTATGAACTGAACATAGACCTCTCCAGTTGTTCCTCACTTTGTGCAAACATCTGGAGGCTGCTTCCTCTAAGTGGATTGCGATAGACTAATGATGATCAGATTAATGATGGGATGTAAGGGAGCGACCTATCACCTTTTCGCTCCAAGCCATCCTCACCTGCCTGTGGTGAATCCTGCCGAACAACGAACGAGGCTCTGGCAAACCGACTGGTGGCGGTAAAACCATCACGATAGAAGGCGTAGCTAAATACCACAGGCCGATGACGGGCAGCAGCGTCACCGGAGCAAGAAGCTACGCCCTGCGATCGCCAACCCGCCTGCCCAGCGTGGCGATTATGGGTATATCCTCTAGAAGTTTGCCCTAGGTGCGAACAACTGGAGTAGGCTGCAATAGGCTGATGATGATGATGAATGATGATGAGTATTTCATAATCAATGTGATGAAAAGTGGTCTAGCAACAAAATCATCTTCAAAAGCAATTACCCTTTGCTGCCTCGTCTTGAAGTCAATTAAAACAAGCAATTATTCAGTCGCATCAATATCGCGAAGTGCGCCCGCGCATCCATTTAGGGTGAAAGCATGTGAGCGTCGCATCCGTTGACGCACATGGCCGTGACGTCACTGTGCAGCTTGCCATCCTAGCGTGTGACGTCATTACACAGCTGCTCGGGATGTTGCTGCCGATAAGAGAAGTCAGATGGGTACTTCATTTTTTTTTAATGACTGGGTTGCAGCTTAAGACGTTATAATACTCGTAGTAGCTTGTTTAAAAGTAAAACAAGATTTTAATTTGTTCTGTCAGTTGTAAAGTTTTCTTCACGATGTTTTAATCATATAAAGTCATCATATAAAGTTCATATTTGATCTAGAACATACGTGACCGGTTTTGAACCACTGCCTATGGAAGACAAGTTCTTTTTCTAGAAGCGAAAGTATTAGGTACCTTCACGCCCGCCTCCGGGGGGTGTCAGCGTAGTGTGTGGGCCTCCCCTGGGTTGCCAGTGGGCAGCAACTTGCAGGGACTCGAGTAACGCCGAAGCATAGGTACGATTCATGCCTGCCCATCCTTACTTAATAATTATGAAAAGCATGAATGATCCTTGCATATATCTTCCGCATACAGTCAGTAAATAAATAAATAAATATTAGACAACATCACATACATTGCTCTAATCCCAAATTAAGTAGCTTAAGCACTCGTGTTATGGGTATCAGAACAACGAAGGTACCACAAATAAATACTTAAATACAAATTATACACACCCAGACACGGAACAAACACAAGTATTCATCACACGAATGTTTGTCCCGGGTGGGAATCGAACCCACGACCCTTGGCTCAGAAGGCAGGGGTCACTACCAATTGAGCCACCGAGCCTGTCAGTCAGTAACAATAAACATGCATTAAAATATTCAGCTCATTTCACAATACAGATCAGACAATGGTATTTGGCAGCGTTCGGTCCAAAATGTACTAGTACTAGACGGTGCGAAGTCCAAGGCGTCCTGATTTCACCTGATTAATTCGCAGACTATTAATTAAAAGACTAAATGTGTACCGGACACGTGTTCCGTACCTAATGTGTCAATTAGTTCCGTTCGTGTTTTGAAATCACGTTTCTGTTGATGTATTTGTTTTGTTGTGTGTGACTGCTATACTAGACTTAGACTTAAATATATCTAGACAAACCAGAAGCGTAGCGTGTCTTGGCGGGGCCCCATATAAATAAATGTTTGGGGGCCCTTAGAAACGGAAAAGATTTGTCACAAATTTTGGGAAGTTTTTGCTTATGCACTTCGGGGGCCTCCATGTACTGGGGGCCCCGTACAATTGATACGGCAGATACGTTGGCAGCTACGCCCCAGAGACACACATCAAAGCGCATCAACGCTTCTAAAACATTCCAACCTAAGTAAGTGCTATTTTTCACATTAGGTATATGTTTTTAGGTTTCCGTACTTCGAAAGGAAAAACCTTAACCCTTATAGGATCGCTTTGTTGTCTGTCAGTCTGTCCCTTTTTTCAGTAATACGTGAAGGTGTTGAGCTCAATACCTACTACTTCCCGGCACTTGCAGTGAACTCAGAATCTTGGAATTAGGTACGAAGGTATTCTAAATCGAATCCTGCGCCCAATTACAGTTTCCCAAGTGCATCCTTTCATTTCTTCGAATCATCATCATCATCATCATTGTTCGCCACTTAGGGCAAACATCTGGAGGATATACCTACCCATAATCGTCACAGGGAGGCGGGATGGCGATCGCAGGGCGTCGCTTCTCGCTCCGGTTACGCTGCTGCCCGTTCTTCGAATTCGAAATGCAAATAACAATCTCCTTACATTTATTCTCCTTCTGATTTTATACCCTTAATGTCAAGGTCTTATCACACGATTCACGTTCAAACGAACAGATCTGCCGATCGTAACTAAATTTGCCCCCACACAGCTGCGGTCTATCAGCTTGCAATTAGATCAACGGGACCGGGATGGAAGTTGTAGGATTTTAGCGGTTTGCGTGAAAAGCTACGAGTATTATGAAGATTTGGGTGAAAGCTTTTGACCGAAGGTTTACTGAAGTATGCAGGGGCCTACAATATCAATCAAAAACGGCCGTTCTATGCACGGATCGCGTGTATTTTATTTATAGTAGCTCGATTTAATTCCCCTAAGCCTGAAAAGCCCAAGTCGCCGTGACAACGGGCAAGTAACTGGCCAGTTGCTGCCGCCATTCCGGCCCAACCCTAACCCCCACGAGCTCTTACCGGCAGAATCTCGACCTGGAGGTCATTTGGCTATTTATATTACGGTATCCTTCCCCGGGGGTAAGGGAGCGACCTATCACCTTTTGCTCCAAGCCATCCTCACCTGCCCGTGGTGCATCCTGCCGAACAACAAACGAGGCTCTGGCAAACCGACTGGTGGCGGTAAAACCATCACGATAGAAGGCGTAGCTAAATACCACAGGCCGATGACGGGCAGCAGCGTCACCGGAGCAAGAAGCTACGCCCTGCGATCGCCAACCCGCCTGCCCAGCGTGGCGATTATGGGTATATCCTCCAGAAGTTTGGCGAACAACTGGAGAGGCCTATGTCCAGCAGTGGACTACAGTAAGGCTGGTGATCATCATCTGCGACTGGCCAGGGCAGGTAGGGATGTGGCCGTATGCTTCGGTGCTACCCGTGTCCCTGCAACTTGCTGCCCACTGGCGACACAGGGGGGTTTAGTGGGTATGCCCTCCCATTTTGGGAGGTGTGAGAGGTCTAGAAAAAAAAGGTCTAACTTAAGATTTTGGCACCATTTTATGGAAGTCCGTTATTTTTGAAACCCGATGTCCACGCGTGCGACGCCGCCGGCACAGTTAGTATTACATTTTACTTTATTCATTCAAATAATCCGCCAGTTTATAGTAAGCCTTATCTAGGAGCCAGATTTTCAAATGCTTTTTAAATTGTTGTATCGGTAAACATTTTATATCTATTGGCAATTTATTATAAATTTTAATACACATCGCATAACAGTTTTTCTGAAACAGCATTGTTCTTGGTACACAGTCCAGAACCAATCTGTCAGAATTTCGTGTGTTCCTGGGATATAACATTTTTGCCGTCGTAAATAATTGAGGATATTGTTTGACAAAGACACTTGCCTCAAAAATATACATACAAGGCAGGGTTAAAATACCTAGCTCCACAAAATAACTCTTACAAGATACATCTGGTGAGATGCCCATTATGGCTCTAACGCATCGTTTTTGGCTCAGAAAACATCTATTTGCTTCCGAAGAATTTCCCCATAATAGTAAGCCATATCTCAACACAGAGCTTACGTGACCATGGTAGGCGAGGAGGCTAGTCTGTAATGAGGATGTCTTCCTCAGTCTATGCAATACATACACGAATTTGTTTATCTTATTACAAATTTTATCAACCTGTATTTTCCAATTACTATTATTATCTAAAGTTAATCCTAGGAATTTAGTAGTTTCGACTTCATTAATCTTGACATCATTGCATTTTATGTTTGAAGTAATAGATTCGGATTGTTTACATCTAAATTGCATATAATTAGTTTTATCTAAATTAGCATTTAAATTATTTTTTAATAACCATTGTGTCACCGTTTGGATCGTCTTATTTATTTCGTCATCAAAATTAATTAAGTCGTTACATGTTATAATAATAGATATGTCATCAGCAAATAAGATACATTTATGATTAGTAATGTCAGGTAGGTCATTAATATATAATAGAAAAAGCAATGGTCCCAACACGCTTCCCTGTGGGACTCCGCTGTTGTTTAACTCAAACGATGATCCCTCATTTACGGCAGTTAAATTTTTACTTAAGCTTGGTATTTCAACAGACTGCAAACGATTTGACAAGTAAGATTCAAGCCATGATAGTGTAGGTCCTCGTATCCCGTAGTTTTGTAGTTTTTCCAAGAGCAAGGTATGTGATACAAAATCAAACGCCCGTGACATATCGAAAAATACAACTACTGAGGGTACTTTTTTATCTAAATTCAACAATATATTATGGACAAGAGTGAAAGCTGCTAGTGTCGTAGACTTTCCTTTCTGAAATCCGTTTTGTTCCTTTTTAATTATATTATATTTGTCAAGAAATGATGTCAATTTTCTAAACATTGCTTTTTCAAAGACTTTTGATAAAATAGGGATCAAAGTAATAGGTCTGTAATTGCACATGTCTGTTCTATTTCCTTTTTTATATAAAGGTTTTATAATTGATTTCTTTAAGCGTTCTGGAAAAATTCCTTGTTCGAACGATTTATTTATAAGATAAGTTATAACAGGACTTATAATAATACTACACTGTTTCAATATGCTTGTGCATATGCCGTCATAGCCTACAGATCTTGTATTTTTAAGATCTGAAATTATTATTTGAATTTCATTTTTATCTACAGACCCTAAAAACATACTGTTACCAATAGAGAACTTATTTGTATTTTGTTGGTGTCCATTTTGTGTACTGGTAAGTTCTATGTAGAAATTGTTAAAATGTTTAGCTATTTTCTGTGAATCTGTAATTACCTGCTTTTCCACCTCGATTTCTTCAATAGAATTATATTCTACGTGATTCTCAGAATCGTCCCTAATAATTTGCCATGCTGCCCGACATTTGTTTTGTGCTTTAGATACAAACTTGTGATTGCAAAGTTTCTGCGACATGAATAGACAACGTTTTAGAGTCTTTGAGTACTTATGGTACTTTATCTGATTTGCCTTAGACTTCACCTTATAGTAATTATATCGCAAAATTCTTTTTGTATTGCAGCTACGTCGTATTCCCTTGGTAATCCACTTCAAATTACGCCCCCTATGATTTACCCTGTACTTCAATATAGGAAAACATAAATTATAGTATAAGACAAAGTCATCGTGGAAGATATTAAATGCTTTGTTCATATCCTTCTCAAGGTATACATCGCTAAAAGTAAGACTACTCAGGCAACTACAAAACTTCTTTACATTCTCTGGGCTATAATCGCGCCTCGTTTTAAAAAGAACTCTCGGCTTCTTAGATGTTGGTTTCATATGCATGGTTAACATTTGGGCAGTATCGTGATCAGATAAACATAATCTGAGTACTTCCCCGTAAGCATTTTTAATGGGGTTCCCAATAATATGATCTATGCAAGTTGATTGTCTCGTTGGTTGGTTAATATAAAACATCAGATTATAATTATTTAGAATGTCAGTTAATTGTTGGACTATTTTACTTTGTTTAAGTATATTAATATTAAGATCACCAGCCAATATTATTTTATATTTTTTAAAAGATGTCAATTTAAACAGTAATAAATCTAAGAATTTTAAAAAAATGTCTGTATTAGCTTGTGGTGTCCGGTAAATGCATACAACCGCCAATTTTTGGTCTGTCAATTCAATACCGCAGCACTCGAAAACACTCCTGCATGCAAAGTTTCTAATGAAGCCTATTTCTTTACTTTTGATATCGGTTCGTATATATATGCATACACCGCCACGACAGTTATCTCTGCAATACGATGCTTCCATCGAATAACCAGCCAATTTTGCATTACTTTCTGTGCCTTTTTTTATGAATGTTCCGCTAAGACAAATTACTGCGGGTAACTTATTTTGCATCTGTAGGTCACTCAATGTAACTTCTAACAGTTCTCGCTTAGATACTATACCAGCTATGTTCTGATGTAAGATTCTAAATGGAATATTAATGTCATGTTTAGGAACGAAAGGAACTCTGTGAATCATTTGGTAGCAATCCATTAGTTTTTTGTATGTATGCATCCAAATGCGTGATGTCAGTGTTAATATAACTATACAAATTGTCAAATATGTTTTTCATACCATAGTTATTAAGTATACCACTATATTTTAAAAACATTGTATTGTCATAAGATAGGTTCAAGTTTGAGTCAAGCAACGTAGCGTACTGATAGCATTGCAAATCATGATAAAGGAAATTATTAAACAATTCAATTCTCCAGTTAAACATTGAACTAAAATTGTTACATTTAAATGTCGGAAGGCATATAAATATATTCGTGTGCATCACAGTCAATAACTTTTCTCGAATGTTAATTACTAAGTCGGAATAATTATAGGTTTGTTCGAAATCTTCTCCACCTATTAGGATAACACAAAAGTCATCTTTTGTGTAGTCAATTAGCTTTGTATTTATGCTACTTATAAGGTTAGATATACCACAGTTTGGTGTTAAATAGTGACATAATTCAAATTTTGGAAAAGTTTTACAAGCTATGGATAACACTTTGTTAGACTTATTTGTACTCATGATACATATTTTTTTGCGCTGCTTCGTGTGTCTTATATTCTCGCCGCAATTGCTGGTTTTATCAGTATTCAGTGGTAAATCCCGCACTAGGTTGACATTCGTTTCTCCCTCTAAAACTTCGTTCTGTAAGTTATTCGTCGTTTTTTGTACTTTTAGCGACGGTAAAGGGGAATGTTTTGACGGCAATGTAAGAACTTGTTTTGATGATGAGGATTCTCTGATGACTGGATCCGAACTCAGTACTTTCTTATATGACGTATCTAATTTTTGGCCTAGGTCGACTAATGCTCTCTGTAGTTCTAGGTTTTCTAATTTCAACTTTGCTATTTCATCATGCGCGCTAGATAATTGTATAGAAAGCTCTGATTTTTCTTGCATAAGCTCTGATACACGCCTACAGTCTTGACTTGATATATCAGGTAAACTCATTAAACTTGTGTCCTTTAACGTTGAGTTATGTATCTCGTCACTAGACAAGGTGTTAGACAAATCGTCTAAAGATGCGTGTTTTGTTAAAGACCTCCGTTTCTCTAATGTTGTGGTTTTTTTATTAATTTCCAATTTTTTCTCATGGCACTTCATACATTTCCAAGAGCGTTTATTTGCCGCTGTCATTAAATTGAAGCGCTTTGACGAGACATGTGTGCAATGTATGTCTAGAATTTGTTTACAAGAAGAACATTTTAAGTACTCTTTATGAGTAATTTCTTCGGAGCATACAGCGCAACTTATTATTTTTTTCGCCAACCTTGATGTCGTTCTGGATGCCATTTTTTTATTTTACCTCAATATTATTCCTATGATAGTGGCGCCACTTGAAAAATACCGAAGTTGGAGAACTAAACAATTTTAATTTTTTGTCGAGATCTGTGCAGGACCGAACCCTCGACCTCCGTGCCACGAGTTGATTGTTAACTCTGGCATAAATAATTTCGGCTACCAAATCACTTACTGGACCCGTCGAAAATGGTCAATGCTTTCGTCAATTTGGTTAAAGGTTCGTTAGAATACGAATGTTGTGAGTCATGCAAATAAGAAACTTTCGGTCGGTATTGCACTTCTTTCGTAGGTAGATATCACTGTTTACAATAATTATTACTGTTTTCCACTTTTATTGCACTGTTATATTCACGAAGGTGTTTTATTCTAGTTATTATTAATGTAGTTGTTATTTTGGTGCGTTTCACTGTTTATTAAGTGTAATGTAGTACAAAAGTCTTCATTGTTATTATATTTTTACACAGTTTTCACAATACTAAATTTTTTCTTTGGACAACGTTTTCACTGGTTTTCCTGATTTGTAACTTGCGGTGGATGTGAGTTTCGACTAAAAATATACTGTTTTACTATTTTTAAATCAAAATTAATACGGAGCACGATATTTACATGACGGCAGCGCCATCTAGTATATTAGTAACATAAAACTATTACTTTAGTAACTACTACACACATTAACACTTGTACGACATTCATCATCGTTATCCCGATCCATAGATGCTATATCCATTTGTACCCGTCGCGTTTAGCTTAGCCCGTCCCGTGGGTGTGAACGAGTAATGGACGCGTAACTCTGACGCGGACGTCGGAGAGAACGCGCTCATTGCTATATAGCATTTCTCTCACTCAAATCTAATATACACCCCGCAGAAATGATCAAGAATAGAACGACCAGTTGGGAATTAGTTTTTAACTTAGCGTGTCACTTTTCCAAGCGTTGAAATTTGAATTCTCGATGCAGGTTTGTGACATTAATATTTTAACATAAGCATGCTAAATAATCCGTATTTATTTATACAGGGTGGCTGAAATATTGAACATAGAAAAAATATTAATCCCTTGTGAGGATGATCCAATTGATTAAATCCAATAATCTTTATTAAGTTGTACGTTACATACTTTTTCGCAATTTTCTGCTTTGAATATTTTTTTCAAACTTTGAAGAATTCTAGTCCCAACTTAAATAAAGGCTAACCTAGAGAGATAAGACGATTGTAAATATTGTTTAGCCCTACTTCGAATTTATAGTTGAAAGAAAATTTTACCTCGGTATATAATTACAATTACGATTTAAAATTTTAACTTTACCTTTAGCTACCTAAATGTATTTTAGGACATAAATGTTCCGACCGTCCTGTATATGTCTAACTATTTGTCGCCCATACAGGCGTGAGCGAGTCAATAACTAAGCTGAGTGCCTTCGAAGGTCAGCGGTGTCCTGTCTGGCGTTATAATTAGCAGCATAGCAGCCCTTTTGCGCTGTCATATTGGTGTTATGAGTCACATGCTTTGTATAACAATAATTGCTCTTCATTGTATAGCATGTAGATTTTCATCATCATTATCAGCCTGCCTAATTTAAGAATGGATGATTAATTGCTAGGTTTAGGCCTCTCCTAATATCAATTGTCATTTAGGGGGATCGGTCTTAGTCACCACAATTGCTGTGCGTTTCCTGATATCTCCCTCTTATCTAGATAGAAGATATCTTATATCTTCACTGATCAGGTTTTCATCATATTAGTAAATCATCATCAGCCTATTACAGTCCACTGCTGGACATAGGCCTCTCCAGTTGTTCGCCACTTAGAGCAAACATCTGGAGGATATACCCATAATCGCCACGCTGGGCAGGCGGGTTGGCGATCGCAAGGCGTAGCTTCTTGCTCCGGTGACGCTGCTGCCCGTCACCGGTCTTTAGTATTTAGTATCTTTAGTATTAGTAAATATAAACCTAAAATTTATAGAGATAGTTCCGTTCGGGGAAGAGATAAATACATAGATATTTTTTACTGCATACCAATCGTTTGACTTGAAACTGGGCACATCGGTACATTAATTACAATTTAGGTGGTCTTATAATCGGTAAAATTTTGCCTGTATAGCCATCGACCATAAACTATGCCTGCTGACATCTGTCGGCAGACGAAAGAACTTAACTTACTTAAATTCAAAGATCTATAGATCTTACACTTGCACTTCAGACGAAAATTAGAAACATAATGCGCCATCAATTCGTCATTCATTGTTACTAGAGAAAGTGTTCTTTAAATAAAACACACTCCGTGGAACGGTGATGTAAAAGTTCATCGATGGAAATAGACACGCTAGCTGAAGCATCAATGTCACGACCGCTATGCAATTTATCAAACGAGACGGCTCACAAACATGGCCGCATGTGTTTTTAAAATATTTCTGACTTCAGATTTGCACCTGGGCATCGATATTTCTGGATACTTTTTTTTGTGTTAATTGTAAACGAATACTGGCTGAGAAATGAAATAAATAAATAAATACCAAGACATGCCTCGCTGGGCCACATAGCATCATCTACCCTCAAACTAAACCGAAGTTGAAAGCCGAAAGAGAACTGATAAACTTACTCAGATTCTTTTTTTTTTTGTAAACAAATACATATTATACATCGAACCCAGACCCATACAAACAGACATGTTCATGCTCACAAATGTTTGTACTATACGGGAATCGAACCCGCGACCCTTGATACAGAAGGCAGAGGTCACAACCAAGTAAGCCACCGAGCCAGTCAAAAATTGGTACGTTAAAATTGTCAAGACTTTAAAACATTTTGTCGTGGTTGTTTTCGGTCACCAATGTATTGCCTTCCTACGTTATTCCGAGAATCTCTCCTATTCTTGTTTGATACATAAAGTTACTTTTCTCAAAAGATTAAAAAAGACTGAATTAGTCTCAGGACATATATCATTAGGAAAACGTCGCAAGAACTTATGAATGCTTGTAATCAGTAGTGGTGTAGTACAAAATATTGGTAATAATGATGATAATAAAAGTCATAGAACAATATATCATGTACATTCAGCCGATTCCAAAGTACCTTTAGCTATTGTGGTATAAAAATGAGACACAACCTCAATTTCTACTTAAATATATTAATATGCGGTTATAGACCTCGAATATAGGTTCATTTCTCCCACCTGATAATATCTCTCGGACTCCCCCTACGAGTTAAAGGTAAGTGTCATCACGAAACAACGTACCTAATTATTTTGTCAACTGGTGTATCAAAGACTTACTGTTTTCTCATTTATGCACATACAATAATTTCCGGGCAGAATAAGACACTCTTTTGTGTTTATTTTGCTAACACCATATTCTATTACTCAAAGATGTCGTTTGTAGGATAACCTTTTCTATTATTAACTCTACAATGACCGTTTTTGTACTTCGGAACAGACCGTTTAATTTTAAGATAACAGCGCCATTACCCTACTTCGAGACCCACACGCGTTTATATTGACAAAAACCGTTGCCAAACATTTTGAGAAAGAAATGTTTGATCTTAATATTTTTCAGCGCATTCCAAAGTTACATAACATCAATCTCTTCAAAAACTACACGTGTACATTTCTTAAAAGAAATCCTTTCTAACCTTGATCTTAGAAAATCTTTAACGATTTCGTATCTAACCGCATTGTACATAAAAACCACATTTAAAATCTCAACGTTGTCTGACAAACAAGCTAAAAATGTCCGTTACGACTGTTCGGCTATAAATTAACCAATGAGACGGTCGGATTCGTATTTCGAACGTTACCGTTGGAATTAAAATCGACGTCACATGCTTGGGGGCTTGGCTCGGGCTATTATTGGACGTTACAATTTTATTCCCCGTTGATTGCCTCCTTGGCTTGGTGATTGCAATCGTCGTCTTATGACTGAAAGGTCTCGAGTTTTATTCTCTGGGTCGAGCCAATAACAGAAGTCCTGTCATTAAATTCCATGTCTACTGGATGTTTTTCCGATACTGTGGCTCCGATACTGTCCCTTTACGAAATTTACCTGATGGGAAACTGAACCCGGCACCAAAGCTTTCTCTAGATTCTCTATTCTCCACATTTTAGACGGAAAAAATACGCATCACCATCATCATCATAATCATCATCAGCCTTTCTTATTGGTCCCATTGCAGGACAGAAGCCTCTACTCCTTTTTGCCTTCACCACGCTACTCTCACCCAAGTTTTCCCCTCCACTCTACGAATATGGTCCGACCACCTGGAGGGGAGACGTCCGTGATTTCGCTTATCCTACCTTAAGTAACCAATGCCAAAAATGTTGTTGGCCACTTAGGGAAAACATCTGGAGGATATACCCATAATCGCCACGCTGGTCAGACGGGTTCGCCATCGCAGGGCATAGCTTCTCGCTCCGGTGACGTTGCTGCCCGTCATCGGTCTGTGGTATTTAGCTACGCCTTCAATTGTGATGGCTATACCGCCACCAGTCGGTTGCCAACGACACGTTTGTTATTCGGCAGGATGCATCACGGGCAGGTGAGGTTAGCTTGAAGTGAAAAGATGATAGGTCGCTCCCTTACATCCCCGCCAGAAACTACTTAATTAATAAAAATAAACCTTGCACATCTTTTGATAATGGAATTGTGCCAGAAAACAGCTCTTATGGCATTGATAATACGAGCGCTGTTCATGGTCCTCACGCCTTACTAATGTCGGTAATTAGACATATCTTCCCTAAATACGTTCGTTACTTCCCAATTGGCTACGAACTTAGGTTATATTATATTAATAGAAGTATGTCTTTATGATTTCCGGATTTAGACTAGGACCACACCATCTCATCCCGTGGGTGCCGTAGAAGAGGACTAAGGGAATATCAGGAAACGGGCAGTAGCGTTTACCTGGGTACAAATAAAACCTACTGCGGTCACCAACCCGCCTGCCAAGCGTGCTGACAAAGGTGCAGCGCAGACGGCACACTTTTTGTGCGATAGAGTCTGCGACTGAGACATTTAAAAAGAGCGTCTAGGTCTGCCGGCAGAATGATCGAAGATCTGCGTCGTGTGAGTCTGAAATATCCGCGAAAGATTTTTGCGCGTCGCGTGCGTTACTGCACATAATTGCAAAAAAGTGCGCAACGGATAGTCTGTCGTCTGCGCTGCCCCTTAGGCAATTGACAAACCAAAAAAACCAACTTCAATATGGTGACGAATCGTCACTGACGATGAGACCAACTAGTAAGTAGCCTTACGAACAATAAAAGATTATTCCAAATTGGTTTACAATTCTCGGAGATAGGTATGTGGTAACAGCATACAAGAACAAAAAACAGTCGAATTGAGAACCTCCTACTTTTTTTAAGTCGGTCAAATAACAATCCACATCCTCTGTGAACGTCAATCGAACCACACGTGCTTTAGCACTGACGATGGAAATAGTTCAGAAATATTTTCATAGTTCACATTTTCAAGTATATAAGAATAGCAGTACAAATTCCCGTGTGTACTGTGTACGTCAAAACGCTATTGGATTAGCCTGGGGAAGACAGTGAAATGCTTGCGCACTACACTTGACACTTGTGTAACGAGATGCGTCATTTGTGACGCAAGTTACCGATGGTAACTTGGGATATTTGAACCATTATTAATGGGTCATACTAAACTTTGGTCTGAATCTCTTAGGATTGGTAGTAAAAAGCAACGTATTATCTTTCTAATGTTCTAAATATATAAGTGAAGTCCGGGAGACTATAACGTGGGAGATATGAACCACCTTTTAAAAACCAACTTTAATAGGCTATTATGGCTAAAAAATATTTATTTATTGCGGGTAGGTAATATAAGTTTTAGTTATTTGCAATAAACTGCAACTGCAATGTTACCGGAGAATATCATAATATATTTTACGTAACAAGCCTTAAATTTTATAATATCTAGATACAACTTAAATATTTTGACAACAAACTGTGAATAAGTTAACATCATGCTAATGTTTGACGTCAATCACGCTTATTACATATTTTTGTCCACAGTAAGCTCAAACAATAGTGTGTATTATTTTTGGAGAACAGCCAATCACTTATTATCTCTTGACTTGTTAAAATTTTCATGATACATGCTTTTAAAATCCTAAGTATTTCTTTATAATATCAATGTAACTTTTTTTACCCTTTGTGACTTGGGGATATCTATATCTCTCATATTAAACTATTCACAAATGCGTTCAAAAGGAAAACATTATTATCTATCGTTCATTCAAACATTCGATCATTCTAATCGAATTGAGGTCTCGGCAGTGTTTTCGATAAGAACTTTCAAAATTGAATGAACGATCCAGAATGTTTCCGCTCGTAGCTCTGGTTTCCAAAAGAGACCCTTCTGAACGCTTTTGTGGTATAACTACGCTAAGCTAATTTGGAATCTTTTCCTAAACTGACAAGACCGGGAATCGTCTTTAGCTCATCGGTCTGTGGTATTTAGCTACGCCATCAATTGTGATGGTTATACCGCCACCGGTTATAGTCGGCATTAGTCGGTTTCCAACGCCTCGTTTGTTATTCGGCAGGATGCACCACGAGCAGGTGAGGTTGGCTTGGAGCGAAAAGATGACAGAGCGCTCCTTTACATCCCCCACACCAATTATCCGTTTTCTATTAAATCTAACCTGTAGATACCAGCAGCTGATCTTAAAGTCGTGGGGTCCTAGTCTAATGCTACTTAGTGACCTACCGATAAACAGCCTAACTCATGATTCCACAATTCTTAAAAGGTACCTACTGTTTGCTTAAATATTTCGCTAGACACTTAAGTGCCGACAGGCGAATAGTAACGTTGCCAAACACATATTGCCATAGGAATGTTAATTAATTAAAACAATAGCGTACATAGATAAAAAGAGAATGTGATGCATGCATTCCTCGAGGTTGTTTACATGCATTTTTTGTAAGAGCTTGAGGCACATGTGACTCAAGATCTTGTTCGGTGTATCTTTGGCATAATTAACATAATTGTTATAAGAGTAATTAGAATTGCAATACGATAAACAATAATGTCTGGTATTCTAAAGCAATATTCGCCCGTATAATATTATTAAATATTCATTCACACTTCTACAGTGCGTTTATTTATTTGAACTTTTTTGCACAAAATGCTACAAAAGGCAAACTTAATACTTGGCTTTATTACCAACTTCAACGTGCATTGTTGAGCGTTATCGTCTAAAGCACGGGAAACCCAAAAGTACTGTATTTGATTTTACGGTCGGTCAATTTTGAAAATTAACTTTTGCTGCTCAGGCTACATCTTATTTATAGAAAATCTGTGGTTTGCGGGGTCTCTTAAGCCGCGGCCACACATTGAAGGTATTTGCACCAACGTAACGTTTTGCGCCCAATGCACCAATGTGTGTATCGGTACTTTGACACAGTAAAGACATTGAGCCCCTTAGTATTTGGGCATTGGACAGTGATTGGACGCAAAGTTGAATCCAATGTGTGGCCGCGGCATTAGCCTTATGTTAACCCTCTAAACCGGCAAACTCTGAAGAGAATTTGGGCAATCCACAACAATGGTTTCATAAATTTTGACGTTGCCAATAAACAATCTCATTTCGTTAATCGTAAACGCCCACGACCCACCACGACAGGACATGCGTTGGATGTTCAGACGCTATGACCGTAATTCGGCCAGCGCATGACGTTCGTACCAGCATCACGTCTCCCCCAAAGTTATATATACGAGCGATGACTGTTGGCAGCGCAAGGAGCAATCTCGTGACTGGTCTGACGTCACAATACGAACGAAAAACATTCGGGCTATTTTTAAATGTTTAATTTTCTAAGTTTCTCAGTTTACTTTATGTTAGGTGGACGACTTATGAGGATGATTGTTGTTCATTTGGGTTAACCGTGTGACAGGTTTAAGGGAGAGGGCACACATGCTTAATATTTTTTTATTGAATTTTTCGCCGACTATTTTGGTTTAATTCATCATCATCATCAGCCTGTTGCAGTCCATTGCTGGACATATTCCTCTCCAGTTGCTCACCACCTAGGGCAAACTTCTGGAGGATATAACCATAACCGCCACGCTGGGCAGGCGAGTTGGCGATCACAGGGCGTAGCTTCTTGCTCTGACGCTGCTGTCCGTCATCGGCCTGTGGTATTTAGCTACGCCTTCTATCGTGATGGTTTTACCGCCACCAGTCGGTTTGCCAGAGCCTCGTTTGTTGTTCGGCAGGATGCACCCAGGCCCCTCTTTCCGTGCCCAAGGCCCCGTGATCGAATGGGGCCCCCTAGTTCCTGCCAGATTACCAAATGATAACTGATATTTAGGTCATAGGGGCCCCATGATCCTAATGTGCCCAGGGCCTCAAATAGTTTAAAGACAGCCCTGGATGCACCACGGGCAGGTGAGGATGGCTTGAAGCGAAAAAGTGATATGTCGCTCCCGTACATCCCTGGTTTAATTGGTACCAAATTATTTCGTGTTTCTTTAACTCTAAGACGAATCGAACTTCGCTAAAGTAACGTTGACGTTGCGCAGACGCTGACAAAACGAAAAAGGGCGCCCCTTAGTCCGCCCCTGGTGAAAGCTATAATCCATGGCACCCTTGTTATAGCAAACTCTCTGCATACTCAATAACAACCCAAATAAGTGGCTTAAGTGCTATAAAAATATCCCAACTCTCCGTCTAGACGGGAATAACGTTCGGCTATTTCACTTTTATATCTAACGCCCCCGCTCCGGAACTATGACGCGATGAGGCATTTTCTTCTTTTGTATGCACGAGTATATCCTGATGTTTGGATGGAAAGGATATCTGATAGCACATTCTTTGCCGCCTATAATAGTTATTTAGAATGAGCAGCACTGTTTTTAAATGCATTCGACTTATATCATCATCATCATCATCAGCCTATTACAGTTCACTGCTGGACATAGGCCTCTCCAGTTGTTCGCCACTTAGAGCAAACATCTGGAGGATATACCCATAATCGCCACGCTGGGCAGGCGGGTTGGCGATCGCAGGGCGTGGCTTCTTGCTCCGGTGACGCTGCTGCCCGTCACCGGTCTTTAGTATTTAGCTACGCCTTCATTTGTGATGGTTATACCGCCACAGTTGCCAGCGCCTCGTTTGTTATTCGGCAGGATGCACCACGGGCAGGTGAGGTTGGCTTGGAGCGAAAAGATGATAGGCCGCTCCCTTACATCTCTACTACTTACTCGACTTATATGGACTTCAAGAAGGAAGCCTGACAGGAATCGTGACAAATGTAGGTACATGCCAGCATGATAGCGGTGGCAACTGACAGGTGATTGGTTCCTATCGTTGCTGCGTCATTCAAATGTTGCTAGTACATGTATTTTCTCGTTCCTTCGGGAACCTTTAAACGGGGCTTGAAGAAGCATATGGTCTGGCATGGCGGTGGCAACTGACAGATGACTTTTGTCCGGTTACTTGGCCGTTATTGCAGCGACTTGGGCTCCCGTGCGCTCCGATCTACACTCCGAGAAAGACGACGACACGTGTCTTCGGACACACGTGGTCAGTGACGTCGTACCAGGAGGGCACTGCTACGTCCTCCCGAGGTGTGCCGCCGTTCAATCGTGCGGCGCAGCGCTACTGAGCTGAGGAGGTGTTGAGACGAATCCCGACGGGCATCCCGACCCTCCTCAGATGAGCACTCGTAGCCGACCACCGTCAGGTTTAGTGGGTATTCTCCGTTTTAGGAGTGTGTCCCACGTAACCCAGGTGTCCCGTACTCGGGCTTTAGTGTATGCGTAAAGGCATTCCTGACGTAAAAAATAAGGATGGTCCTATTTTATGCCGCGGCCACACTTTGGACGTATGCACCAACGTAACGTTTTGCGCCCAATGCTTCAATGTGTATTGGTACTTTGACACAATGAAGATATATAGAGCGCGTTAGTATTGGGCATTGGACAGAAATTGGATGCAAAGTTGAATCCAATGTGTGGCCGCGGCATTAAATACAGAAACCACACTGACAATCTGTCAATCTCAATCTGTCAAAGTAAAAAAGATTAGAGTACACGAGAGAAGCAGCTGCTAGAAAACTAGTTGTAAATAACGATCGTGGCATCATTCAACCTTTCCCCGACACTTATTGAAAACAAACGCCCCATTCCGATCCGTCGATACCACTTTATTGCTATCAGAACAGTAAATAACCGCAATTGTGCTATTAATCTTCTTACAGATTTGAAAGCCTTTTACGACAGTATAATACCGATCTCATTTTCAAAGCCATTGGGTCGAATTTTGTTAAGATCGAATTTATTGCTGGTGTTGTATTGGGATCTCTAGTCAGGCGTATTAATGTCGCTAGGCGATTTAATCTACTGAATTGGAATAAGTAGGTTTAGGAGAAGTAAAGTATGGAGGCGATTTCACTCAGTCTTTTGTAGAAATTATTGCTGTTTTATTACCGTGCTAACTTTGCAGACTCGGCTGATGCGGAAGACATTAAATTTTTATTTCATCCAACCTTTGTAAAAGCGTATAACCTTGCTTTCATGGCATTAGGATAACCCCACAATGATATGAATTCACTGTACGCTTGACTCAGATGATCTATTTAAAATAGCATTATGTACAATTTTCTATTGGATTCTACGAGTATTATTTATTCAACATCACATATGCAAATAAACTTGGAAGAACTTGTATTGCGTTTAAAGACGTATCTTTGGGTTTTTGAATTTGTATTTCATCCCTAGGTACTCACATTCAACGCTTTTACGGTGAAGGAAATCGTAAAGAAACCTGTGAAGAAATTCTAAGGTTGTGTGTAGTCGGCCGACCCTCACTTAGCCAGAGGCTGGCCCAGGCTTAGTTTAGGGTACGCCCTATGATAATTATACCGCCACCAACCGGTCGCCAGAGACTCGTTTGTTACTCGGAAGGATGCACCACGGACAGGTGAGGGTGGCTTGGAGCGAAAAGATGATAGGTCGCTCCTTCACATCCCATAATTTCTAAGATGTATGAATCCAAAGCATCATTCTAAAGCATTTCAACTGAGCAGGAGAAATTAATGAACCTATAGTTCTGAATTACTTAGCTCTTGTTCAACTTTCCAAATGTTTAGTCACAGGGAAACACAGCGTGGGCAGACCGGGTTCAAGCTGCTTGAAAGTGGAACTCGCTATTCAATATTCTATACCTTCTAGTGCAAATATACTGTTGTCCTACTCATTATATCTGTTGCATAAACTTTCCCTTAGAAATTGAGGTGATGAAATGATCCGGGCAATGACTGATCCTTCTACTTTACGAGTATAATACAGGACATTATGTTCGCGCGAGCGAAGCGGGCTGCAGCCGGAAAAAAATACACACCAAAAATAAATAAATAAATGTTATGTAGGATTTTTATATTTCTTTTTTTTTATTCTCATTCATAATATTATTTTACAAATTAGTGAATGTCAATAGACTTAGAGTTTTTCCGCGTTCTACAACAACATTGTCTTCTAAAAAAACCACTTATCTTTTTACCTATATCACCACAAATAACTATGATCGTGAATAATGAAATTTAATTAGCTTCACATTTTTTGCCCGGCCACATTGTCGATAGTCAATTGTCCGCAAATAAAAGTGTACGTGTGTTTTTAGTCGTTGCACAAGAGGTGCGCAGGCGCCGAACCGTTAAATTGATCTTAGCTATAATTGGCAAAGTTGGTATTACGTGTGTACATAGCGGGTTAACCGATATAATGGTATTTTTGAAGATTTTTAAGGACATCTAGAAATTCTCTGACCTTTCTAATGCCGCGTTCTGCTGAGGCGGAGCGGAGCAAATTGGAGACGTGTTGTCCAATCCCATTCTCCCAAAATCCCAAGATGGCATTACAGGCAAAAAATATGCATATTAATATATATCTTCAGCATTCACACCTACCCTATTCTAAACCCGAAAAGCACACGGACAAAAGAATATTTTGTTATAATGTTCTTTCCTCATAATTATTTTGCTGTCATGAAAAGAAATGATATTATGTTATCTTTCCTTCTAAAATATGCGGTTCAGTACAATTTGGCTTCAGGGTCAAGGTTTTAATCGCTTACGGGTGATTTAATTTATCCAACCTGGCAACTCTGATTATAAATCATTACCTACTATTTTGGTAGGAAGGTAAACTAGATTAGAAACATGTTTTTACAAAGCCATGATTGACTTTTTACTCATCTGGCTAGGCTGGATATACAAAGGTATCTAAAAATGGATAGTAGGTAGGTATCGTAAATATTTGTAGTTACCCGTTTTTGTCGAAGTCGTAGACTATTACCGACATTATGATCTGCTGGAGTTACAAGACTATACTAAAGAAGCCGGGGGTAGGGGTATTTGCCCTCCCCGGACCACAAGTGCCGGCTGCTTGTTATCTGCGGCTGGCCAGGGCAGGCAGGAATGCGGCCGTATGCTTCGGCGCTATTATGCACGTTGCTGCCCACTGGCGATACAGAGGGGTTTAGTGGGTAGGCCCTTCCATTTCGGGAGGTGCGAAAAAAAAGGTGATTCTTGCGTCTGAGAATTTCACAAAAACCCGGTCTTCTTCTTCTCAAGTCTGTATCGATCTGGTGAAAGAATTGGCCAGCATATATTCTGCGTTACCGGCACTAGCAATGTAACAAGGATGTTTCGCTTCGGGTAGTTTAGGTTGCTATGGTAACGTTTTCAACACACGTCAGTTTGAAAGATAGCTTTTTGGTAATTTTTTCACACCTTGGGTTACATTATTAAACTTTAAGCACGAATCCTTAACGTTTTTTTTAATATAATATACCCTATGTTCAGCGCAGATATTGTAGCTTTCCGACAGTGAAAGAATTATTTATATCGGTCCAGTAGATTCGGCGCCTATTCGTATTAAACAAACAATCAAATCTTTCCTCTTTATAATATTAGTATAGATCATAAATAATCACATTTGCCGCCATATAAAAAATCTATGCTCCCTCTCCATAAGATACTCCAATTTTCTATGTCGCTACAACGATCCCCCCTCTTCCAGGTGGTCGCTCGCCGCTCGGACCTGAAGCTGATCGTGACGTCGGCCACCATGGACTCGAGCAAGTTCTCCACTTTCTTCGGCAACGTGCCCACCTTCACCATCCCGGGGCGCACCTTCCCCGTCGAGACATTCTTCGCGAAGAACGTCTGCGAGGACTACGTAGATGGCGCTGTCAAACAGGTACGTCCAATTATATCTTCTCAGTCGTTCACTCGTGACAGAATTACGGCCATATTTACAAACGTTACTATGCGTTGCGCGTGCGCACAGGCACCCGAAAACCTATAGGATTTTGGGCACTGTGCGTCCGCGCGTCGCATAGTAACGTTTGTGAATACGGCCGTTAGTCGTGGTCATGCGGACGACTCCGGGACCCGCCTGGCAAGTGCTGGATGCGAGAGGCCCAAAATCGATCAAGGTGGCGAACATTAGGAGAGGCCTATGTCCAGCAGTGTACTGATACGGGCTGATGATGATGATGATGGGGAGTCGACCAGAATAAAAATGAAAAATAAAAAAGCTTATTTCAGCAAAAAGATTCACTAGTATACCAGCAACAGTTCGGTGTGTAGCCTGCTGAGTAGAAGTGCCTCATTCATTCATTCAAAATCTAAGAGCCCCCGCTCTTGTCGGAAGTAATATAATATACTCGTATATAACACCATTTTATTAAGCGCAAGCGAGCAGACTGTCATGTCCGTGTGATATTGTCATTCTAGTGATCTTGTACTTTACTGCACTATAAATATTCAATTCAATGTACGTACAGACACTTAAGACATAAATAACCCAAGACATGCCACGTTGGGTCACACAGCGCCACCTAGCCCCAAACTAAGCCGAAGCTTGTACTATGGGTACTAGACAACTGATAAACTTACTTAGATACATTTTTTTTTGTAAATAAATACATATTATACATAGAAAACTATAGCTTGCACTATGATGATTGCAGTCATGACGTCTCCTAGAATACTCAAATATGAAAGTTCATTTTCTAAATTGACCCGACCGGGAACCAGAAACGAAATAGCTGAAGTGATAATAAAGACAATTCATACTGCGATTATTGTCATCGCTTCGACAGATTTCTTCAATTCTGAAGCAACTCTTTTAAGACCGATAAACGGTTTCATAACCGTACAAATTTACGATTTATTAAACGCATTGAATTTATTAAGGTCGGGTTGAGTTCCTAGTATTAGTCTGTTTTCATTTCCGGCATTAATCGCTCAGAAACCGAAGTGATTTTACACTAATGATGTGCATAAATTAGTGATTTAATTTTTTTAAAGACTATAATTTCTTTGTCTGAATGATTATGACGATGCCAAGAAGGCTTTATAATCGTCATGTAACGTAAAAGGAATGAAAGAGAGCTCTTTTTAATTTTTTCAAAAACGTATTTGTTAAGTGCTTCACAGTGTTTGATATGTGCGGTAGCGGAAAAGAATACAAACAAATCACCCAATATTGTGGGTTTCATATTTTATTAAAAGTTCTTTTAAAATCTTGTTAATGTATTTTTTTATTAAGACTACGTAGGGAATAGATGTCCAAGGTCCTAAAACTTAATAATACTTAATAGATCACTCTATCTTTAAGAGAGGTAGGGCATAGCGAAGCCCGTCCGGGGAAGGACCTCCACCCTATAGAATACCGCAGCCAAATGACCTCCGGATCGTGTTTCTGCTGGTAAGTAGAGTCTCCGGAGCTCGTGGGGAGTTAGGGTTAGGCCGGCAAGGCAGTGGCGACTGACAGGTATTAACCAGTTACTTGCCAGTTGTCACAACGACTTGGGCTTCTCTTTCGCTTTCCATCAGGCGTAGGGAAGCCATTATGTCGAGCTACTATAAAAAAAACTATTTAAAAAAACCGCATCAAAATCCGTTGCGTGCTTAGTTTTAAAGATTTAAGCGCACATAGGGATACCTATAGGGACAGAAAAAGCGACATTGTTTTATACTATGTAGTGATAATCTTGTATACTAGATGTATTTATAAACGGTTGTAACCCTATGGAAATCACTAATAGTTTAATATAATTAGATACGTTACGCGAATCGCGGTGGCATTTATCACAATTGCGACTGAGGTGAGGTAATTCTCCACTTCCTCACTTTTGTAACGTTTAAGTGCAACTTACTCTTTACCGATTTTTCGCATTACGCCGATAGATCAGAGGTGTCACCTCTCTCTCACCTTTGCAGTTTCTCGTCTCGTTTTACATAATGCGAGGGTAATCGCTGAAATGGTCATTAGCTATATTAAGACTAGTTACGGCTACAGATAATTAATTTTATTTCATACAAAAGTCTGATTTAGAACTAGGCCGGCATGGGCGGTGGCAACTGACAGGTGAGTGACCAGTTACTTGCCCGTTATCACAGCGACTTGGGCTTCTCTTTCGCTTTCCATCAGGCGAAGGGAAGCCATTATGCCGAGCTACTATAAAAAGAAAAATTAGGCGCATGACGGAGGGACCGGAGTTTTAGTAGGTATTCTCCCTCGGGGATGCATAATTGCATTCATTCGGTATAAAAAAGATCTTAGATGGTTTGCCTACAATTATCACCTCATACAGATCAGTACAGACAAAATAATCTCATAATCAATTACACCTTTTCCAAAAGATCACAATAAGTTCGTAACACGCCAATGCCGAGTCGGAGTCAACGCCCGCTCACATTTGCGGCGACGCAACGCTGCGCCCGCGCAGATTTCGCAACTCGCGCCTCGCTGCCGGCGGGATCGAGTGACTGTCCACCGGTTACACATGTGCTTTGATATGTCGCTGTTGATTATCGGACATGGGTTCGAATCTTGGGTCGGCTAAAAAACTGCATCTAAGTTTTTCTGAGAATCTGACGAAAACAGACAGCTACGTAAATAATGGAAGATGGAATGGATGCAAGAGAGCGGCAGGATTCACCACGGGCAGGTGAGGTTGGCTTGGAGCGAAAAGATGATGGGTCGCTCCCTTACATCCCTGTTCAAATATTCATCATCACCAAATACTGTCATGACAAATATCCTTAAAAATATTACAACCATTACCAAACTTGACCAGACTGAAAACGAATCCAAACCTTACGTTCCACAACTTATGTGAACTCGTTACCACAAAAACGTCGATAAGGTCATTAAATGCCTATAAACACGATAGAATGATACCACGCTATTAGAGCTGACGGGTGATATTAAACAATGCCGTTAATGGGACTTCTAGCAGGATTAATCTGGGCAATTAACACGGTTTGCAATACCGGTGGGACTGCCTAAGTTTATGCCGGAAAGAACCAGCCCTAATGTTTGAGATCGTAAGATAGACTGTGCCTTTAAAATCCAAAAACTATACTACTTTAAAAGCGGCGGGAGCGTCACCGAAGCGAGAAGCTACGCCCTGCGATCGCCAACCCGCCTGCCCTGCGTGGCGATTATGGTATATCATCCAATTTGCCCAAAGTAGCGAACTACTGGAGTTTAGACAGGTAGGGCATAGCGAATCTTCGCTCGTATTGAGCCGCCCGTCCAGGGACCTCCACCCTATAGAATACCGCAGCCAAATGACTTCCGAGTCGTGTTTATGCCGGTGAGTAGGCTCTCCGGAGCTCGTGGTGGGTTAGAGTTAGGCCGGCATGGCGGTGGCAACTGACAGGTAACGGACCAGTTACTTGTCGAGATTATAAAAAAAAAACTGCTGGAGAGGCCCACGTCCAGCAGTGGACTGCGATAGGCTGATGATGATGTTGTACGGGTATTACTTGATTCTCGTTACTGTCTTCTCTTTCGTAACTTGCATAACACATTGTGTATTCACAATCATATCATATGGCATACTTCTGCTCCATTCGTCATAATTCAGTTTCCCATTGTGTAGTTAAGTAGGTTTTCTTTTGTTTCCCAAGTTTTATACCTGGCTATTCCTTTCACCGTCACATTGCATAAACACGTCCGTTCAGTTTGATCAGACAAATGGATAGGTGTGGCGTTTCCAACCTACTATCGCACTTGACTTATTGGTAATTAAATTTGTCCTCGGTCACCAGGGTGCGATGACCCTTGTTATCAAGGTACCTCATCATCATCATCAGTCTGCAAACTTCCATTGATAGATAGAGTCTTTTTATAGCCTTTTGTTCTTTCTCAAGCTGTAGCTTATCTGTGCTCTAGATATTCAGTTCAGTTTTCTCATTTAAACGTGACAGACAGAGTTACTTTCGTGTATTTCGTATCTTGGTTTTCCCTTTAATTCGGTTTCATCATCATTATCTTTAAAACTACACCACCTTACCCTCTGTCCTGTATCTTGCTTTGCTAAGGTTGTCTTGAAGAGATCGTTTATAGCAATGAGACCGCCTAAATAGTGCAACTTTGTACCTATACTTTCCTATTTCTAAGTATTTTTTTCTAGTGTAGGTACAATAAATTGTGTCTGTCTATCTATTTCTAAGGAGAACCTCAGTTAAATTTTCTCTACGTCAATCTTTACATTAGTAAGAGAATTTAATGGCATCGTAAATCTAAAATGGCGTACCTATTTGGTCTTCGGTCTAAGCAAACGAACTATTTACAGTTTACGACAATTTATCCGATTCCGATAGTCGCAGGATATTGCGAACTAAGGCATTGTGTGCAAATTGTACAACCTTGATATGCGTAAACGCTGCAGACCTGTTGGGAAACTTCGGCCTTATTGGTTATTTACTGATGCTAGTTAATAACGATTATGTGCCAATTGAGCCGAGGACATATTCAAAATAGCTGAATCTGATATTAATTTGTGATTTGGTAAAGATGCATTGATTTATGCAAAGCTTTTGAATATTCAGTTCGCTAATTTCGACCGAATTCCTACCATCATCATCCTAGCCTTTTTCCCGATTGTCTCAGGGTCGGCTTCCCAAACTGAGAGATTTGGCGAGGGCTAAGCTTTTACACAGAGCGACTGCCATCAGACCTCCGCAACACTTAGGGTAAGCTATACCCATTCCCAGTTGGGCTTCAGAGTTATCATCATCTCTGATATGATGTAACGACTGCTATCTGAGTTGGTAAAGATAGCACCCGGGACCAACAGCTTAACGTGCCTTCCGAAGCACGGAGGAAATCGGTGCCAAATTATGGTCACCCATCATCGGATTGACCGAGCCAATGGTTGCACAACGTTGCGATCATTGTTAAGCGAACAAAACCAAGAATTCCACCAAGATGATACATTTTGTTCTATACTGATCTGGCTTCACCCTGCTTTTTCTTTTGGAGGGACAAATAGGAAAATTATGTTTTTTATGTCCCCACCAGCGGGGCTATTCACAATACCCATTGCTCGGATTCGGAAACTATGAAGGTCATTCAAATTCGACGTACCTAAGTTGTACTAGAAAAATGTCAAATTCTGAAAGAGCATTTTTTATAACATTCTTTCACGGTTTAATCTGTCCCTTATTAAATACAATCAGTGTTGTCAGTGTGTGTGTTGTATATTTTAACACAGACAAAACAGTGTTTCTTACTGCTAGCAACACTAGGTCACACGGATACGAATACAATGTGGACTACGATATGATTAGCAGGTGTTGTTGGCTCAATTAAGCTAATTGATTCGCGGCTAACAGCGCGGGCGTGACCGCTGGGACCTCGTATATGTCACAGTATACGAGATAAATATGTTGTTTCTAACTTATACAATCGGGCATTGTTTTAAACATATACTAACAAACACATACATCTACACTATAATATTATAAAGAGGAAAGATTTGTACCTATTTTTGTATGTTTGTAATGATTAGGCTCAAAAAGTACTGGGCCGATTTTAAAAATTTTAAATTTTCTTTTGGTAAAAGATTTCAAGAAATCTTAATGGATTTTTATTAATATGAAAGAAAGAAAAAGTTATTGGCCTACATAATGATACAGAGATATTACTTACATCCTAACATATCGCACCCTCCACAGAATAAAGCCGCAAGTGAAATTACATGCATATTAGCAGGGAAATCGAGGAACATACATAAAACCTCCTTTTATGCTAAACTCGATTAGTTTTTACTTTTTTTATACTAGGTACTAGGGTTAACAAAGTGGCTGCCGGCCCGCCTGATGGTACTACTGAAACTATAATACTACTAAGTTTTTACTATGTCGGCTAGCAACAAGACTCTTCAACTAATCAACCGAATGGTGTTGACTATGCTACCTGCTAAGTAATTACTTTATAAAGACCAAAAATATGGCCTGACGTGCCTATAAATATCTAAGGGACGGATTTTAGAAAGTCAGTTAAAAAAACGAAGAATATAACTATACCTAATACTGACTGATGATGATATGGTATGATGTTTAAAGAGAGGTAGGGCATAGCGAATCTTTGCTCAAATTGAGCTCCCCGTCAGAGGAAGGACCTCCACCCTGTAGAATACCGCAGCTAAATGACCTTCGGGTCGTGTTTCTGCCGGTGAGTAGGGTCTCCTCGAGGGGTGAGTCCTGCATCAGCAGCCAGGGTTAGGGTTGGGCCGGCATGGTGGTGGCAACAGTCTAGTTACTTGCCCGTTGTCACCTCGACTTGGGCTTATCTTTCGCTTTCCATCAGTCGTATTTTGAAAAATCAGCAAACCTTTTGTTTCTGTTCTATAATAGTTAATAGTTTCTGTAACGAAAGTATAATTTGTTTACTGTACCTTCGAATTATCTCATTTCTAAATGATTTCGTGTCACGCGATGTGACTTAATGTTCATTTGTTTTACAAAGGGCAAGGTTAATCGGCCGTAAGTAGTTCAAATTGTATGTACATACCTGCTCGTATTAGGTGGGCCGCACACATTCACAGAATTGAAATTCAGATTTACAGAAATAATACTCTACTTGCTTACAAAGCGCTCCAGCATTTTATACGTAAGTAGAGCATTATTTCTGCAAATCTGAATTTCAATTCGAAATTCCGCGGAATTCCGAATGTGTGCGGCCCACCTTGGGCGCATCGATTTGAAAATACCGAGTCAAGGATTAGACGTAAGAAAGTTTAACATTATATCATCCGTGAGATGAGGAAAAAAGAACAAAAAATGTCCTATTTCTTCCGTTGATTGTCGTAGGAGTATACTATGGGACTTTGTGATTGTAGGGCCTACCCATTCTGGCTGGCGACCATCGTACACTCTGCGGAAGAGAACTAATTCACTTCTTGTCGCTTTTAGTGAGTAATAAATACCACAAGCCGATGACGGGCAGCAGCGTTATCGGAGCTAGAAGGTACGCCCTGCGATCGCCAACCCGCCTGCCCAGCGTGGCGATAATATGTAAATACTCCAAATGTTGGCCTAAGTGGCGCCTAAGGCCTATGTCCAGCAGTGGACTGCAATAGGCTTATGATGGTGATGAATTTTATTGACATTTGTCTTTATTCTGTGTTAGTCTGGTTGATATTGCATTAATAAAATGTGTGGATCTGAGAAACTAACTTATCTATAAAAATAACATTGCACGATCACCCCACTATATAGTATAAGTAAAGTCAACACATGTTTCATTGTTCTGTTCTGCAACAGGGCTTCGAACCATACTTTGCAGCATTGAACATATCTAATCTGATAATTAGTCAACATTTGACGTCAAACGCTACGCAACGGAATACTCTAAGCTTGTTTAGAGATGATTAATTAATAATATGATTACTGATTAATAGGAAATTAATAATGATAGTACTTGAATTCTGAAACTTATCTCCGATTTATGACGTTCTGCGTTTTTGACGTATGCTGTTTTGCAGTTCATCGTCATCATTAGCCTACAAACATGTAGGATATAGGCATTTTTTTCTAGAGAGGAATATAGTAGGCACTTTCATGCCGCCTCCGGGGGGCATCGGCATGGTGTGTGGGACTCACACCTCCCAAAATGGGAGGGCATACCCACTAAACCCCCATGTGTCGCCAATGGGCAATAATTTGCAGGGACACGGGTAGCGCCGAAGCATACGGCCGCATCCCTGCCTGCCCTGGCCAACCGCAGATGACAAGCGGCCGGCACTTCTATGACAATTGTAATTTGGGGCATTTGACTTAGTCACCACGCTTGGCTCTGGTTCTGATAATTATTTTAACTCCGATTTTTGACGTCCTGTGCTTTTGACGTATGCTTTTTAGACATTTTGCACTTTGAGGCTTATAATCATCATCATCAGCCTGCAAACGTCCACCACTGGACATGGGCCTCCCCCAACGATAAAGAGGATTTGGGGGGATTTGCCATAGTCACTACTCTTCGGATTCTTGGTGACTGAAACAGGTTTTATTTGTACCCAGGTAACGCTGCTGTCCGTTTCGTTACTGATATTTTTAGTGGAATTCTACTCACGATTCTGAAAGTAGTTTCAGGTGTTGCGGTTTTATTAACACGTTCTATATTCCTACATTTACAACCCATATAGTTTTTTTAAATAAATATTATCTGAATACGATACCATTCTACGCAGAAATGAAAAAAAACAGAATCAGTTTCTATTTCCAAAGGAAGTTTCCCAAACGCCTCATCTCTCCTGTATTCCTAGTGAACGCAAGATAAGATTGCGTAAATTATATTTAGATAAATGCAACGGATCAAACAAGAACCGGTTTCATCCTGATTAATGTTCAACATGTTGATAATGATGTATTAATAGTTTATGATATTTGCACCAATGTAATAACAGGTGAAAAATAACATGTAACAAGAACTTTATTAGCTAAGTTATTAAATAGATTAGTTCACAATCACTGTAAACTTTACGATGGCAAGGACACTTACCACTAAAATAAATAACATGTGTTTTGTTTTTTTATTTCAGGCTTTGCAGATTCACTTGCAGCCCGAAGAGGGAGACATCCTCATTTTCATGCCGGGTCAAGAGGACATCGAGGTCACGTGCGAGGTATTATTATGACCGGGTCTCAAAAAATGCACAATATAATTTAAAAACAAATGCGTCAAACAATTCAGACGAACCTGGTTTACAGCTAAGGATTTTCCTTCGACTTGGGGCGTCGTCCATCACACGCAAAACCGATATAATTAAGAAGAGTTAGGGCATAGCGAATCTTCGCTCGAATTGAGCCGCCCGTCTGGGGAAGGACCTCCACCCTATAGAATACCGCAGTCAAATGACCTCTGGGCCGTGTTTCTGCCGGTGAGTAGGGTTTCCGGAGCTCGTGGGGGGTTAGGGTTGGGCCGGCATGGCGGTGGCAACTGACAAGTAACTGACCAGTTACTTGCCCTTTGTCACAGCGACTTGGGCTTCTCTTTCGCTTTCCATCAGGCGTAGGGAAGCCATTATGTCGAGCCACTATAAAAAAAAAAAGAGTTCATTTCCTTCATGGTTTACGAATTAGAGTAATTAGTAAAAACTTTATTTTTTTGTAAGTAAATGGATACCGCTTTGTCCCGACTCATTTCATGTGAATGTGATGCGAAGTTAGAGCCTACGATGGAGCGCGCTCACGCAACAAAACTGATTCACTCTCGCCTTGATATTCAGAGTTTATATTGTATCTAGTGTATCTTGGCACGGCACAGCTACTGTTGATCCTAAACGAGCAAGATCGCTGCTCATAGCATAGATTACTCTAAATTCCAGCCACATATCAAGAACAAGGCACCGGATCTTACACACAGACAGATTTTCTTGTCAATCCCAATTAGCTAATTATATCAAAAACAATTTCAACAAAACCATTTCTGGATACAAATTCCAAACCTGGATTTCAATTAGAATCCAGACCGGACGTCCCCTGGACACTAGAACTTAGTGCTCCGCTCCCCAGAAGTCTGAAGAGAATGACAAGGCCCCTTGGCTATCCTCGTAGCCATTTAGGAAACAATAACTTCGAAAATCCGGAAAAATCCGGAAAGGCAGCAACGGTAGTCCCGCTACACAATGGATGTTCCCGCAGGTACTGACCGAGCGGCTGGCAGACTTGGACAGCGCGCCCCCTCTCACGGTACTGCCCATATACTCCCAGCTGCCAGCTGATCTCCAAGCCAAGATCTTCCAGCGAGCTCCGCCCGGACAGAGGAAGTGCATAGTCGCTACTAACATCGCCGGTAAGTCATCACTTATGATCATGATCGTCACTGCATCATTGGTCTAGTGGTCGCGGGTATCTCTTGACAATCATATAATACCTATAACATGTACAAAACTGACCAGCTGTGACACAAAAGGGGAAGAGGGGTCATCATCATCATCAGCCTATTGCAGTCCACGGCTGGACATAGGCCTACTATAACATTTTTTTTAAATCTTTATTGCACAATGAAAGTACAAATGGCGGACTTAATGCCGTGTGGCATTCTCTACCAGTCAACCATTGGGCGAGCCAGAAAACTATAATGTGGTGCGGTAATAGACATTCTAACAACTGGTAGAAACTTTTGTCTAATCATTATTATTATTTTCTCACTTATAAACGACCAGCGAGAGATCAGACGCAGAACCAATGATTCAACGTGCTATCGAGTAAATTTCATGGTCACTGTCATAACTAGGTATATTTATTAATAAAAATAGTACCAAACATTAACAATATAATTGCAATAAAAAACTAAGTCATCATGTAATAAAAACAATGACGCAAATAACAATTAGCAGAAATAAATAAACGTGCAAATAAAATAAAGGTATAATGTCATCCTGTACAGAGATAATAAATAAAAATAGTTCAAAAAAATATATATAACGAGATTTTCTGTCTTGTACCAATACTCAGAACACGGTAGTAATCTTTTTTTGATTTTTAACGGTATTTTCACTTTCACACTACCGACATTTTATTTTATAATCTTTCTGTCAAATAGTATCACACATTCAAAACGTAAGCAAAAGCAGTAGATTTGATCTTGATTTAAATTTAAACGTAAACAAATGCAGTAGGTTCTCAGGTATCTTCATTTAAATTTGTGGTTTTTTTTTCAGAGACATCGCTGACTGTGGACGGAATAATGTACGTTATAGATTCAGGATACTGCAAGTTGAAAGTGTACAACCCCAGGATTGGTATGGACGCTTTACAGGTAAGAAACGTTAAGGCTAAGAACTCACGGCGCGATTTTTCGCCCGCGTCCGCTGCGGTTGGGGGCCCGCAGCTTCTGTAGAATTCAAATATTTATATAAAGAATTAAAGCACATTTCACGACGCGTTTTACGCCCGCGGTGTACGCGGTTGTATGCGGCTCCCGCTGTGCCGGCGGGCAACTAGTAGAATCGCGCGGGCCGCGGTTAACCGCAGCCTCGGCGGGCGGCGCGGCGGGAGGTACAGAGATCCGGCCATCTTGCGATCATCGCCCGCCACGTTTGCGGGCGATGATCGCAAGATGGCACCGACACCGACAGGTTACTGACCAGTTACTTGCCAGTTGTCACAGCGACTTGGGCTTCTCTTTCGCTTTCCATCAGGCGTAGGGAAGCCATTATGTCGAGCTACTATAAAGAAAAACTTGTGGAGATATCCTATGATAATGATTGTTTATCAATAAACATGTTCCTTCCAGATCTACCCGGTGAGCCAAGCGAACGCCCGGCAGCGAGCAGGGCGCGCGGGCCGCACCGGGCCCGGCAAGGCCTTCTGCCTCTACACGCAGCGGCAGTACCAGCACGACCTGCTGCCCGCCACCGTGCCCGAGATACAGCGGACCAACCTGGCCAACACAGTGCTGCTGCTCAAGTCGCTCGGCGTCGAGGACCTGCTCGCCTTCCACTTCATGGACCCGCCCCCGCAGGTACCTGCTTCTGCCCCTGCCGTACCAGACCTGTACAGTATACACGCAGCGGCAGGACCAGCACGACCTACTGCACCAGACCTGTACGGGATCTGTACGCTAGCTTTACGCAGCCTGTAGACGATGCGAAACGGAGATAATTGTATACAGTGTGCCTATTGCAGGGTGCACTGGGCAAATCCTAAGAGCTTCATAACACTTCAATGTTAAAAAAATGCTTTAAAAATTATCATCAAACTGAGAATGATCGATAGATTAACCGAAAATAAAATATCAGACTACATCACATACATTGCTCCGATTCCAAAGTAAGTAGCTTAAGCACTTGTGTTATGGCTATCAGAACAACGAAGGTACCTCAAATATACATACAAATATAAACACCCAGACATGGAACAAACACAAATGTTCATCAAACGAATGTTTGTCTCGAGTGGGAATCGAACCCACGACTCTTGGTTCAGAAGGCAGGGGTCACTACCAATTGAGCCACCGAGCCAGTCTAATCACCCTCTGATAGTTATACTGAATACATATTTCATGTTCAGAATTGACCTCTCTACAGATTTATTGCAAGTTTATAGCAAACCGCGTACACGCATTAGCGCCACCTAGTCGTTTCCCGCAAAGGGAGTCTCGCGGGCGCGTGCATAGCCGATACATTATTTAATCGCTAGGCTGCATAATAGGGAATATGCATGACTTTTTTTTATGGATTTATTGAGATCTTTTATCTTCCAGATACATAAATATCGAAGAATTTTTAAACTATCTTTTCTATTAAGCGAGTTATAAAGCGTTAAAGTTATTGCTTAGACAGAGAGATCCGACGCGGCGGATGACGTCGTACTAACTCCATAGAAAAATCTGTTTCGCGAGAGAGAGACGGATATATTTGCTTTCAACGACTGTATCTCGCCCATTTTTCAACCAATTTTGATTTTGTTTTCACTGTTCGTGGTAGATTTTGATCTATTTTACGATAAATTAGTAAATACCTGAAACTATTTTTCATGCATATTCCCTATTTTCAATGTGTTAGCGTGCGCGCCGCCATTTTAAAATACGCCGCGCCAATGTCCGTGTCCGGAACGCGTGCTTCGGGCAGTTCTCCACCCGCCGCCTTGTCTCTCGGCAGCGCGCGCGCTAGACCTCGGTTTTATTTTCATTTCTGGTATTCATGCATGACTGTGCCCAACACCCTTAACTATTCTTATGAATGTGAAGTGTGTATTGCGACGAATAAACGTCAAATACCAAACAACTCCCTGACCTTTTACTTCTGTAAACCCGCAAAGAAAGAAGAGTCTCAGAAGTTTTAGTGACTCGTTCTCTCCCCCCGTAGGACACGATCCTGAACTCGATGTACCAGCTGTGGATCCTGGGCGCGCTGGACGGCACGGGCGCGCTGACGGCGCTGGGCCGGCAGATGGCCGAGTTCCCGCTCGACCCGCCGCAGTGCCACATGCTCATCGTGTCCGCAGAGATGGGCTGCAGTGCCGAGGTTCTCATTATAGGTAAGGCGAGATATAGCGGGAAACGAACAATTAAATAACCCAAGACATGCCACGCTGGGCCACACATCGCCATCTAGCCCCAAACTAAGCCGAAGCTTGTATTATGGGTACTAGACATCTGTTAATGTTTGCCCTAAGTGACCAACAACTGGAAAAATCTATGCCTAGCAGTGGACTGCAATAGGCTGATGACGATGATGATGATGGGATTGATAAACAATAGAATAACAAGAACAATAGAATAAGAGTTTATTCGAGAAACGGAAGAATGGAATAACGTTCATTTGGTACCTACTGCCACTGTTAGCAGTTCTTCTAAGGTCATCGGCCCAACCGGTCCATCCTACACTACGTCCGCCTAAAGCGGTGTCTACTTCTAGACTCGTCTGATGTTGTCACATACCTATACGGGGACGAAAGGGACCTATGATCAAATTTTTTGGTCCAAGCCGCCCTCACCTGCTCGTGGCGCATCCTGGCGTATTCGTTTATTATTATAAAGTAGGCTCTGGCCAAGTATAACCAACAGGATTGAAGGCGTAGCTAAATACCATAGGCCGATGACGGGCAGCAGCGTCACCGGAGCGAAGAGCTACGCCCTGCGATCGCCAATCCGCCTGCCCAGAGTGGCGATTGTATGTAGGTAAAACCTTTAGGTGTAAGCCCAAATTGGCAGTGGCGAACTGGATAAGTCTATGTCCATTACTGGACTGCAATAGGCTTCAAGTTGTTATTTTTTCGCTTTTGTTTCTATGATAAAAGGATCATCGACTCTGCCTTTTTCTCATGCTACCCTTCAGCTTGCTAATGAAATATTCCAATGTATTCCAGTGTCGATGCTGTCAGTACCCTCGGTGTTCTACCGGCCCCAAGGTCGCGAGGAGGAAGCGGACTCCGTGAAGGAGAAGTTCCAGGTGCCCGAGTCGGATCACCTGACCCTGCTGCATCTGTACAACCAGTGGAAGGCGAACAAGTGAGTCACGTGCATTTACTAAGAGAGATAGGGCATCTTCATATAGGGATAGAGAATCTTCAATCGCATTGAGCCGTCTGGGGAAGGACCTCCACCCTATAGGATGAGACGACAGACAGACCGGCGGCTATTCTATAGAGTACCGCAGCCAAATGACCTCCGGGTCGTGTTTCTGCCGGTGAGTATGGTCTCCAGAGCTCGTGGTCTGAGTGCGGCATCGGCAGCTGGGGGTTAGGGTTGGGCCGGCATGGCGGTGGCAACTGACAGGTAACTGACCAGTTACTTGCGTGTTGTCACAGCGACTTGGACTTATTTTTCGCTTTCCATCAGGCGTAGGAAAGCTATTATGTTGTGTTACAATAAAAAAAATACTTTTATCATCTAATCGTAGCCGTAGAGCGAAAAGAAAAAAAAACAGTGGGGCTCGAATCTCGGCTAAGAGCGTTGCTGGGAGATACTCTATGAACTTATTAAGCTTAGAGGGGAGCCGAAGAACGAGGCGCTGGCCGGATAGATATCTTTATTTGTAACTAGCCTTTGCCCGCGGCTTCGCTCGCATTAAATTCGGGGTGAATGCGCCATACACTCTTCCACGTATTTTAGGGAAGTGGGGGTTTAGAAAGGGGCAAAAAGTAGCCTATGTTACTCTCCATCCCTTCAACTATCTCCACTTAAAAAATCACGTCAATTCGTCGCTCCGTTTTGCCGTGAAAGAAAGACAAACATACAGACAGACAGACTTTCCCATTTATAATATTAAGTATGGATTACTCGTTGACAGGTATTTGTAATGCTTGTTACTCGTTGACAGGTATTTGTAATGCTTATTACTCGTTGACAGGTATTTATAATGCTTATTACTCGTTGACAGGTATTTGTAATGCTTATTACTCGTTGACAGGTACTCGAGCCAATGGTGCACAGAGCACTTCGTGCACGCGAAGGCGATGCGCAAAGTGCGCGAGGTGCGCCAGCAGCTGCGGGACATCCTGCAGCAGCAGCGGCTGCCGCTCGTGTCCTGCGGGACCGACACCGACACCGTCCGCAAGTGCATCTGCTCTGGTGAGTGCACGAGAGTCATCATCATCACCATCATCATCAGCCAACCAGGAGATGACCATGGTTGAATTTCCATGTTATTTGATGGTTGCCAGAAAGAACCAATCAAATCAATCAATCAAAAATACCTTTATTCACATAGAATTAAAATAATCACTTATGAATCGTCAAGTAAAAAATAATGTACAAATGTAATAATAAAAGCAATTTTAAAGAAGCTACCGCCGTGTTCCGAAAGTAGATTTCTACCGAGAAGAAACGGCAAGAAACTCGGTAGTTACTCTTTTTAAATTGCCAATTGTTACATATTTTAGTATTGCAACATTTTAAAATATTTTAAAGTTAAACAATGCAAAATAAAAATTGAGTCTATACAATGCAAAGTTTACTAGGAAGCAGCAGTCCAGGAGATGTCGTCGTTGGGTCGTCGAACCATTAATATAACACTTGTATTATATATTGTATTTATTTGTGGTACCTTCGTTGTTCTGATACCCATAACACAAGTGCTTAAGCTACTGACTCTGGGATCGGAGCAATGTATGTGATGTTGATGTGATTTTTTTATTTATTACGATAAAAAGTATCTAAAAAAGTTTATCAGTTGTCTAGTACCCATAGTACAAGCTTTGGCATAGTTTGGGGCTAGATGGCGATGTGTGACCCAGCGTGAAAAAAAGAATAGAATAAGAATAAAAGCATTTATTACACTTGGACATCACAACACAACAACATTAATTAGACACATACATTTAAATTTGGTCATATAAAAATTACAAACACACAGATATCAAACAAATTTAACTTTTATCATTTTAATTTAGAGACTCGTGCCTGATTCCACAGACAAACTATTTAAATAGTTTTGTGGGACTATGTCTATATGTAGTTGTAAACTTTGTTGGTGTAATAATAAATAATAATAAAAAAAACCGGAGACGGGGCTGTGACGCCAATGTAAAAGGGCCTCACTCAGCATTGAACCATGGCCCGCGAAGCAAACCACGGCGCTGGTTTTCGGTCGACCCTAACCATATCTTTCTTTCTAGCGTACTTCCAACAAGCGGCGCGTCTCAAAGGCATCGGCGAGTACGTGAACTGCCGCACGGGCATGCCGTGCCACTTACACCCCACGTCAGCGTTGTTCGGGCTCGGCACGTCGCCCGACTACGTGGTGTACCACGAGCTCATGATGACCACCAAGGAGTACATGCACTGCGTCACCGCCGTCGACGGCCGCTGGCTCGCCGAGCTGGGGCCTATGTTCTTCTCGCTCAAGGAGACCGGCAAGTGAGTAACACCCCCCCCCAATATTGTAAGTTAAAAAAATTAGGTAATTTGATTTATGACGTTTAAAAAAACTACTGTCTAGATTTCATTCAAACCAATTTTCGTTAGTAGTTTGCATAGTAATACACATCATATATTTTTTCAGTTTTATCATGCCCATATTTTAGAAGTTACGGGGGGACAAACATTTTACCACTTTGGAAGAGTCTCTCGCGCAAACTATTCAATTTGAATGAAAAAAAAGATGTTAGAAACCTCAACATCATTTTAAAATACCTATCCATTGATACCCCACACGTAGGATTTTTTTCTTATTTTATTTTAAAATCATAATGCGGTTAACAGAATACATCTACGCACCAAATTTCAATAATGTAGCTCTTATAGTTTCGGAATAAACTGGCTGTGATATACGGACGGAGAGACATAAGGGTCCCGTTTTTTTGCCATTTGGCTACGGAACCCTAAAAACATCCCAAAGTTTGTAACATTTTTTTTCCTTCCTAAGGGCCCCCAAACAATTTTTTATATCGGGCCCCGCCAAGGCACGCTACGCTTCTGCGTGTCGGTGATTATTATTTGTTCTTTTCCAGATCAAACCGAGACAAACGGAAGGAGGCGGCCGTACACCTCCAGAGGATGGAAGAAGAGATGAAGCAAGCGGAACAGAAGATGGCAGAAGAGAAGAAGAGGAGGGACGAAGATGTACCCGTGAAGCAGGAGATCGCTACTCCGGGCCTCAACACGCCCCGGAGAACTCCACACAGACTCGGCTTGTAGTAACGTAAGGGATAGGAATGGGTATCCGGGTCGAAGGACCAAGATACTAAGTTATAAGGCTTTGGAATAGGTATCCGGGTCGAAGGACCAACATGCTGATTTGTAAGGCTTTGAAATAGGTATCCGGGTCGAAGGACCAACATGCTGAGTTGTAAGGCTTTGGAATAGGTATCCGGGTCGAAGGACCAACATGCTGAGTTGTAAGGCTTTGGAATAGGTATCCGGGTCGAAGGACCAACATGCTGAGTTGTAAGGCTTTGGAATAGGTATCCGGGTCGAAGGACCAACATGCTGAGTTGTAAGGCTTTGGAATAGGTATCCGGGTCGAAGGACCAACATGCCGAGTTGTAAGTCTTTGGAATAGGTATCCGGGTCGAAGGACCAAGATGCTGAAGTATAAGGCTTTGGAATAGATATCCGGGTCGAAGGACCAACATGTTTCGTTTCCTTCCTTAGGCCCTTAAACTTTAAAAAAAGTTTTTATTACTTTTTCACTCGCTACTCTTATCCTTTAACCGAGAGAATCCTTAACCTTCAAAAATCAAGAATTAACTCAAGAAAAACGCTATTTTCTTAATTGGTATCCACTGTAATATTAACGTCTTTGTCTTAGTAAGGAAACTCTTTTGTTATTGAACTCTTTTACTGTACGTTTTTTTCTCTTCGTTTTTTCTTTTGTAATAATTGGAAAAACAATTGTTAGAATTAGATTTTATAGTTCTTATCGAAGGTTCGACATTAACGTCAGATAAGAAAAAACGAGTGTTGTGATTTTGATGTAATTTAGTGAAATTACGAAACAATTTAATTATTGGTCCTGTTTGCCCGAGAATCGATTTTGTATGTATTGTGTCGATTTCATCTAAAACTTGAATTGCATTGTTGTAATAATTTAATAATTACGTTATTAAGATTAAGTTGTGTACGAACATCATTCATTGTAATAAATAAAAATCATTAATTTTGAAACAAATCATTTATTTATTTAATATAATCATCATCGTCGAATAAACTTAATATCTGAACAACTACTACTATGGAAGCCGCTTGGCAGTTGCTGTGTAAAGGTCATGGCTCACTTAAACCGCCCTGCGAAACCCAGCAAAAAGAATAAAATTCAAACATAAGTTTTAAATATTCCTCTTTGAATATATTTCACGCTAGCTGTGCCCGTGTCTCATCCCCTATTTGATCCGCTTGGGGGTAGAATTGATTAATATCCTTTCTTAGCGGATGCCTACGTCATAACATCCACCTGCATGCCAAATTTCAACCCGATCCGTCCAGTGGTTTGGGCTGTGCGTTGATAGATCACTATGTCAGTCAGTCACCTTTGAATTATATTTAGATTGGCACCGAGCAGTCTGCTAATTTATGATGCCAATGTAAAATATGTCTAAAGAGCAATACTTAAAGCTCTTATTTGAATTTTTTGATAGGTGGGAACACAGCGGTATAAGTGTCCTATGACCTTTATGTTACGACCGGATCGTCCAATGATTAGGCATAGTACACGCATTAGATGGTCTATTTAAATAAATAGTTTGCAAACTGATTCTGATCTTTATTACACGGTCATTAAAGTTCAAATTACAATACGTTGAATTCACTAATGTTATATGTTATTTATACATTGTGTATTTAAAGCTGTACATTTCAAAAACCTAATCTTTACATTACTTCTAATAAGATTTCTCTTAAGACCATCTAAAGCAATTTACTAAAACTTTGTCTAAAAACGCATTAATTAGATGTTAGATATCACTCTCAATTCTACATATAATATAGACAAAATGTAAATTCTTTTGGCGACAAAACCACCTAGGGTGTGATATTTCAATCGCCAGATAAAGTTTAATACTCTTTAATCTGTAAGATAGCAGCATTTAGTATTATCTCTCGGCTTTTGTAATCAGTAGTCATAACTGTTAAACTATAACCATCAATTGAAAAATCTCCCCTAATATAATTTAAAGATTTGGCTCTCCGAGTGTTCTATACAATGACAAACGACATTTTCATATAATTCGATAGGCCTAAATAATTTCGCTAATTCTCTACATAGCTTGTTCCATAAACGACTACAATCACAAAATTTTACGATCCAAAATACAATTAATACTCAGAAAGCCAAAATATCCAAATATTATTCTTAATTTTGCCGCACTGTGCCGTCGAAAAATACGATTAACCTTTTGAACGCCAGTGATGCTTAGGTATATGTGACATTTCATTTCTCGGCGGCCAAAGGATTAATATCAGTTTCATCAATCGAGCGACTTCTCTTGAGAATACAGTACTAAGTTGTTAATGTTACAATTATAAAGATTTAGGATATATATTGCTTTCGTATATACAATTTATTCACAATAACCATTCAAATAAACGGCACTGGATGGCGATGATAGATGGGTTCTGTACAATGAGATCTAATGACAAACCTCCTAAGTTGTGTTAGTGAATATTACGTCACGAACAGAAGTATTCGCACTCTTAATAAAAAATAATATTTATGTGAAAACACCGTCCTATAGTCTTATAACGGTACCTACTCAAAATTTGCAAAATGAGTTTATGTATGTGAAATATCGATCCTATAATGGTTCTCTGAAGCCGTTTTTTGCACAAACTTTTATTTACAAAATTTTGAGTTGTCGTTATTTTATTAAAGAGTGCTAATGTGATTTATTTCCGACAAGTTTTGTAAATCGATATCCAACCTTTGTGTTTAAAGTTGATAATCGTTTGTGATTATTCTTCAATACAATGACACGAACAACTAGATAAAATCGAACATATCTGTTCGTGACTGTACAGGCACGTGGAATGTAACTAAAAGCCAATGAGATGACACGCTATTTAGAAAAAACAAACACAATTTTCCGTTTTTTTTAAGGTAACAGACACAACTATTTGTATTCCGCCAAAACTTTAATGATTATTACGTGTTAGTAACGTACAACTATAGTTAATTCACATTTCAAAGAGATACATAACGGTTATTTGGACGTCAGCCAGAAAGTTAATAGTGCCAAATTAGTATAAAAAGGAACAAACATTTTAAATTTCCAATGTTAAGATTTTAAGCGTGGTTTGTGCATTTTTTCTCTTTTCATAAAAGCCTCTTTAGACTAGAATTTACGACGTTAATACAATAAATTCGTAAGCTGGCCGACGTCATCGAAACAAAATAACTTAACCCTACAAATTATAATACACCATAATGATAATTTTAATCATCTAATCAAAAATATTAATAAAACAACCGACTTTAAAAGGCTAAAATAATAACTTCCAATAATCAAAACTAAACAAAAAAAATGTAGATATGTATGTGCAAATACTAAATCTAACAAAAATTACTACAAAAACATGAATTTCTTATGTGTGTACAAATTAAAAATAACTAGCGAAAGGTACTATTACAAAATATTACACCGATTTTATTTATAGAGATTAATGTCTTGGCTGTGTGAATGTGTGCAAGTCAAATTTAAATTATTATGAGGTCAACCTTTCTATGTCACCTCTGATTACAGGTCTTGTAATGGATTATAACAAGAAAAAAATATTTAATATTAATATGGTATCCAGAAGTCTGACCTCTCAGAAATATGTGTGAATTCATTTACGCATGGAGAACTGTACTTCCAGTACATTTTTTCGTCATATTATAGGGATTTATGAAAAAGTAACACATAAAAAAATATGTTTCAAAGTGAAAAATATACAATTATAAGTTAATGTCTGCTTTTGTCAAGAAAACATTTTAATTATTGCATTCTATGATATTATGATACATGTTTTTTATAATAAGGACGAACACTCACTAGAAAATGATTTTCATTCATGAACCGATATTAAAAATGTGCTAAAATGTAATTATTACATAATAATGTCCTGACAATTATCCCATTTTAAAATTTCACAACTATCTCCATTATGTTCTACGTTGACTTAACACGATACCGGCTACCCGATAATTATTGCGTGAGTATTAGGCAATAGCTCGTTTACGAGTATTCAATATGTACACACAGCCACACATCACGTAACCTAAATTTGTTAAAATATCGATCGATGGGTAAAGGACAAGTTGTTGAAAATAGATTGCCTAAATTAATTTGACAGTTAATCCGCGCCTTATGTTGATGTGTGGCAGTCTGTACAGCAGAAAAAGACCCCCATTAAAACGTAAAAGATAGGATATTAAACTAGCCAGCTAATACACATTACAACACTGTGTAGACAACCATTCTCAAAACGCCTGTCATTTGACATTTGAATAAAGGAAAAATAGTACCACAATCTTCTATAACATAAATATCTCAAAAATAATGGTTTTGTATAACAACGTTTCGATTACACACGATATCGGCATTAGTAAAACATGAGATCGCACACCAAAGGTCCATTTTGAAAAGTCCAGATAAATTGTAAACAAAGAATAAAGACGTAGCGCTATAATCGCTAAGTAAGCGACTGTGATTGATCGTATCGGCTAAACGCACCCTTATATTCAGTAAGAAATTATACAAAATCATGACCCGGTCATAAGCCTTTAACTAAGTTACCTTTTACCTCTCTGATATACTTTTCTGCCGATTAAAATCATACCTAAGGTTTGCGATTGGCTAAAACGCAAATATAGGGAACGTGCACATAGATGGTGCTGCCAACTGGTGTCATAAATTTGAATGTTTTACCCTAGTTTACACTACGTAGTGCTGCCACCTATAGTTTGTGCACGGTCCCTAATAGGGAACGTGCACATAGATGGTGCTGCCAACTGGTGTCATAAATTTGAATGTTTTACCCTAGTTTACACTACATAGTGCTGCCACCTAGTTTGTGCACGATCCCTATACAGCTAATCACTTGGCACAGTGACATTGACGTGTTAACCAAAAATCAACGTCAAGAGTGACATTTCGTACGAGGTCGGACGTCAAAAATGACATTTCACGTGCCAAAACATATTTGTAATTCTGTAGGAAGAAGCAACAGCAGTAGGTGCTAACAATGTCTCGTTGTATCAAGACTCAGAAGCATGATCATTGGCAATAAAAATCTATTTAGGCACTATACATTAGCAGTAAATCAGTTAAACCATTTTCTGTCGCGTTGTCGTCCCTACACTGTAGTCTTCTTTATGGTTAATTTCATAGACAATTTCCTTCTTATATCCCATTGTAGCGCGGTCAAAAATAATCTCTTTACCTTATCGTAATTCTGCTTCCAACCGCTTCCATCATAGTTCTGTAAATACAACGAAAATACACTATTTTTCGTCCACAAAAGTCCTAATTGTAATGAGAATGACATAAAAACAATTTAATGTGGCCCTCTTACAGATTATCAAAAGACCTTAAAAGATTGAAATTTAAAAATGTTACCCCAAAAGGAAAATAGAAATACTTTAAATCTTCTTAGGTATCTACTAAAACTCTTTAGAACCAAGGTTAGAGACATAGGAATAATTTTTATAGTCTATCAATAACCAAAAGTCAAAGTCAAAATAATCTTAATTTGTATAAGTTTTTAAAAAAACACAAATCGAAAATATAACAGCCTCTTTTAGCAAAAATAAAAGACCTACATTAATTATTATCGTGACAATATCAAAATTGAGAACCACCACCATTTATTGAAGTCTGTAAAAAAATTGTCAAACAGGTCATATGTCTTGTCAATTATATTGCCACCATAATATACGCCTTATTCAGTTGCAATAAAGCTAAAAAACGTGCTCACCTCTAACAGTTGAGTGCTATGTTGAGCCCATGCTTCTCTATGTATCTCTGTCTCGCTTCCGCTATCATCTGCGCTTTTCGCTCCTGTAAGTAATAAATAAAGGTGTATATATAATTATTATTATTTAAAAAATTACCAAACGTAGGTAGTCAAGTGTAAAATGTTTTTTGTACTTTAGTGAGATGCTTCCACACGGTTCAATGAGATTTTTCTGAAAAAATTAAACCACGAGATACCACCATATGGGTTTTAAAGCCTATCATCTTTTCGCTCCAAACCCGTGGTGCATTCTGCTGAATAAGGAACGAGGCACAGGCTACCGACTGGTGGCGGTATAGCCATCACGATTGAAGGCGCTGCTAAATACTACAGGCCGATGACGGGCAGCAGCGTCACCGGAGCGAGAAGCTACCACCTGCCCAGCTAAGCGATTATAGGTATAGCCTCCAGGTGTTTGCCATTTTGGGCAGAGGCCTATGTCCAGCCCGAGTGTCAGGCGAGGTGGAGGTGACGATTTGCGCAGGACGGATGGCAAGTGCTGGATGCGAAAGGCCCAAAATCGATCAAGGTGGCGAACATTAGGAGAGGCCTATGTACAGCAGTGGACTGACACGGGCTGATGATGATGATTTCCAGCAGTGGACTGTCCTAGGCTGATGATGATATTTGTCGGTATTCGCCTTGATGACTTCATACCTGGAAGCTGAGCTGCCTCTCCTTAGCGTTGGACGGGAACACGCCCGTGGGCGCCGGCGTCACGTAGCGCGGCGCGGCGCCGGACGCGCTGCCGGACGCGCTACCGGACGCGCCCGACACGCTACCGGACGCGCTGCCGGACGGGCCCGGCGACGCCTCGGCCGTGTACGGCGTCACGCCCTCCAGGAAGTTCGTTATCGTCACATCCACACTACGAGTTATTGCTGTCGATAAATAGTTAACGTGTGAACAGAGTTAGACAATGTTATAATTAAAAAAAATTAGACAATGTTATAATTTAAAAAAAAAACAAAAATAATAATAACGGTAGAGGATGGTGGATTAACCCATGTTTTTTGGATATTCTTGTTACAAATTAAAACTTTCTGTAGATTTTTTGTTTAAGTGCAGCGGAGCACATGAGGCCGTAGGCCTCGGAATCGCGAACCTGGCATCTCAGCTGAAAACCATGTTTATGCTATACAATAACTAAATATTAATTATTATTATTCCTAATTTATGACTGGACCGAAAAAAAAGAGGCCACAAAACCCACGACAGGCACAATGAGAAAGATTCCGCAACCATAATGGAACAAATTTTGAAAAAGAAAGGATCACTAATCTAAATTTGGCATAATGAAAAGGATTCTGTAGCTATCATCGAAGGAATTTAAAAAAAAACAGTGTCCAAATGCGATTATTCCTAAAAAATGTATGTAAGGTCATCGACCCCCAGACCAGTGGCGACGCGAATGAACACTACATTGTTTTCAAATGCCATCATAGAAAAATTGAAAAAGGAACATTGTTTTCTTTTTTCAAATTATGTTTTACGGTCAGATATCTCTCCATGCAGCCAAAAATTATGTAAAAACGATGGGCGACCAATTTTTTTCTTTTCTTTGTCGCTGAAACGCACGGATCGCTCATCAGACAGCCTTGACAAAGCCATCATTGAAGGTAGTTAGGAATCCTAAGGCGTCTGATCCCGAGTTCTGTAGCCGTGTCCCCACTCAATGTTTAGTTTTTATTACTCACTATTTAGGTTAAATCATACCCATGTTTAGTTATTATTTCGGAGGAGCTCGGTGGCGCCGCGGTCTTGTACGCTTAACAATGATCGCAACGTTGTGCAACCATTGGCGCGGTCAATCCGATGATGGGTGACCAAAATTTGACGCCGATTTCCTCCGTGCTTCGGAAGGCATGTTAAGCTGTTGGTCCCGGGTGCTATCTTTACCAACTCAGATAGCAGTCGTCACATCATATCAGATATGATGATAACTCCTAACTGGGAATGGGTATAGCTTACCCTAAGTGTTGCGGAGGTCTGATGGCAGTCGCTCTGTGTAAAAGCTTAGCCCTCGCCAAATCTCTCAGTTTGGGAAGCCGACCCTGAGACAGTCGGGAAAAAGGCTAGGATGATGATCATCATCATCAGCCTATTGCAGTCCACTGCTGGACATATAATTGCATCATAGGCCTCTCCAGTTGTTCGCCACCTAAAGCTAACTCTGGAGGACATACCCATAATCGCCACGCTGGGCAGGCGGGTTGGCGATCGCAGGGCGTAGCTTCTTGCTCCGGTGACGCTGCTGCCCGTCATCGGCCTGTGGTTTTTAGCTACGCCTTCTATCGTGATGGTTTAACCGCCACCAGTCGGTTTGCCAGAGCCTCGTTTGTTGTTCGGCAGGATGCACCACGGGCAGGTGACAATGGCTTGGAACGATAAGGTGATAGGTCGCTCCCTTACATCCCCGGATGATGATGATGTTTAGTTATTATTTACCCATATTACTCACCCAGGTCCCGTAGGATGTCCCTGACGGGCACGGCGGGCAGCACCTCCTTGACCTGCCGCGCGAGCCGCGCCAGCTCGGGCGGCGGCGAGCGGCGGCGGCGCACCATACTGCCCGCGTTCAGATCCTCCCATTTCAACTCGGTCGCCTCCACCTGGATATGGAAAAAAAACGTTAAAAATATGTAATCGAATCTTATTTTTATTTTATCTTGGAGACATCCACCTGATTTGGACCTGTCTAATCTAATCAGTAATAGGATTCAAAAGGTGAACTTTCGGATAAGAAAAACTTATAAAGACTTCAATATGGTGACAATGGGACCAACCCACGCACAATCTTTCAAACAAAAAAAGAATTTAAATAAATCGGTATACAATTATCGGAGTTATGTAACAAATAAAAATCAGGCGAATTTTCGTCGAACCTCCTTTTTTTTGAAGTCGGTTAAAAATAAGATTAAATCATTTTGGTGGATTCTATCTGAATATTAGATAAATTGATTAATAATGGAATCCAAAAGGTTTCCACTTAATTTTGATTAGAGACTACGAAAAGGTGACAGGATCGCAATGGAAACGCCTACCCACAATGCATAAGACTACGAGACAGGACGAAAAACGGTTACAAAGTTTCTCTAGGCATCATTGAAGAAATTTTGAAAAAAAAATAGATCACAAAAGTCAAGTGTGGAATAATGAAAAGGATTCTTTAGCCTTCATCGAAGAAATTAAAAAAAAAACGGTGTCCGAACCCGATTATTGCTAAGAAATGAAAGGTCATTGACCCCCAAGAGCGGCGACGACATCGCGCGCAGTAGTAGAAATTAAAAAAGGAACGCACTTTTCTTTTTAAATAATGTTTTTACAGCCAGACATCACTCCATACAGCCAAAAGTACTTGGAACAAGCAAGTTTGAAAACAATGGGCGGCCAATTTTTCTTCTTTTTTTTTAGCTAGGTAACGCGTGCATCAGCCACATAAAAGACAGCCATGACATAGCCATCAGACTGATGGCATCAGTGAAGTTAGTTAGTATCACAAAAGCCACTGACCCCGAGGGCCGTAGCAATGGTCCGCTGCAGACGCGCGGCCAGCGCCGCGTCGGCGTCGTCGCGCCGCTCCAGCGCCGGCAGCAGCCGCACGCGGAACACCGTCACCGGCGTCCACAGGAACCACAGCGCGTCCGCCCACGGGAACGCGCCGCGCAGCGAGCCGCCCGCGTGCACCGTCACGCGCGTGAACGGACGCTCCACCGCTGGAATGCAGAACACACTTAGAAGAGAGACTTTTTGAACAGAGGTAGTGCATAGCGAATCTTCGCTCGAATTGAGCCGCCCGTCCGGGGAAGGACCTCCACCTTATGGAATACCGCAGCCAAATGACCTCTGGGTCGTGTTTCTGCCGGTGAGTAGGGTTTCCAGAGCTCGTTGGCGGTTAGGGTTGGGCCATCATGGCGTGGCAACTGACCAGTTACTTGCTCGTTGTCAAAGCGACTTGGGGTTCTCTTTCGCTTTCCGACGCTTATCAGACGTAGGGAAGCTTTTATGTTGAGCCATTATAAAAAAAACTGTAAATCATGCTCGAAGGACCAAGGTCCTAGGACTAAGTCAGCAGTGGACTGTAGTGATTTTAGGAGCTGGTGTATTATTTCGCATTTTAAAATGCAGTACAGATAAATTCCATTTCGGAATAGGAATACATGTCCTTTATTTTTGAATAAACTAAAAGATGGGCTAATTACAATTTTTAGCCATAATAGCCTATTGTCATTGGGGGAGGCCAATGTCCAGCAGTGGACGTTAGCAGGCCGATAATGATGAATGCTTCGATGAACGACGACAATGGATGATATGTTTGCTTCAATCCAAAGTTTTCTTCACCACTCTGCATTGATACTCACTTATAGCCACGGGCTGAACTCTGTTCCCAATCTGGAAGGGCCAATCAGTGAATTTCAGTAGCCCCTTGCCATTAGTCGGACCACCTTCCGGTTGTAACAGTACTGGCTTGCTTGGGCAGTCGGTGAAGTGTTGCCTGTAAATAAAGGATTATAAATAAATATCACACATCTCATACATTGCCCTAATCCGAAAGAAAGTAGCAGAACAATGAAGGTATGTACCACAAATATATAAATACAAATAAAAAAAACCCAGGCATGGAAAGAGCACAATATTATGTTAATCAATCAAACCCACAACACTTGATTCAGAAGACTACTAATTGAACCACAGGGCCAATCATAATCTTTTGTGAGTGATTGTGATTACTACATAGTGTGTCTTAACACTATTTCAATATAAACAAAGTACAATAGGCTCTCAGTTTCAGAATTGCACAAATTCAATAGGTTTATTGGAAAAAATTAGATTCAAATATAACTTACTTTCTAACAAACTGTGCAGCATTCCTTATACCCAAGGTTGATGCAAAAAATGGTGGTACTTTCCACTTCTTTAACTGAAACAAAATTTATTTATGAATACTTGATATTTTATTACAGTACATAACGTCGCTGCGCGTGCAATACCGCGGAAGAGCACTTTGTTAATACCGCGTAACAGCAAAAGGGACAAAATTGAAATATCGCGCAAAATGTAGGTAAATAACAGATAATATTATGTTTTTTCTTTCTCCTGTAAATTCACGAAAACGCAGATACGCGGTTTTTACAAACTGCTCTTTCGCGGTATTGCACGCGCAGCGACGATAAGTAGAATAACATAAGTTAAAAGTAGAGTAGGTAATTAAATAGAGGTATTATATAGGTTCATATTTAAGTAATTCACTTATTATATGATGTAACCAGGGCATTCAAAAAGCACATTAAAATGGACCCCAAGAAAAAAAGAAAAGACCTTTATAAGGTTCATTTTTAGGTTATCAGAACCCCTTATGTCTTTAGAGATAATTGGCATTAGTGCCAATTAAAGAATAATAATTGCTTTCAAATCTATTTTTCATTATTGTATTCACTACTATATACTCAGACCAAGGGCAAACTTGTAAAACCTACAAATGGCAAACTCTTCAGAAAACTTAATTCAAAACATAAATACGTATGTATACCTATATTTGTTATTAATAATAATAAGCCATTTATTCCATAAATCATAATTTGCACGTTAAATTTGACACATTGTTTTGATTTCATTTTGGATTATGGACCCCATTTTGGGTAAAGGCCTCCTCCAACCTCTTCCACTTTTCTCTATCCTTGCTCTATCTACACAGATATTTGTTATTGTAAACCTTAAAATATTTTTTTTGTTGGCAGTTCACTAAAAGTTTGACATTTACAGTTTAACATGTTTATCATTGTATGGACGATATACTTTTTTTATCATTAGATACTTACACTAATGGTACCGAGAACATGTGACACTGCAAGCGAGTCCAGACATGATACGCAGTTGGAGACCATCACGCTGCAGCGAGGGTCCTTACTGCCCTTTAGCTTCACATACACTCCTGCAACACCACATTATGATAAACATTAGACCGAGCATTAAATCTAAAATTGCATAGCTTACCAGAGGATGAACTGACAGTGGTCAGCGGGACCTAACTGGAGGAGAGTAGCTCGCGATACACTACATTGGAAACAGCTAAAGGGGGCCATTGCCTGGAGGAACACTGAATTGAGAGACATACTGTAACAATACACCACCAACAAACCGATTCAGAAAAGAAAGGCTAATTTTGATTGTTTCATACCAAAAGCCATTTTGTGTAATAAATAAGTAATCAGACAACATCTCCGATGTAAGTAGCTACTTAATACTTAAGCTTAAGCACTTGTGTTATGGGTATCAGAAAAACGAAGGTACCACAAATATTATACTTAAATACAAATACAAACATCCAGACATGAAATAAACACAAATGTTTGTCCCAGGTTGGAATTGAACCTACAACCCTTGGTTCAACAGGCAGGAATCACTACCAAATGAGCCATGTAATGACTACATAGTACATACTACTCATACAAAGTAGCTTTTAGTGTTTGTCCCTATGTATGCATGCAGCATGGCTGTTGTTTACGGCTTACTATCACAAATATGGTCAAAGAAAACTCACTTTGTTAGTCAGCTATATTTTGATCACCAATAAATCATCATCAGCCCACATCAGTCCACTGCTGGACATAGGCCTTTCCCAAGGTTCGCCAATGTGCTTGATTTTGGGCTTCTTGCCAATAATTAGATACAATAAAAAATCTCTTGATATCCCATATAGGTAAGTCTCAATGGCATTGAACAGGATAACAGTTGAGTTTATGATATTGGTTTTCTAACAAAATGGTATAAATGGTGCAGCTTAAAGAATGCATATTCTGTTTGAATCAACTTTGAAGGTCTATTGTGGTTTCACTTTGCAACAGACTTTTGTTGTCATTCCTCTATTGGGTTTAAGTGTCCTAGTAACCACAAAACCATATGTGAATTCACACAAAGTCACTACTTATTGTAATGAGATTGTCAGAGTCAGGACTCTTTATACCTTTCCTTTCTATCAAGTAAACAGAAGCTGTTAAGTTGCACCATTATAAAACAAAAATTAACCAAGATTTTTCAGGAAATAGCACTAAATTAAATGTTTCAATTATTTATAGTAGTTATTTCATTAGCAATGTAGAGTTATAAGATTGTACAACTCAAAAACAAATAAGGTCAAATGCATATGAGAGGTAGGTATATAAAAACAGGAAATTACTAATATTGCATTGATTACTTAGAACAAAATTAGTGTAAATGATTAGCTTACCGAATGTCCAACAGGCGAGGGAAGACAGAAGGTGCCTCACTGCCTGGTTATTGGGTAATATTATCGATGCAATCCATAGTACCAAAGCCAAAATTACACGAAACACCAGCAGGATTATACCAAACGGCAGGTACAGGATGAACTGTAGGACATTTTCAGCACAAAATCTGGAATGTTCACAGTAATTAATGTAGGTCTAGCACATAATCAAGCTAATTTATAAACTAGATAAGTTTTTATGCACACTTTCCCCTGAAAAAGGCACAGTGGTATTAAACGCTGCACTAATTTACCTGTCGTCGTTGATCAATTTATCCACCGTTAAAGCCATAACAATTTTACATGTACGACACAATTATTGTCGCCCACTGATAACAATTTGTTGCAAAATTCCCGAATTCCTTTCGACTTTTCGCCTATCGTAATGTGTATACCACAGAGTACTTTGTAATATACTGAAATAGAGACCAATCTTGGCTGTCAAAAGAGGTAACAAATACAGCGCCACTCGACGGTAACTTACGGCAACTTTTCGTCAATATACATAATCACAATACAGCGATATAACTACAGCATACTCTGGTCTTGTAATTAATTATAAGTATTATTTCATTAAGGAATGAATGATGAATTTTTGCTATGAATTGCCAACCGCAGGCATATTTTTCTGAATCATTTGTTAACTTAGGCAAATAAACACAAACTAAGATTGGCAAATCATTCAACATTTGAAAAATAAAAGATAAGTGTAAAAACTTAGAAACTTTTATTATCTTTCACATTTTTACACACCACACACCACTATAAAATTAAAATATTGGTTTCATAATCATATAAGTTTTTAAAATCACATTTTCTTTCGAATGTAGATTAAACTTTCCGCGGATTTCTTGCAATTACAGTTTTCTTGCGGATTTTAGACCCTTGGTCACAAACTTTAGCAATCACATTATAATCCGCTTCTTGTACGACCGTTTTAAAAAATGCTATGAGTTTCAAGTTCTATTAAAAGCACAAACTTTTGAAAACTTGATAAATTAATATTGACTAAAAGGAAAATTTTAAAACACGCCATTTTAAGCTGTGTTGCCAGAAATTTGAATCTATAGTTTACAGTTTAAAATCAGTAAATTCTGAAAATGGAGAACAATACGTTATTTAACCCAATATTCAATAAATTAAGTGTAGTAATATATTATATAAGGAATACATGAAATTAAAGTGAAATATAACTAGCGTTCATCTGGTTTTTTAATTTAAATAAAAGGACCGTAATAAAAAAAAACTACACAAACTGTACAATATTGTCGAAACGTCGCAACTAAATTATGCTACTGAATTTGAAAGGCAATTTAATCCTTACTATTGTATAGAAAATAGATACCAACTTTAATCAATGAATATAAACTCCACCTAGAATTCAAATATGGAACTAACATGGTATAACCCAGGTAAATTGAAATGATCTAAGTTCTAATGTGTGCATCTAAATATTTGTGTACAATTAAATTTGGTCAGCTGTATTTATGTGATTGCCATACAATTTGTACTAAGATTGTATAGGCTGGTGTATACGTATGACATTTGAACCACAGAGAACAAATGCATTCATTTGCATTACGATAACATTAGGTCTCCGATTCTGTAGATACATTTATGATTTAACCATGGATGTAATAAATACGTACGTAGTACATAATACTTCCATGGATTTAACTAAGATACATTTCACATTTATTACGTGTGAAACTATAAGAAAGAAATTAGTTAGGTATATTACGTGTCCGTCGGACAAGATTAGTGTTCACCGGGGGGAGGAGATTTTCAGCGGGGACAGCGGGCTAAAAAGGATGTGGGATTTCTTTTCTTGCTTGGTTGAACTTGGCTAATTGGAACGTCGAAGTAAGCGGCTATTTATACATTTTCTATTTCTTTACATTAGATCTTGACCATCCATCATTTTCAGTGATCAAATATTTAATAATACCCATTAAAGTCCGTTATTTCATTAAGCAAAATATTAAAATATTATTTTAAATAATACGAAATATTTATACGTATTGAAGGGAAACCATAATAATAAGATATCTAATGAAAGGAAAATAATTTGAACGGTCCTTTCTACTCGTAGCTGTTTCTAAATAAACTTTTAAAAACAGATACGCTTTGACTTGCCTATGAATATGGCAACTGTCCCACGTCACACGTGACAGTCGAACAAGAGATACGTTTCGTTCGTCATTCACTTCATTCAGACATTCTGTCTTGTTTGTTACGATACGAAGTTGACCTGTCATTTCTTCGATTTCTTTCTTTGTTTTCTTCCGAATTACATGATCGAATTTATTCTAAATAAATAAATTGCGAAGAGATCGAACGATAAAGTGATGATTAAACTGCTTTCCTGTGCCCTATGCGTACAAAAGTGATTGGAAACATTGTTTATCGTGTGTGTGGATTCGAATAAATTATAAAAATCGTTTGATATCAATCGATCGTTTGCTTTTGTTTACAATCGGTGCAGAGATCATAATAATGGAAAACATAATTTCGTCTCAAGAGGACAACACTTGTTCAGAAGGCGAGGAAGACCGCCGACGGGTTGCCAATGGAGCGAGTCGAGACCCTCAAGGCTTTTCCCCGTCGCACTCGCCTGCACACTCCGTCAATCAAATGGAGGAGAAAATGCGACGAAAACTGCAGTTTTTCTTCATGAACCCCATCGAAAAGTGGCGTGCGAAGCGGAAGTTTCCCTACAAATTTGTTGTCCAACTAATCAAGATAGTATTGGTTACATTTCAACTATGTCTGTTTGCACACAACAGATACAATCACGTTAATTACACGTGGGACAACCGTATCAGTTTCTCACACCTATTTCTACTCGGCTGGGATTCTACACGAGAGATAAACGCGTACCCGCCCGGAGCTGGACCACTAGCTGTTTACAAAGTCGACGAGTTCTACAGTACATTAGATTATGCATATGCTGGATATTTAAACCTAAGTAATGCTATTGGCCCATATTCTTACAACGATGAGAGAAACAACAGAGTTGATCCCGTGTTTTGTCAATACAACTATAAGGAAGGTATTATAAACGGTTTTAACGAAAGTTACGAATTCAACTCTGAAATTGTTGAGACTTGTACAAATTTCACAGGGAGTAATATTGAACTGTTTAGCTCGAAGGAGATGCTGAGAAGTTCTGGATTGGAAATTAATTTTTCATCGTTAGTCAGAGCTAAGCTTATGTTTTCGATTAAGACTATTAACTTCAGAGCGGCTGGTCCAATCACACCACCAGATTGTTATAGGTTTGATGTTGCTATAATTTTTGATAATGAAGATCATGATGGCCAAATGTCATTAACATTAGAAGCCGAACCTTATAAGCTCATTTGCAAAGGAGACCAGGAGTATGTAACTGATAATAAAATAGATCAAATCCTTAGAAGCATTTTGAACATCTTGGTAATACTAATTTGTTCAGCTTCCTTCATTTTATGCATCAGAGCTATTTACAGGGCACAGTTATTGAAAGAGTTGACAGTACAATTTTTCCGTCGAGCCTATGATAAGGAGCTAAGTTTCGATGGCAGATTAGAGTTTTTAAACATATGGTACATAATGATTATTGTCAATGATATACTGATAATTCTAGGCTCTGCTATCAAAGAACAAATTGAACGAAATCAATTTACTAATGACCAATGGAATGTTTGTTCATTATTCCTGGGAACGGGAAACCTTCTAGTATGGTTTGGTGTTCTAAGATATTTAGGATTTTTCAAAACATACAATGTTGTTATACTAACATTGAAGAAGGCTGCTCCAAAGATATTTAGATTTTCAATTTGTGCATTACTTTTGTATGCTGGTTTCACTTTTTGCGGTTGGTTAATACTGGGACCGTATCACATGAAATTCCGCTCTTTATCAATGACTTCCGAATGTCTGTTCTCACTTATTAACGGAGATGATATGTTCGCTACGTTCTCAATCATGTCGAAGAAGTCACCGATGCTGTGGTGGTTTAGTAGAGTGTACTTATATTCTTTTATAAGTTTATACATTTATGTTGTACTTAGTTTGTTTATATCTGTGATCATGGATGCCTATGACACGATAAAGCAGTATTATCAAGATGGTTTTCCAAAAAGTGATTTACAGCAATTCATTGGTGAGGCAAGAATTGAAGAAGTTTCATCAGGATTGTATAGAACGCATAGCTCTACATCCCTAAATGCTATGATGAACTCTTTGTTCTGTTGTAATTTATATAGAAGTGCATATTCTAAAATAGGAGGTGGTGGTTCCACAAGAAATTTGATATAAATTCTATATTATTTAGGCCTTAAATAATATTATGAATGTCTGGAAGTATATTTTTAATGCATGTTTTCCATGAATTGGCCCATAGATGTTATCTTATTATCTGTCCCTTTTAATTTGTTTTATCAATGTTATATTTATTGAAGGACGTCTTTCCTAATCACTATTGTGATGGGCAGCTATTAATGTGAAACCACACCCATAAAATTTACCTTAGGAAAGAGTTCCACTATGTACCTACATCTATTGTAAATATGTAACATGATCTGTTGTTTATTTATTTTCTGTAGGTAAATATCAAAATGTAATTGATGTTGCCAAAATAGCCAAAGAATCATACCAATGTACCTGCATGTACATGATTTTAAATTTCTTTTTAAAATGCCTTTCAGGTACCTATTCTTTCGCCTTCGCTACTTTAAAATTGAGATTAAAAAAATACAATTGCTCATTATATGCGCTCTTAGACGCCTTATGAAAAAATCTATAAGTACCTAGGTACTTACTTATCTTTCATTATCAGGTACATAAATGAATTATACTTATTTGGAAGAGATTGAAGATTTGATATATTTGATCAATCAATAGAATAGTATAGAGGATATCCTCTATCTTGAAATATTCCAATCAACGGAATATATTATACTAGCTTTTGCCCGCGGCTTCGCTCGCGTTAAATTCGGGGTGAATACTCCATACAAACTTCCACCCCATTTTAGGGAAGTGGGGGTTTGCCATTATTAAGTTGAGAAGAACCTTGATCTATCTATGGATACCTATGTTTTATGTATATTTAGCATGTTTTGTTTTCGCCAACTTATTATTTGGCCTATTGATGATGTGTAATGAACTATGTAATAACTATCTTTATAATATCTGTTTAATTTGTAGGTCCCAGTGCTTTTGGTCTAATATTATTAGATCATAGAACCTGGCATTGTATTTGCCAATTTGAAAGCATAATAATTTTATTTTTAAAATATTTATTAAATAATTTTAATATACTACTGTAGCATATTATCGTTATTACAGTAACATTTGTCCATGTAGGTATAATGATAGTTACCTGGCTTCTACCTATGAGAATACCTGTTCTGTCACAAAGCTTGCTATGTAATAATGGGTGAGTTCTGATGTTTATTTAATCAGTCTGGTAGGATGTTGAACCTATTACAGAGTCGTAAACCTTACCCACTAATAGGTAAAAGGTAACAAATTTCAGTCAAATATAATCTGCATCTTGCCTTACCTAGATTAATTCGCTATGATCGGATCGCCTATGTTAAAAATTAGACCTTATTACATTCTCACAAGAATCATTTATGTATATCGTTATATTAGCTGTTGTTGTATTTATGAATTACCATTTATTTCTGTAATATTTTGATTTATTCAATTATATTATTTGATTCTTATATTGTTTCTTAGGTATTATCTACCTGCCTCATAAACTATGATGTCAACATTTTTAACAACTAAAAGTACCTACATATACCTAATGTGTATATTTTGTTAATGTTTAGGAAAATAATAACTTACCATACTTGTAAAAGTTTTATCTAGAATAGAAAATAGGAAATTAATAAGTGTGTTAATAAATTATATTTTTTACATATTGTTGTCTGTTTGTTATATTTTATAGGTATAGTAGGTAAACTGATAATATTATCCTACACTATTTAATGTTATAGTATTAGTGGGCATCTTTTTAATATTCAGTTAATTGCATTTAATCAATGAATAGTATTTAGATGAGTCTTATAGATTTGACTTCGAGCTTAAAACTTGTTTTACTTTAGGTACCTACATATTGGTTGCCTCTTGCATAAGGTACATTTACGAGCCAATACTTGCAAGTAGGTATATAAGACATGTTTATGTACAAACCGATTTTTAAATCTATTTATGAAAATCTTGAACCCTACTCTTTGGCAAGTTGGTATGTAAGTCTGCAAGGTAGGTACCTACTGTTTTTTCACCACAAAAAAAATTAATCCAACCGCAGCATATCATTTTTCGATAAACAAAGCGAATGACCCCAATAATTAGATATTTGCAGCGAGGTCGCAGGTATATGACACCAAGTTGCAGTACTTACATACGAAACATGCAACCCAGTTGCCTGGCGTTGTTGGAATATCAGCCTTATAGTAAAAGCATAGCGTTCATTGTGACTTGCCTTATTGACAATTAATTTCCGATCACTGCATAATTAATTTTGTTGTAATCTTCCATGCAAGTCTTCGTCGGAAATATCATAGGGGGCGTTTTATTACTGATCTAGAAAAATCTGTATATATAGAACCCTATTTAACTAATGTACCTACCTACCTAACTAGGTTTATACGCATTATCAAAAATTCAATTCAAATCATGAATTAATTTTGTTAACAGTGGTGTAACTTGGTGTCAAGAGGCCATAGTTCAGCAATCATAATGCGGAGATGTGATTATTTAGTGGTAGGGAGGGAAAAATTTGCCACTGACCTCAAATGCTATAGGTAGGTACTTGCGCCTTAGGTTATGGCACTGTTTGTTAAATACATTGGTATGTATGTAGTTGTTAGCCTATATTAACCATTACAATACCAACCAATTAATGACTCATATGTATTCAATTTCGAATTTAATTAGAACATAGATATCTGGTCACACAAAGGGTAAGGCCTCGTTTAAGCAGACGAGTCAGAGGGGGCGCCGTGATTTTTTTTATATGGAAAACTCAGCTCAACGCGTCTCATTAAAGGAAGCCCAAGAAAAACAAAAGCTATATGATTGCATTCCACATTTATTAACACTATCAAAACATCGCAGCTATCTATAGACTAATTATAGTATAACAATATATACAAAATATAACATATTTTTTTGACAGAACAGTGCTGTTACCGGTCCGACGCAGACGCATTCAAACGGACAAAATTGGGATGATGACTAAAAAATTATTTAATGTCCATCAGATAGATTAATGAAAAATATTAGATACGTATTTTTTATTTTGCCTCTTGTTCAAAAACTTACGAAGATACATTGATTTTAAATGTCACATGACGTCACGTTAGTGTACAAAATATACTCTAATAACGTGACGTAGTTAGCCCCCACTCCGTAACTTTAATGCGCTATATCTAAGTATTTTCTTGTTATTTCGACAAAACAAAAAATACGGGTCTTATATTTTTTTATTATCTAAGAGACGGACTAATTATTTTCTTCATTTTCATACCTTGTCATCATCCGTATTATTGGCAAAATATGTATCTACGTAAATGGCCGCCAACGTAACTATAACAGCGCTGTAACTGAACAATTTCATTAGGTAGGAGTGTATTAGGAACATTAGAATAAATCCATTTCCCAATTAGGAGTTTCTCGAGGGAGTAAGATAATATGTAGGTCATACATAAAGTCACAGAGAATATAATATAAAATTGACGTTAAAGTGGCACGCCTGAGGATAAGAGTATGCAGAGACGCAGGCGAAGCCGGTTCACATAGCGCAGGGCAGAGCAGAGAAGATTTGTAAAACCACGGAACGTCTGAGATCTACGTACGCCGATGGGCAGGCATTAGACAAGCAGCCATGCGTCTGTTCTACTATATATCTGCCTCAATTGCCCTTCCTGTGCTGTGCTGCATTTGTAACCCAGGATACGCTTAGTTAGCCTATTGCTAGTTTTGTTAACGGATATATTTCGTTGCAGTGCCCTGATATATTAACGCGCAATGTAAAGTGGCCTTATAATGGCTTCACACTTGGTCTTTTACACTGTATAGGTATACAAAAGTTGAAAATGCCGATAGGGCTAAATCCCTTTCCCCCTATTCATGAAGGTGAATCAGTTGATCGCCAGCTCATTTAAATACGTAAGAAAATATCTGAAACCTGTCGTTCCCTCGTTACATTTACTGATTTCCTTTCAAATGCATGTCGTACCTGTATTTTAGAATTGCCCACATTATGAAATAAGTACTCGATAATTTCATGAGACACATTAGCAATTTGGCATGGAAAGTGTGTTAAAATAATCTATGATAAAGTATTAAATCGCTAATATCATATTATACAAGAACTAATGTTTAAAATATTAAATTCGCAATAACATTTTTATAGAAATCTGCCAAAATACCTATGAAAAAACCTGGGAATATACAAAAACACCGGTTTCCGTACTGGGTTTTTTTCTTAGTCTATAAAATAAGGATTTGATTAACAAATAAGTATAAAAAAAGATTGCTGGGCCAGCCAGTAAGAAAGCCAATATACCTACTTAATTAAAAACTGAATGTGATACATGAAAACACATTTTTGATTTATAAGAACCTTGAAATTCGTTTACCCAGGAAACATTTTACAATGTACACCCAGGTTTAATCAACGTACACAATTAAATAATACATTTTAATTAGACTATTCACAATGGCAGTTTAGATTTTTTATATAGTGGCATCAATACACATAAAAGTTAATTTTTTTACCCAAAATAACAATTATAATAAAATTATTCTGATTCAAAAAGCTGCCTTAGAACAAAGTGTGATATAATATTAATATTTAACCTAATATTGTAAAAAAATAAGACATTTTCTGCACGGCCAGGATTGTTTGAAGCAATCCAAAATTATGCATCAAACATTCTCGCAGAGCAACTATATTGATTCTAAAATTAAGTATAATATATGTATGCTGCAGTCAAAACTGTACTAATATGAATTTTAACTACACGAACACCGATCACTGAATAATTTTGCCTGAAGTAGTTTCAAAGGCGTCTGTCAAAACCATTTTTGACAGCAGAAATCACATCAGATACATACGAGTTTTGACTGTAACATGTTTAACACATTGATTAGCATTAATAATGATAGGATAATATGCATCTAAAACTATACTCGCTGCATATATAATTATAAATATTACAAACGTCTATTTGAGCATTATATCTTTCTTTTTTACTAGAAATTAGCAAGGTAATTAAGATTTACTGCGTTTTCAGACGTCGTGTAAATATATACTGGCGCATTGCGAGTTATATCTGTACAAAAACTACCTACAACGGCAATTATACACTTGGGGCTAGGCTACTTTTGAATTATATTGGTAGATGCTTAATTTTTTTGTGACTTAATAGGAATGTAACTACATTTATATTTCAGTTTGGACCTTGTAAGATGTTATAATTATGATATTAGGGTAGGTACACTTATCCCGGAAAGATGGGACCTCCTCAAAACGGCTTCCTGTCTAAAGATGATAGGAAGAAAATAGTCACTAAAAACCCGGATCTTCTTCAAGCGGCCAGAGGGTGGTGTCTCAGTTTCCCGTGTACCCAGCTACAAGCGTGGCCCGAAGAACAAGCTGTGCAAGGCGGTTGGACCCCGTCAGGCAGCTTAAAGTCATCTACTCTCTTTGAAAGACATTAAAGTTTTTTGAAGGGATGATATTCCGGTCTAAATCAGCCTTATATATTTTAATACAAAATGTATCAAAAACGGTAAATAATCTGAAATATTATATGAAGTGGCTATTTTATGACAACCATGAACACTGAATTTAAGCAACTACAGGATTTTTTTTCATATTCATAATTTAATTTTCGTTATGGCATTACATTCTTCTACTTTATGTATAAATAAATGTTATCTAGATATATAACATGATATGACACCTAGTTTGCATTAATTTTATGATAATAATTTTAACCATCATGGCTCCTAGACTAAAGCTTATCATTTCACTCGTACATTGAGTTGTAAACATTGCAATACCGCTGCCAAACACCACAACTTTCAATAATTCAACAACCATATAATATTTAGAAATAAATAATAATAATTAACATAACTACCTTAGTCACAGAGAAATACAGCTTAATTCTAATTCGACACAAGTTATTTCAAAAGAATACAGGCGATCTTTGGTAAGAAAACTAAATTATTGCTTCAAGCACATTTCTTTTGTGACACCAAAGTGAACCAACTTTAAAAGTCTTAGTATAAAAATACTATCGTCAGTCCCATGTTCCTAGTTACCTATTGCTTGTTATCCTCAACTGGTCTAGATTCTTCAGCGCCTAATAGTAGCTGTATCTCATCAACGCTCTTGCCTTTCGTTTCGGGCACAACGAAGAATATGAACACAAAGCCTAGTACCATAATGCCAGCAAATAACCAGAACACTTGTCCGGAGCCTATCGACGTATTCAGCGAGTTGAAGGTACTCGTCACGGTGAAACTCAGCAGCCAGTTGAGCGTACCGGCTGTCGACGCGACGAACGCCTTGATATCGAGCAAGCAGAGCTCTCCCGCCATCATCCACGGGATAGGCCCGAAGCCGAGGGAGAAGGCGATGATGAACAAGGACAGAGAGAGCAGCGGCAACCACGATATAGCCGCTACTATAGACGAGTCCTCTCCGTGCGTGTCTTGCAGGAAGAAGAAAACACCTAACGCCGTAGAGCAGATACACATCACCAACGCAGAGAGGAGCAGAAGAATACGCCTGCCTAATTTGTCGACGACCAAACTGGACACGAAAGTGGCGATCACTTGGATAACTCCAATTATGATGGTAGATATGGAAGCGTCTATGGTGGCGCCGGCCGAACCGAAAATCTGCGAGGTGTTGAAGATGACCGCGTTGATGCCAGACAGTTGCTGGAACAACATCAACGAGTAGCAGATGATGATGGCTTTTATCGCGGTCTTCTTCGTTATGGAAGCGGTGAACGAGGTCGGGTTGTTCCTAGCCGCCTCTGCTTTTTGCTTGAGGATGTTCAGCTCACTGTCCACATCGTAGCTTCTGCCGCGCAGTTTGAAGAGGGCGCTACGGGCTTCCTCCTCCCTGCCTTTGTTAACCAAGAAATTAGGGCTTTCAGGCATGAAGAAGAAAACGAAGCCGAAAATGATGGGGATCAGTGTACAGAGAATGTTGAAGACGAAAACGGAGGTGTAGCTTCCGACGGCGTACGCGAAGAGGATACCAATGGTGATCATGAGCTGGAAGTAGCTGCCGAGGGTCCCTCGGATGGAGTCTTGGGCTATTTCGCTGGTGTACGCTGGCGCAGTGACGCAGAAGGCTCCGCCAGCGATGCCGGTGATGAAACGGCCGGCTATCAGCATTCCGATGTTCGTGGCAAAGGTGATGAGGAGCCAGCCGAGTGTGAAGGGCAGGACAAGACACAGCATGGTCTTTTTCCTGCCTATGGCGTCCATGATGATACCTATGGGGAAGCACACGGAGGCCGCTCCGAGGTTGATGATTGAAGATATCCAGTCGCCCTGAGTGACGTTCACTGGGAAGGAGTAGTCGGTGTTATTCTCCTGCCTGATCCTGAAGACCACCGGCGAGGACCAGCCGAGCATGGAACCGGCTGCTAGTGCTCCGAGGGTGGCTGAAAAGAGGAAGACAATAACGTTTAGTTTGCGGATTTAGAATAATAACACCCCCATCTCATCCCGTGATCGTGAAACGAGCAGCAGCGTTTCATCATCAGCCTACATCAGTCCACTGCTGGACATAGGCCTCTCCCAAGGTTCGCCACTGTGCTCGATTATGGGCTTCTCGCATCCAGCACTTGCCAGCCGTCCTGCGCAAATCGTCACTCCACCTGGCCTGAGGGCGTCCTACCTACACTACAGAACTCGTTTACCTAATCGAGCAGCAGCGTTTATCTGGGTATAAATATAACCTACTGCGGTCACTAAACCGCCTGTCAAGCGTGGGTGACTGAGACCTATGTCTAGCAGTGGATGTTTGAACGTTGATAATTATGACGGAGTATACTCCTTTATAATTATCAAGCAAATAGCTCCGTAGCTTAAGACGGGCCGCTAAACGGCCCGGCCGTTTCGGAATTCCGAATTGAAATACACGTTTGCAACAAATATGCTCTACTTGCATACAAAGCGCTCCAGCATTTTATATGTAAGTAGAGCATTATTTCTGCAAATGTTAATTTCAATTCGGAATTCCGAACTTGTGCGGCCAGTCTAAGAAAAGAGATCATCTATTCTCATTTTTGACTAATTAAAAAAAAAGAAGGAGGTTTCCAATTACATTATATTTTTTTAAATAAATACCTGTCTTATACTGTGAAGGCAATTGTTTACAGTTACTTACTAAATGAGGTTGTGGTAGATAGTAGACCATTAATTATTCACTAATTGCCACATCAATCAAGGCTGGTCAGTTCATAAGCAACTTGGGAATGCTCTTTATAACTGATTTATGTATGTGTGTATAATATTATCTGATGCAGTGGAGAATACAAAACATCACCTCATCTATTTCTGAGGGTATTTCAAGAGTCTACCAAGGGGCATCTTGAGATTTCAGTAGGTACCTCAGCCAATGGTAGGGTTTATCAGTATGGCTACCACACACCACCATACACCACTGTAAACCCTGACCAACACCGGTCCAATGACGGCGGTGGCTACTGGTTGATGCGCCAGTAGCTAGATTCCACCTCATAAACGGAGGTCCAACTGTTGCATGATTGGTTCATTGACATTGCAATGACATTTCCACAGCAACCGACCAATCACATGACAGTTGGACCTGTCTTTCATATGGTGCCATCAGGTTTTCAGAAAACCCTCATTGATTTGGCCATTTGTTCCCTGCCACAGCGACGCGACTTGGGCTACTCTTTCACTTTCCAACAGGCGAGAGAAACTCACTATGCTATGCCATTTACACACCGAAAAGGTACATAAACACATACACACATTTATATTATCAACAAAGCCTATCTAATTGGTATTAATTACATACAGATGTTAAATGCTATTAATAAATAGGTACATCATGGTATATGTGTTCACATAAATGACATGATACTTCCAGGGTTATTATATACGTAGGTACCTATTTGTTACTAAGGTAAAACAGTTTTGCAAGACTTTACCCATCTCTTCATCATTGAACCCGACCACTGAGTTAATCTCAGTGGTCCGGTTCAATCCCCACACAATACAAATATTTGTAAACATGAACAGATATTAGGTAGTTATTTATTATTAAGTTAATCAGTTCGATCGCCAATCCGCCTGCCCAATGTGGCGTGGCGATTTTTTTTTTTTTATACCACTTGTGTGGCAAATGGCTACCGGCCTGCCTGATGGTAAGCAGTTACCGTAGCCCATGGACGCCTGCAACACCAGGGGCATCGCATGCGCTTATATTATGGTTAAATCCTCCAGGTGTTTGCTTAAACTGGCGAACTGGAGAGGCCTATGTCCAGCAGTGGATTGCGATAGGCTGATGATGATGATAAAATTTATCAGTTTCATCTAGCATTAATAGTACCAGTGGGGCCCAGTGTGGCATGTCTTGGGCTATCTATGACAAAACAAAAATGTCAGAAAACCTTTCAGTCTTCACACACCACGACATACCTGCCAAGGCTGCGATGTACTGTGGCAGCTTCCGGCCCGACTCGCCCCTGGGCTCCACCAGCACCGTCTGCGAGATGCCAACTTCCGCCATCCCGTTGCCTTCTGCACGCTGGAATTAAAGAAAAAATACCAGGTTAGTCTTTCAAGTGAGCAGTCCATATCAATAAGTAAGGCTGAATAGGCCTAAACTTAATCAGAGCCTACATAAAGTGATGTAATAATAAGAACCTACTTTTAGGGGCAGCACAGACGACAGACTGACAGACTATCCATGACGCACTTTTTAGTCTGTGATGCAATTACATGCTACTGCATGCACACGATGCGCAAAAATCTGTAGCGGATATTTCACACAACTCAACGCACATCTCCAATCATTCTGGCGGCAGAGCTGTAGGGACCTAGATGTTCTTTTTAAATGTCTCAGATGCAGAGTCTATCGCACAAAAAGTCTGTCGTCTTCGCAGCCCCATAGAGTAACATAATATCAGGGGGAATGGCTAGAATGGAGCCCACACACTAAGGTGATCACCCAAAGGCCAGGCCAGGATCCCTGTCAGAAAAAATATTAACCAGTTAACATGTTGAGTGCCATTGCAGTCACATCTGTGTGCTACTTTGCATGCATGACATGGTTTTAAATTCCTAATTTTATGAATAGTTACTCTTGCCAGCCCAATTCATTCAACCCAGCAGACCCCTCAATCTATCAAACTATTCGGTTGGAGTGTAGCCTTAGGGCTACTACTATGGGATTAAGGACTAAGAAAATTTTTGCCCAAAAATTTAATTTCAAGTTATCTAATTTTTTTTTATTTCTATGGATAAAATAAACGTTTTTTGTTCTGTAGATAAAATTCGTAAAATGCATATTTTATGAGATATTAATGAATTTTTTCTTTATATGCATTTTTCTCGAAAACTATGCATTTTACAAATTTCATGTACAGGACAAAAATTACACCCCTACACTCTGACCAACTATTCTAATTCAGCTGTGGCTGGAATGCTTTCGGAGTAATGTGATCAGGCATAAGCTCTCTCTCTCTACAACTAAAATAGATTAACCTCCAGGATTACTGGCCTGGAATAATGTAAGCTTGTAATAATTGAAATTAATAGTACTTAGGTCAATAAATTAAAAGAAGAAATTGTGCCCAATTAAAATAATTGTATAATATGCAATTCACAAATAACCCAGATAACAGACCGATAAGATATATATTTATGTACATAATACCAATATCTTTTTTTATCTGTTGTGAGTTATCAAACAAACAAATTTAAATATTTATCTTTCTGTCAGTATGGCAGAATTACATATTGGCATCGTTTGTAACCCACAAACTTGTATAAATACCTATGACAATAGTAACAATATTTGTTAACTTTCACTCAACATACAGAGGAAATCTTGAAATTCCAATAAGCATTTATCAGCGATAACAATGAATGATTTCCCACATTCTTTAGTGGTTAACAATCGTTATATTTTGGTGGAAGGCCGCTAAGATAACAAAGATGATAAAGCACCTGAGCTCCATAGCTGGTGGTAACCTGGCTGGTCACAGGTATAGCGGGAATCAAGGGTTCCCTTTCCGGGTCTGTTCCTGGACGATTTCGATAAAGAGACGACCTCATTTTGACCGGCTTACGTATTCGACTAAATATTTACACTCGTACTATTCACTAGAAGTTCACAACACAAGTCTATATCATTTGGATACCAAAAGAAAACTGGTTTCTGTTTTGTCAACAAGTCAACAAAACACCGAATTTACCATGCGAATGAATGACGTATGTTGTCATTGTGAATGTCACTCAGTTGTAAGCACTATAGACCTTATTCTGAATGTTGTAAGAGTTACATTCGCTTACATATTTTTTTTATTTTACTTTCAAATTACTGATGTGACACGTAGAACGGAACGTCGAACAAGTTTTTACGGAGCAAATTATTAAGTTTTTCCCACCGATCCAAATAGTTTAGTCGAATATACAGAATAATAACAAAATGTGTCTAAGTGTTGCATGTTTAACATTTTACCTAACGACCGAAATACACCCATTTCTAGTAGCGCCTATGATAAATACCAGGCAATGTTGCAAATATGAAATTAATAAGGATACAAATATTTCAACAGGCGCTTCTGTAAAATGTTTTTTTTTCTGGACATAGCGATGAGTGAAAACAATATAAAAAGAATTCATTTACAAATCCAAATCGCAGCCTAGATATTGTATCTATTTTCGTTGAATTGCATACCTATAGAAAACCTTAAAGTAAATCCATGCACATAAATGATTTCATACTCAATCAATCACTTAATTTCCGGTCATTACCTACATTATTAACGTCCTGGAATTTGAATTTTCATAGGTAAGATAGGCTATCTGATTAATGAAATGACAAAAATGTGGTTTATAATATTTTGCTAATTGCTGCATTGATTAGATAGGATGCTTATCAAATAGGACTGATAATTCTAAGTTTTTAAATGACGTACTTACTTTATGTACTAACGTTTTTGTTTAGGTAGGTAGGTACTATCCTACATTTTATTATAACTTGAGCATAAGACTGAAGTGCCTTATTTTAAGCAGGTATTTTATGATCTGAGATAATTGTATTTGGAATATATCATCCTTCAGCAGGGATCAAAAATTTCCTTATCTCCCAATTATATACCATTCTGAACACTATATAAACAACTCATCGTACCACAAATTAAAAAAAAAACTAAAGTTAATTTTCCGTAGGCAGAAAACTAGTAGGTACCTACCTAATATTGTATTTCAAAATAGATTCAACGTTAGCGTAATATCACGCCTCTTTACCTACGCTGTTAATTAACAATCGCTTCGGCGTATTACCACGCTCGAATTTCCATAACAATCCGTATGTTTTGGTGACCATTGAAAACACTTGAGGAATGGATAAACTTTGCAATCGTTGGTATTTTATGTATTACGAGTAGTGTAGGGAATGTGATGATAATTGAGTAGTTAACGTGATAGGTATCTATCTACTTAGATACTTATACACCTGTGTCTATCAGTCTAAGTAGATACAGTGGGTATACAGACACTCATTTCAAAGAATATCTTTTTGTTTATCTGGTGTAGACAACAAGATATTCTCTGAAACTCGACAGAGGAAACATTCCTGATCGTTCTCGAAAACAAAACTGAACTAAATTAGTATCTACTTGAATGAACGATTGACAAGAGAGATTTCCGACCGCATCACCTTTGTGAAACATATCTACTAACATAAAAAAACAAAGAAACAACGTTACGTACTGATCCGCCAGAGCCTGAACCTGGGTTCTTAAGCTTTGTATTAGAACTAGCAGTTCTTTTTGCACTAGATGTGTTCATAGCGCCAATAGCCCCTCGTGGTCCCAATATTGTGGTATTAATGTTCGACGTAGCAGCTGTTACTCCGGACACCGCCATTCCGGCCAGAATGGGCCCAGGCCCAAACACTGCCAGGCCCAGAGGCGTCATCACACCAGGCCCACTTCCCCCCATGCCAAACATAGTTAGCTGTTCTATAAACTTATCTTCAAGTTCATGAAGCTGTCTTCTAAGATTTTCCTGTCTTTTGTGATCCGATTGTTTGTTTTCCGAGGTTTGCAAATTACACTTTTACGATGGTTGTCCTTATTTAATTTGTTATTCTATTCTTAACTTTTCCTATTGAATCTATGAATCGCAAAATGTGTTGGTAAGCACATAACACAACAACGCCTGGACCAATTTGGCCAATTCTTTTTTTAAAATGTTCGTTGAAGTCCAAGGATGGTTCTTACGGCGAGAAAAAATCGAATACATTGCAACGAGAAACCGCGTGTAACACCGCGGGGCGCAGCTAGTATTTTAATGATATACTCGTAGCAGTATAGCCTTATATGCTGCGTCTACAGATTTATAATACCAAGGCTGTGTATTTTTAGTATTTAGTAATCAACTATAAAAACAAAAGGGCATTATAGAATTTTTAAATTGTATTTTTTATATTAATGCAACTAATCTTAGAATATTTTGATGGTAAGTTGAACCACTGCAAATCATACACATAGCAGTATCACAGGATCACAGGTGTGTTGCTAGCCTTTGATAATGTTATAGGCTCTAGGAAGCTACAGTCTATTTATATAGAGTTTTACAGAACTGAATAGAACAACAATGTTTTTCATTGGCAATAGTTTAAGTATATTAGCCAATACTAATAAAGACAATTTTTGCTCCTTTAGAATAAGTAAGTATCAAGTACACTACTGATGGAGCCACGATTATTAAAATTAGTGAAAGTGAATTTTCTGTGTTACGTATAAGTGAGTGAGCTGATAAGTTATCTGGATGTAATGCAAATATTGTTGTATGTGGCTTGGAGCTTCAGGAATAACAAAATGTATTTGAACACTTTAACAACACTTCAGAATTATTTAGATATCACTTCTTAGAATACCACTCAGTACCAATAAACAAAACATTGTCTTGCGAAATCAATACTGATTTTGAGTGCAGTTCTGAAATTGTGACATTTTTCAAGATATGTTATTTATGAAGATGATAAGATGGTGTGATCAGTCATATTTGAGACAGATAAGTGCTTATCAATATTTCGGTACTACACTACTCTTATTTTGTTTTAAGATAAACAATGAAATGTAACCTGATTACGATTTTTCCTAACTAAGTACAATGATAGCTAAGGTGGCTTTGACATCATTATCACCAAAACTATGGGGACAGGCTCTACAACCATCCCTAACCCATATAAAAATAGGAGTGGTCGTTGAGCCTGATTACGATTGGTACCCGAAATGAAGTGACCCGGCAGAGAACCAAAGTCACCGACATAGCTCACCGGATTAGTAAGGTGAAGTGGCAGTGGGCTGGTCACATCAGCCGCAGAACCAATAACCGTTGGGGTAAACGAGTTCTAGAGTGGAGACCGCGTCTCGGCAAACGTAGTTTAGTAGTAAGTAGTAGTGTAGGACGCCCTCAGGCTAGGTGGAGTGTCGATTTGCGCAGGACGATCCGACCGATCGAAGTGGCGAGCATTGGGCTCTCCCAATGCTCGCCACTTCGATCGGTTGGATAGACCTCTGCCTATGTCCAGCAGTGAACTGATGTGGGCTGATGATAATGACGATGGGTACTGTAGCAGTGTAGCAGTTTCCATTATTTATGCTGACAACTATCTAGTCATGAGATTCTTCTATAAAAAGTCAACACGATGATTTATTAATCTTTTAAGTCAGTAACTAATAGACAGTAGATGATAACCCCCTGCCGCTCCTAAACCCCCTATAGCTAAGTAGGTAGGCTAGGTACCCAGGAGATATTAGGACAAGTTTGTGCTCAAACGCTGGTTTATTCTCTATCTAATAGACCTTATATTGAGCATGGAATGCGGGAACATAATAAGATAGGTAAGTCATAATTTAGCTTATACTATAACATACTATTTACTTGTTACACTATTTTCATAAGTACCTAGGTAGGTTAACTAACATCTCCAGCACGAGTTCATAAAACCTCTCATGTTTATCTACATTACAAATACGACAGATAAAAGATAATAAACTTTACCACAAGTAGTGATTATCTGGGTATCACATCTGCAGTTATCTCGCTTCTTTTAGACTTCGTTATCACGTATCTTAATACCTATGTCTCAATCCACCTTATATAATAAAACAGAGTAGGTACCTACTTAGAGGTAAATCCCCAGCAAAGAATAAGGCCTACAGGGAGAGCAATGAAACATCCCTAATGTACCCACAGAAGACATATTGTTGAACTGCCCATTCACAAATTCAAATCATACATGAAGTCCTTACTTATAAAAGGGGCATATTATAGAGTAGAAGATTTCCTCAACGACGACATCTCTTGGACTGCTGCTTCGTAGTAAACTTTGCATTGTATAGACTCAACTTTTATTTTGCATTGTTTAACTTTAAAATATTAAAAAATGTTGTAAGTACCAAAACATGTAACAATTGGCGATTTAAAAAGAGTGACTACTTACCGAGTTTCTTGCCGTTTCTTCTCGGTAGAAGAAATCTACTTTCCGAACACGGCGGTAGCTTCTTTTAAATTGCTTTTATTCACATTCTTACTTTACTTTTTATATTTTTACATTATTTTTTACTTGACGATTCATAAGTGCTTATTTTAAGTCTATGTGAATAAAGGTATTTTGACTTGACTTGACTTGACTTGACATTAGGGTGCGTCCATTTGCTCACCTACGCGTTAGGCTTCGTCCACATTTGATGAAAGCGCTTTTTTTTTATACCACTAGGGTGCCAAATGGCTACCGGCCTGCCTGATGGTAAGCAGTTACCGTAGCCCATGGACGCCTGCAACACCAGGGGCATCGCATGCGTTTAGCCGACCCTTTAAGAACCTATTTACTTCGACTTGAAGTGCCCCATACTGTATTCCCCTGAGAAAACATCAGCAGGCAGCTCATTCCAGAAACGCAACGTTCTCGGGAGGAAATTCCTCTGAAATCGGACCGTGCGTGACCAATTAGGCCTTAAAGTGTGAGGATGAACACCTTGCCGATAGCGAGCGGTACGATGATAAAATGAAGCTGTTGGCATCATTTCGAACAGTTCTGTTCGCGTTGTTCGCAAGTCGCGCAAAATATGTACCACGGCCTTATCTATCTATCTATAATGTATCCTTTCTTCACATGTCTTGTCACATTATGTAGATCATACCCTTAAGTGAGTGGTTAACCTTTTCTCCGCATCCGTTTCCGTGCGGATGTGTTCTCACATCCGGGATTTGTTGAAATCGTATTCGTATTGTTCCTCAACCGTTGTTGTTTGTAAGTAGGTAATAAAAACTATAGATTTAAATAAAATAATGTCACTTTTTATGCCCTCTTTGTAATTTATACTACTATAGGTAGGTACCTATGTTAATTTCTTCCTTATACTAAGTATATTAGCTAATGAAACCCATTGCTATACAAACCGACAGCAAAAATCTCTTGTACAGATTATTTTATAGAAAAAACCAGAGATTTGACAACTGGACCAAATAACTAGGTTGAGTGCGCCAGTTAGTCGTTAGAATAAGTAATTTAAAGTAGGTACACTACACACATATAAAACATTAGTAGCAGGTAATGGTGCATAATAGAGTAACAATTGTCGTACAATTTATATGTAGTTGTAATAATGTAGAATCATTTTAAATAATAGTGATTATACTTAGTCAGTGCTAAACTGTAGCAGCTCACGTCTATTTAATGCACGCGATTTGCATAAATATTAACTGAGTTATTTATGGGACTCAGCAAATGCGCATTTATTCGTGACTTCTTCATCGTTCAGCGTTTGTTATAAAAATACATTTTCATAGACACTAAATGTAAACTTTTCATACTAAGTAATATTGTGTGATAGGTATAGGTACCTATGTAATTCTAAGATAGGAAGTTATATGTTCTGAAACTCGTAAGTTCAGTCTTTGACTGCCGAGAAACTAGACACAATAGAAAAACTATTGTTTGTCGGTCACCGGTGACCGTCATGGCGCTCAACGTGTTAATATACTTATGTAAGGTAGGTAGGTAGGCACATGTATGCATAAGTCTAGTCTGTCTAGTTTCCGGATTAAGTAGAATAGAATGATCCCATCTTATCCCGTGGATGTCGTGTAATACGACTAAGGGAACATTAGGAAACTGCGGTCACCAACCCTGCCATCTGTGGTGGCTAAGTCTAATCCTCCCAAATGGGAGGTCTATGTCCTGCAGTAGACGTCTGCTGGCTGATGATGATGATGGTGATAGGTACTTATAAATATAATTTTTTTAATGGTGTGAGAACAAATAAGGTAGGTACTAGCTACTACTACCTTGTTTGTAAATACCGTAGTAATAAGTTAATAGCAAACTAACTAATAGACGCATAGAACATATTATAAATAAGAATTGTTTTATGCGGATAACGATAAATAGTTAATTAGATACGTGGTATTAAAGTGTTTATGATTGCTAGCTATAATAAAATAATTACCTACATATACATACATAATTCGTCGCCGTAGAGCGAAAAGTCACTAAGTCGACATATGGCCAAAATTGAGTTAAATACCTAACCAGATTCCCCAAATTTTTCTGCACAAATTCTTCTTTTTGACATTTCTGTACGCGCCATAGTTTTTGTTTTACAGAGAGCGAAAACACATTAACTTTACGTTTGTACTACTCATTGGCAGTCGAAAACTAACCAATTTTACTTAACACTTTTTTTTATGATCTAACAAAGCAAATCTGTACCTAAGTCGGGTTGGTTATTTCTCTCTTTTACAAATCAAATCATAATTTTGGACCCAATCCATACTAAAAATTACCTAAAGTGACTTAACTACTTTTAGAATTACTGGTTCGGTACAAAACATGAAAGCGAAAACTAACTAAGTCGACTTAATAACTCTCGATATGATCCAAACATGAGTGAAATAGTCACTAACTCAGCTTTTTTGTCATTATCTCAGTAATTAAACATAATTAATTGAAAGTGATATTATAATCTTATTTGTCTATCTATTCTTTAAGATATATAGCAATGAAATTAGAGTTATCTTTTACTAAAATTAAGTTATATTTTTTTTTGTTTTATAAAACTTTAAACCGCCATAACTCAAAACACGTCATGACCTACTTAGTGACTTTTCGCTCTACGGCGACGATATAGCAAGAATAAAATGTTTTGCAACATACCTACATTCCTTACATTTCAGTAGTGATTGGTCGATGAGGCAATGACTTTTTTATATCTAGGTATCTAGGCTAAAAGTACATAATGCTCATAGGATATAAAATAAAAATTTCTTGATTTGTAAGTTTTAGGCTTTGGATCAAGTCCACAACAGCCTATTTTTGTCATTTCGTTTCTTAATTGACAGGCTCGGTGGCTCATTTGGTAGTGACCTCTGCCCTCTGAGCCAAGGGTCGTGGGTTCGATTCCCGCAGAGTACAAACATTTGCGTTCAAGAACATGTCTGTTTGTATTGGTCTGGGTGTTTTTCTATGTATAATATGTATTTATTTACAAAAAAAAAGTATCTAAGTAAGTTTATCAGTTGTCTAGTACCCATAGTACAAGCTTCGGCTTAGTTTGGGGCTAGGTGGCGCTGTGTGGCCCAGCGTGGCATGTCTTGGGTTATTTATTTATCATTATTATCCTCAGAATGATATTTTCGAATTCAACTGGTTCATATTTCATATCCATCATGTTCATTAACCATAGTTCTTTGTATTAATTTGGTATTTTTAAGTCACTGGCTGAAGAGAGTGTTAAGAAAAGGAAGCACGCCCGCCAAAGAGGTTTTATTGATTTATTGCGTAGAGTTAATAATGCATTCCATTTTTAACTGAACGAGATATGTTTCTTGGTTTGAATAATAATGATTAATTTTTGTGTGCCTATTACAGACTATGAACAAAATTACTCAGCTGTAATTAAGAGCAAACCAGCTACCGGCAACTGACCATAATACATAATCGTCGTCATCGCAACATACACGCCCTAAATTTCGCCCAATCACAACCAAGCTAAATTATTCGAGTTTTTGCCGAGCCCTCGTGGGCCAAACCAGCGTCGACCACAAAAAAATCGCTTCGAAATCCAGTAATTGCAATATAATAAGCATCGCAAGAGTTTAATTTTGCACGAAATTTGTGTGTGGCATTCCGGGAATTGCATCGACAGTACTGCGCAATGAAGTTTTTATGCTGTAGTTAAGTATACCTGCTGTTTCGTGTTGACCTTTTTTCAACGTTCTTACTTGTCCTGTGGTTCATTGCTTTTTGAACCAGGGGTCGTCGGTTCGAAGACTTTAGATTACGCGTACTTATTGTCTATTTTTCATTTAAGCTTGCATTCGATAAACAATTAGAGAAACATTGGTGAAAAAATTAATCTGTTACTTTAGTTAAAAGTTTCAATAAATAAATAACCCAAGACATGCCACGCTGGGCCACACATCGCTATCTAGCCCCCATACTAGGTAAGCTAAAGCTGTACTATGGGTACTAGACAACTATTAAACTTACTTAGATGCTTTTTTTTCAAATCACTACCAAATGAGCCATCGGGCCAGTCTAGATTGTTCGTAGAGTTGTGACAACTTGAAAATCTCAAATTTGGACGATCACAAAACGGTGCAACATAGGCACTCGTAAGTGCTACATAGCTCCTGTGTTTGAAAATGATTTTTTATAAAACCAGCAACGTATATTGAAGAATAACTTCGACAGGTATAATAAAGATCGTTTGCGGTGTATGCCGTCGTAAACTGTGATTGGAAACGATAAACAGAGTGGTGAGGCTTAGAGAGAGCAGTTTATTGCGACTCTACAAGTTTCATGTGGCGTTTTCACACGAGCCGAGAGCCAATACCGATGTAAAGTGCGTAATCGGTTTTATAATGAAACTACAAGATTTATATTACCTAGGTATCTGTAGCCCGCCTAAATGACCGACTACTGGGCAAAACCGTTCCCATTATCGGTTTTCAATGTCGCATTTTGTTCTGTCTTTTATGGGGAGACCGATTTTTGTCCGAAGATCATAGTAGGTACGACTAGATATAACTTTATATTTGCGTTTAGATGGGTTGCGTTTAGTTGGGTAAAACTAGGCGCAGAGATATTATGTGAAAGTATAATTTGGTAGTCTTATCGCTGCAAGCGATATCTTCCAGAAAACCTATGTTGTTTGTGTGAAAAATAGATTAACATTAGATTTTTCAGTTCTATGTAGAATAATACAGTGAGATTTAGGTATATATCTCGTGTGAGTGTCCTCAAATACAATTCAATGCAGACAAAATAGCAGGAGAAACTATTACTACAATAGAACTTCCAATGATCCTACTATAAACGAGATATCGAGGAATTTACAACATGTAGGTACATACCTACCTACTATAAACAATAATGTTTCATTATCTTCGTATATCTACTTAGGTATAATTTGAATATCTTAAACTGTACGTAATCAAAAGATATGACTATAGTGCACGTGATAAATAAAATGTCTATCTGTGCGCACTTTATGGGTGCTAGATAACGATTAAGGGGGGTGGCTCCCAGCCGATACTAAAGGCATCCGAGTGGGACCCCTGTTAAATGGAAAGTCAAAATCAAATCTTTAAAATTCAGTACAATTAAGAACCTCTTCATTTTTTTTAAAGTCGGTTAACAAGAGCGTCAGTGGCATAGTGGTCGCCGACTGGTCCGATGGCTCATTTGGTAGTGGCTCATAGTTTGCCTTCTGAGCCAAGGGTCGTGGGTTCCATCCCCGCACAGTACAAACATTTGTGTGCATGAACATTTCTTTTTGTTTTAGTCGGGGTGTTAACTATGTATGTACGAATTTATTTTTAAAAAAGTACCTTAGTAAGTTTATCAGTTATCTAGCAACCAGCTCCGGTTAGTTTGTGACTAGATAGCGATGTGTGGCCCAGCGTGGCGAGTCCTGGGTTATTTATTTCCTACTATTTAAGGGTTCCTTGCAGCGGTTCAAACCCTACCACGTACCAATATGTTGTATAAATTTGAAATTCACAATAAAAGTACGTTAATTCGACCATATGGCGAAGGAAAACATCGTGAAGACGCGAAGAAACCTGCAAATTTGTGAAAAATTTCTAAGGTTGGCAAACTGTCTAACAAAATTATTACCAAAAATAATATAGTCACATAGGTATGTATTAAACCACAATGTCACATATAGGAAACCTTACAATTATGAACAAGGCAATAAAGTAAGTAGCTTTGCCTAATTCTTAGACATATGTACTAAACTAGTTTCAGTCATATTCGTTCCTCAATCAAAAACACTTAGACACATAGGTCTTGTAGATTACATCCTAATTCAATATTTATAGCATGTGGCTACTATAATCGTACAAAATGGGGTGTTTCTTGATAGTTCTCACGCGACCGAAGCTCCACTGCCTTAGTGAGCCAATGCCTTCATAACCTGGATTATTTACCGTTTTACTGTACTTAATTGGGACTAAGATTACGTATTTCACTTATAATGGGGGTGTTTCCAGGGTCAAAATAATTACATTATATTTAGTCCGTACTTTAGATTATAAAAATATATTAGACACGTATTTTTTCTTTTTTCATTTAAACAAAAAATAACAAAGATACAAGGCATCAAAATTTAGGAGTGGGGGTCTTTAACGTTACTTAGTGGCGAAAATACTCCCACTCTGTGACGTCACGCGTAATTTTAACAGGCTATATCTTTGTAATTTTTGGTCTAATTTACAAATGAAAAAATACGTGTCTTTTATTTTTGAACAATCTAAAAGACGGACTAATTACATTTTTTACGGAAACAATGAAACTTAGGTACTAAGTGACACATTTTTGAATTTGTTGTTATGAACTACGGTTCATTATTACTTAAGGGGTGGACCATATTATTAATCACTATGACTGTCGCAGTGACTCATTTGATAGTGACCTCTGCTTTCTGAGCCAAGGGTCGTGGGTTCGATTTCCACACGGGACAAACATTCATCACATCCATCATCCCGTCTGATCCGTTAACAGTTGAAATTTTTTGGTCTACGTTTTCATGTGCCGTAATAACATTGGGCTTTTATGGTGTTAAAAAAATCACTATATAATACACTGGAAACTTTGTTGTTATAAAAACTAAAACTAATGTTTTCACACAGCTTTTTGGTTTAAGTAGGTATTCTTATTCCAATTATATTCCTAGATTGTATTTCATATTTAGAGCAACAATTATTATTAATATTATTATATACCTACCCTATTGATACCCTAGTTTAATTATATCGATGACTATATTCAAAATAACCAGATTATATAAATGTATGTCTTGGCATCTACATCGCATTTACAATCGAATCGATAAATATTTATTCATATGTATGCCGAATAAAATGTGGATTAATTACGCTGACATAATTAATATTGAACAAATAATAATTAAGTTCATGGAGCATATAATATACAAAGACTTATTTTGTCCAAGAGCTGTTGTACTTAGTATGTTTCGTACCGATAATTTCTAATAAATATTAGGCATCGCGTAACTAAATATTCATCTAACCCTAAAGTAGTCAAGCATTTATTGTTTAAAAATGTATACAACTTGAAATATAAGTATCATTATATTAATAGAATGTCGACAAAACCAAGTGAATATAGGTATTGAGTTAGTTAGACAATGATGCACATATATCGCTAAACTTCCCTTCTTCTGCGTTCTCTTCGAATCGAGCGCTAGAAAGTACATTCAGGATCCGACGTGTTAAAAATTTTCTTTCAAATCTTGCACAATAGTGGAAGATTAAGTCACGCGTTTAGTGCATACTAGGCATATTCGCAATATACGAGTAGAATATATCATTCATTAATAGTCGGGCACAGAACAAACATACGAAATCGGCACTTGATTGTGAATTCGTGTCTGTCAAGTAAGTGTCAAAAGTTGATCTGTATTAATATTAACAGAACAATATTATACCCGTAACTTAAGCACACACATGTAATATGGAGATAACGAAAGTAGCTTTGGTTAAAGCTACTTTGGTAGTACCTAGGTGTTTTAGGTTCTAGGTGTGTCGGTACAATTAATAACACCCAGACGAATTTCTTAACAGAAAAACCAAGCTCGACCCGAGATTCGAACCCGGGACCTTTTGGTCCTTAGGCGGCACTACCGACCACTTGACCAATGAGTCAGTCGACCGGCTTGAATTACCTACAGTTCCAAAAAGCAGACACAGAACAAACATAGACGTTCATGCTGTGTAGGATTGAACAAGATACCTTTATTATGTTCAACGTACGTGCAAGGACCTCTTCATCCAACGACTCTCTAGGCGACTCTGGACTAACAAGGTAGTCAGTTTTTTTTATTATAATGAATGTATGACATGACCTTGTAAGTAGGTAAGGGCGGGTATCCCTGCGTCCCCTTACACGAGCCAATGGAATCTCCCCAAAACAACAAAATAGTGGTGAACTAACCTTGTTTGGGGGTCACCCAAGTGTTACGTAAACACTGATAAACATCTAAGGGGTATTTTGCGTATTTTTGTTGACATAAGGTGTGGGTGGGTCGCCGGCTAAGCCGTTGTTTATTTGCCTTACACTTCATCATCATCATCATCAACTTAACTATGTCCACTGCTGGACATAGGCCTCTCCAGTTGTTCACCACTTTAGGGAAATACCTGGAGACTTTACCCATAATCGTCACGCTGAGCAGGCGGGTTGGCGATCGCAGGGCGTAGCTCCTCGTTCCAGTGACGCTGCTGCCCGTCATCGGCCTGTGGTATTTAGCTACGCCTTCAATACTGATGTTATACCGCTACCAGTCGGCTGCTAGGACCTCGTTTGTTATTCAACAGGATGCACCACGGGCAGGTGGCTTGGAGCGAAAAGATGAAAGGTTGCTTATCTTACATCCCCGAACATAGTATTATTGTGTTGGTTTATATATTAATAAATATATATAATAATAATAAATAGAAATTAGGGTGTGGACACCTTGGGGGTGAATGTTTACTGTACAAAAATTAAATAACTTGATGGCGAATCGCAGGGCGGAGCTACGCCCTGCGGTCACCAACCCGCCTTCCCAGCGTGGCGATTATGGCTACATATGTCCTCCAGATGTTTACCCTAAATAGTATACAACTGGAGAGGCCTATGTCCAGCAGTGGACTGCAATGGGCTGATGATGATGATGGCGAATTATATTACAACCAATTCCGTTAACCGTCTTCACAAGCACATTAAATAAACTATACAGCTTTATCGACAAATACAGCTTTAGGAAGTGCACTGAAACAATCCGGAAAGCATTGCACACACTCGGTGGAGTCGTAAAACGTTTAATACTTTCCTAGTGATAACACAAGAATTGATAATCTGAAAGTATTTATTAACAGAATCCGATTACAAAACACTCATTCAACCAGAGAGAGAAAAAGTAATAATGGCGGGCGCTCTATGACAGCTGTCAGTGTCAAACTTCAACTGTCAACGTTAGTGCGGTGACTCTTGAGCGTGGCGAATAGTGCTGTGCCGCAGCTGTTGATTATTCTCCTCTAACACTAGTAAGGCATAACGCCGCATTTCCTTAATCAATATCCGTAATGGCCGGATGTAGTGAAACCGTGTTTTTACAAGCTTTTATTCAATCTACCCTATAGTAATATTAGTGTCGGTCAAATCTTAGTATTTCTTTATTCATTTTAATCATTTTCCAAGAAAGCGTTTGTAAGTAAATGATGCCGGGGTGCGTATCCCAGAAGTAGGGTTGCCAACTTTCTTTAAAAGAAATAAGGTATGTACCTATATTCAGGTCTATGAAGATTATTAAACAGTATTTTAGAAAAACGAACAGTATTATCAATTTGTGAGTGATTAAGTGTAACACATAATAATGTGTTTGCATATACCTAGATGCTGAAAACAGTATCTTGTATACTTTATTTTTGTTAAACCGTAAAAAGTATAATTTAGTGAAAAACAGTATAATACTGTTTAAAACAGTGTAGTTGGCAACCCTACCCAGAAGACCCAGACTCGATATAATTTTAGTAAAGTCCGTTTCCTAAATTGGCCCGACCGGGAATCGAGTAATAGTATTTATTTACTACAAAAATCCAATATGTACCTAACTATAGAATTGTTAGAGATGCATAAAACAATTTACACTTCAAGCGCGGGTATTCCAGACAAAATTAAAAGTAATTGTTACGACACTGAATTCGGCGGTACCTACTTTTTACACACCTATACTTAGGTATGGTCTAGCATAATACTTTGTACAAGAACAGGTTTACATGCATTTGACAAAATCTATGACAAAATTAAATTAATATGTAGGCATGCCATGTAATTGTAGTCTTATCTTGTATTATTAAAGATAATAAACGAATGTAACTCTTGCACTCGGCTTGCGCGATTTCGTATTTAAATGTTACGGTACGTGTGTGATATAATAAACATATTACCAGATATACTAAAAACAAATAATGTCATAAAATAACTCACCTTTATATAAAACGGACTCAGTAAGTGAAAACCTTAACCAGTAATTGCGTTTGCCCGCGTAAATAATTAAAAAAGAAAACAAATTTCATAAATCTAAATAATCCGATCACAGATTACTTTAGATTTTAGGACTTTGTAACTGTTTCCCGCGAATATTTTCCAAATTATTTTAAAAATCGAACTAATCCACAGATTACTTTCGACTTGGAAACTTTTTCCGCGCTCGCTAAGGCCGGGTGCACGGCCTATTTTTCCGAATCGCGACACGAGACTGACCGGGGTGCCGACTCGCCGCAGATCAGGCATGTTGCAGGAAATTTATGGAAGCGATATAAGTGGTCGCGATATGTGGATAAAACGAGATAACCGCTTTTTGAGTCCAAACGTTACATACATATTGATCGTTAATGATTATCGGACATAATTTATCGACTTAATAAAAATTCAACAAAAAATACTTCTGTCCTCGTTTCAGGCATGTGTCTTGTAGTAAGTAATTAAAATTAAAAAAAAATAACAATCGGATGCAAAATGCACATTATTGCACATTGACCTACTCTAATCCCTTTTCGTATATAATTTTCAACCATAGAGTTTTGTTGCATAGAGTCATATCTATTAAAATTATTATAAAAGATTTGCTCATTATTGTGCTTATTACCGGCTTAATAGAAACAGTACGGCAGTAAATAAATACATAGCAAAAAAATGTATTGTAATACATAACCGAATAATCAGCAAATCCAACGGAATTTCGTGCGTTAATAGGAATTATCATAAAACTAAAGCGGCAGATGTGCGAAATTTTACATCGTTTTTGTCAGCGATTTTACACGCTAAGACATTGAAAATATATCAGCCGAAACCGACAGACTTTATTTTTGTGACAAATTCGATATTTTGCTCAGGTATGACGCTGCATGCTGTTGTGTAGAGTGATCATAAAACTACTATTGTAATTACTTGTTATCCTTATCTGGTTAGCATATTATGTCCTGTTAATAGACTCTATGTATTGAATATTAATTAGTTAAACTCGGAAAATTGTCCAAGAAAATTAGACAGAACGGGGAAAGTGGATCTGTAATCGTCTGTACACGGGTTTAGTTATTTTTTAATATTCGTTGCTTTATTTTATCTGTTACCGGATATAGAGATAGGACCTCTTTAACGTTTGGCTCCCATGCTATTCAACAGCTTATTTATATTCGTCATACCTATGGAGGGCAGGTATCGACCGTACAACGACACTGGTTAAATGAGGGTTGGCCGAATTTTTTATAGTAGCACGGCATAATGGTTTCCCTACGCCTTATGGAAAGCGAAAGAGAAGCCCAAGTCGCTGTGGCAACGAGCAAGTAACTGGTCAGTTGCTATCGCCATGCTGGCCCAACCTCAACTCACCGGCAGAAACACAACCCGGTGGTCAATTGGCTGCGGTATTCTATGGGAAGTCCTTCCGCGGACGTTCCTTCTTCTTCACACAACCTTAGAATTTCTTCATAGGTGTGCAGGTTTCTTCACAGGTCGAATACATTATCTTCGAATTTAACTTTTAATAACACATTGGTACGTGGTTGAGTTTGATACACTGTCCCCCGTATGGACACCAGCCATACTAGGAAACGCACGTAAGACGCTCTTACATTTCAATCAGTTGTAGTGATGCTTACCTAAATTAAATGTGTCATAATCATAATAACCTCACTATAAATGAACAGGCACAAACATTGTAGCTAATCTAGACAAACAACAGCGTATTGCCAGTTGTTATTGAATGTTCCCTAACAAATTATAAAGTCTAGAGGTTATGACTAACCTCTAGAACAGATAAGATGAAGTCTATCATCACAATGGATCATTTATCTAAGGCCAAAGTTCTACAGGTACATAAATATAATTAAAAAATACCGATTTCTAAACTGTAATTTATTAAGGCTTCGTTCATACATGTGGTTTCCACCGCCATCAAGCCGCTAGGTACCCCTGTTCACAACATCTACGCGCGGGGCGCGGCGTTCACACTGCGGTTTGGCGGGTAAACCGCTACCGCTGTTCACGCTATCGGCGGCCGATTTTGTGGTCGATTAGCGGTCGATATGCGGCCGCCAGACAGATTAACCGTATCAGTCTAAACGCAAAAAACCGCATGTCTGAACGGGCTCTAAATTAATTAATAACGCAAATAAGGAAAGGTTGATGAGTGGTAGTCTGTACCTTTGTACGTGCACATAACATTTATGTTTTTTTATACGCATTTTAGGTCAAGTTATAGATAGATAGATATTATATTATTACCTAAAACATTACAGAGTTATCTATTTGTTGGTTGTTTATTTATCAAATAGAACATGTCAACCTTGATCCATTCGATGCGTTATCGATACGTGCCATATCTCGATGTTGTCTAATGATGGTTACCCACAGACATCGATAAAATGAGCTGTGCGTGACACAGCACTAGTCGGAGCTCTTTAATTTAATCTCTACGTTTTAGATAATTTGTTAAATCATTTCTTAGTGACGTAAACAATTAAAGGTAGGTATAACCAACTGAAATACTAATGAATACTATGCATTGGACAATAAAAGCCATTGTTTTCGAGCTCGCCAGAGGGCGCCTCTGTGAAGTGAGGTCACTGATGACCTGAGCATAGCCGTCAAAGTTTGTACGTATAAGTTTTTTGTTGAAAACAATTAAAATAAGTTAAACCAAAGATAACTGTTCTGTTTGTGAACCGTAAATAAACTACCCTGTGAACTAGGTTTTCTCTCAGACCGCTCAACATTCCATCTTTTTCTCAGATTCCTCTTCTAAAACAGACATTCATTGGGCCTTATACTAATATTATCCAAAATTAATGTCAGGTATTGCAAAATAAGTACACTAGCGCCTTTGGCGACAAATTTACTCGCGGTAGCCCTTATTCAATTCAAATGGGAGCAGTTTGTATGGCCGCCCCGTACGAATTATATCATAGGTAAAATGTATAAAACGTAATTGTCATTTTACTACATACCGATTGAGATAACTGATAGTTATCTTTATTGTCTAGCAGTATATACTTATTTGTTAACTAGGTATTGAGTGGATTTATCAACGTGGCAAATATGGATATGGAGAGATTATACGAGTTTATTAAACTTGAAACACAAAGGAACCCATTTAGAGTGCATTATTCATACGATAAACAAATAATTATGAGTTTTTTACCCACTTAATCGTTAGGCACCATAAAATTTAAGGCACATAACGAACGAATACCATTTTTTGACGGAGCATTTTCCTCGTAAAATGCATTATGGTGTGAATTCCTTTGCAGAGCGATCGATAAAAACTAATAAGTATGTGCATGAAAATCGCCTTGGCAAGGAAATTAAAGACTTTTCATGAACTATGTAGGTCTGCACAGAATTCCATTATCGGCGACGTCATACGGCCCTAAGGCCATACAAAATATATTAACGGAGCAATGATGTTTTGATATATCATAAAAGGACGTATAAAATAAACTTAATACGTCCATGCATAAAAGTATTTCAAATGACTTGATAGTCTTATAAGTAATGTACCTACCTATTTCCGCCCGGACGTCTTCTTAACAACATAGAACATAATCTGTGAGACCCAGACGGATGCCAACCCTACGTTCGGATGCACAATTTGAATTTCGAACACAACGGACATTTTAAGGAGGATTTATTTTAAAATTCTATATTTCCCAATTGTCCATTTTGACTAATGAGCTACCCAGAAAGTATTACTTAAACAGTGCCCAGACTTGTAGTACCTAATCAGTGTGCTTACACCATAGAGGTGTGTCTGCTACTCAATGTTGGTACATTGCGACGTTACTACTCTCATGCATGATGCATTTGTGACTCATACCGCTAATAGAGCAACTACATTACCGACTTAGTATAATACAATGACACTAACTTTATTAAACTAGCTTTTAAGAGCTCCTACCACACCTGGATAGGACGAAATAATGTACTCTAGTGGATACCTCACTCATTTGTAACCTTCAGCAAATGTATTTTAATCCTATAATTGCCGAGACGAGAAATGATAGACAATAAACAATCTATTGTTATCGTCGTATGTAAGCGTCATTAGCATTCAAAGGGTTACCTAACTCTTCAGTAATCCGTGCACTGACGAATAAAAAATAAAAATCACCGCCCAATTCCTGTAAGAGTCGACTTCTTTGAGATGTCAGCTTCTCAACCGATGTGTTACCCAGTAGGGTCTGTCAATACTACTGGCCGACTACAGTATCCAAACCAATATCCGTACCGGGTGAAACCGGTAAAGTAACATGAGTCGCGTGTATAGCTCCAGCTATACACCGACTGATCACGGAAGGTTTAAACTATTTTTGTTGCTATCGACACGCAAAGAAGAAGAGAAGAAGCTAGAGCTAAGTACCTTACGAGCTGACAAGTTATCTAATTGGATACGTATCCGCTGCCGCAGCGACTTGGGGTCCTTTCGCTGTCCAAAGCGACGCCACGCTGTGCTCTATATAAATAGGATCCTAGTTGTTGAATTTTATTTAACACTTGATATTATACCCGCTAGAAGATGTATTTTTTCTTCACACTTAAGTATTTCAAACAAATTACTATGTATCTACTAACTTAAGTGTCCGTTTTCTCTGTGAGCCACGTGCCTGAGTCACGTTTTGTGCGCGCGCGCATCTCATAACAACAGACATGCGCAGTATTCTTGTCTCGGCGACATTTTCATGATGAGATTTAATTAATGATATTATTATTTATTATTTTTATTAGGTCCTTTTAAAGGACACTTGTCTATTGCTACCGTGATTTCATTTACTTCATCATCAATTATCATTATCATCATCATCTTAATGTCATTTATGTAAATAGATAGATGCTAGAAGCCTAGGATCGCTCAAAGTGGCTAGCAGTAGACTGATAAGGGCTGATGATGATGATTAAGTAGGTAGAGTTGAAGACTGATTAACATTTCAAATCGGCTCTTCAATTGAAATATATTCCGTTCGATTAAAATAATTTGTCGTAGTTTAAATAGATTAAGTAATAGGTAATAAAATAAGTCATCATTTTCTCGACGAATCTTGAGAAATCTTCAGGTTGTTCGAAGTAACATTGATCCTGTACATTTTTTAATAACATGTAATTAATTTATAGTAATAAATGTAATTAAATTTAATGATATGATCTGTGGCGCAACAATACCAGTGGCAAATCATTCGAGATTTTACTAAATACAAAAAAATAAATGTTGGTGGGTTTGGTTTCTCCTCTGACCGGCCCTTAGAGCTGGTGGCCCGTGGAATTATGCCGACATGCTGTAGTTACGGCACTACAAATGATTATACTAAGCCTAAATAAGGGATGAGAGGGAGCGACCCATCATCTTTTCGCTCCAAGCCAACCTCACCTGCACGTGGTGCATCCTGCAGAATAACAAACGAGGCGCTGGCAACCCACTGGTGGCGGTATAACCATCACAATTGAAGGCGTAGTTAAATACCACAGACCGATGACGGGCTGCAGCGTCGCCGGAGCGAGAAGCTACGCCCTGCGATCGTCAACCCGCCTGCCCAGCTTGGCGGTTATGGGTATATCCTCCAGATGTTTGCCCTAAGTGGCGAACAACTGGAGAGGCCTATGTCCAGCAGTGGACTGCAAGAAGCTGATGATGAAGCCTAAATACGAAATATTAGTTAAGATTTAAATATCGTTACTGATAAAATAATTATGATTATTGCATTATTCATCTAATTTCCTAATGGGAAAACAAAACATTACGTAGTACGTGTTATGAGATCGTCGTGCGGTAGGAAATTACACTGGTTTTGTGATTTGTTTGTTCTAAGTGCGATGTTGTTGCAAGGTAAATAGAGTAGGTAACTATGAGATGAGTGTACTTTTAAGTACCGAAGTGTACGTGTAGGTATCATAAACGGGGTCTTTTATAAAGACCATATACCATAAAAAAACATATAATACGTATGTCTTGTTGAAAAAGTTATATTTTGTGACACTGTTGCTTTTGAATGGAGTTTCATGTAAATTGTCTTATGAAAATGGTGCGCAACTTTATTTAACAAAAGCTCATGGATAAATCTAAATAGGTTAACTGTGGTTCATATTAATATAGAAAAAAAACGTTAAGAGAAAGATACTTAGTTTACTTATTGTTAATGTCATTTAGGTAATATTTATGAACTTTTAACAAGTTTGGTTAAGTACATTTTGATAATTCACGACGCAAATATGGGTATTTCAACCGTAGCAGCTCGTCATCAACTAGTCAACGCAGGAGTGATTAAAAAAAGTGGAAGAGTTATTATTAACTTTCTACTGCGAACCCCGCACTTGAAAGGAATAAGCTGCCTTGGTTTTCCCAGGGGAATAAATACGGTGCACTTCGTTCGAGTCTATAGTGGAACAGGTTTTAAAGTTCGGCAAATCGCATGCTATGTCCCCACATCAGGGGGGTGTTACACTATTCATAGGCTGCGGTAACTCGCTTACCATTAGGCGAGTTGATAGGCATTTTGCCACCATCTTAACTAATATTATAAAGCTGAAGAGTTTGTTTGTTTGTTTGAACGCGCTAATCTCAGGAACTACTGGTCCGAATTGAAAAATTCTTTTTGTGTTGAATAGAACATTTATCGAGGAAGGCTTTAGGCTATATAACATCACGCTGCAACTATTAGGAGCGAAGAAATAATGGAAAATGTAAAAAAAACGGGGAAAAAATAGCTATTCCACGCGGACGAAGTCGCGAGCACAGCTAGTCGTGATATAAAAAAAGGCCACTCACGGAGTACGATCGAGCGTACAAACAATAGCTTAATGTTATTTCCGATGCTCGTGCCGTAATACCGCCAACTTCCTAATACCCTGGCTAGAAACATTGGAATTCTTCATAAGCTGACAACTTTCTTGAAAGATATTTAATGATACCCTCACCTAGGTTTTCTTATTTAAAACTTACGAATATCCTTCGTTGTTGCGTACGTGTCGTGTCAATCATTTAACGCTTCACCTAACCTTATTAAAGGGAAATTACTCAGTTCATCACCCCAGAGACGATTTACCAAGCATGACTACTCAAGCTATCTCTAGAAGAAACTGAAAATTAATATAGGTAACATGTTAATTTTTATCTGTAACTGACAGCGATGTCTTCCTCGTATGCTATGTTTTCATATGGTCAGCTTAACGACATCACAATCACAATAGATCGTAATTTATCCAAGTACCTGACATGGTTAAATTATGATTACCTACTAAAGACTGACGTCATTGACAATAAGATCTCATTTTGATAAGAAAGTACATGACAACATATAGGTAAGTATTACATAACAATAACTTATAGGTGAACCGGGATATAGTTAGATATAGATTACAATTATTTTTTTGTTACTGCACCTTACGCATTGTCTCAAGAATTTTCGTTTTCAAGTTTTGAAAGAAAAAAGCTAAAGGACCATTTCGGAGTTTATGGAGAGTTTGGGAACTCTATGAATACCTGATAGATGATGATGAAATTAGATATCATTACCATCCTTATTGCATATAGGAGTTTTATTACGCACAAAATTATTTTTACCAAAAGGATTTTATTTTGAAGGCTTTTTCTCAAAGATTATTTTTAAATAAAATTTTCGGAAAAAGTGAAATCGCCAATAAACTCACCTTATTTTCAGGATAATGTCCATACTCAAAGTATCTCACAGACATAGGTATGACATTCTCAGAGCTATTGTCCAAAATCATTTTCACCAAATCACTGAACTACACTTAGCAAAAATATTGCACCGAAATTTCAAAAGCAAACTTCTTAAAATTCAAATTCAAACTTATTTGAATTTGACAAAAGTTCTTTGAAGGATTTCCTTGAAGCGCTGATATAGTACTGTACACATGCGCAGGCGTCCCTCACTTTATAACCAATCTTGTTACTTGGATTTTCCTTAACACACTCGCCGAAGGATAACGAATATGAAACACCTGTGAACACTAAATCGTTACCGGATTCGAAAGATCATCAATTGGTTCGTCAAACGTTTAGGTGACCTTCTGCAATGAAACAAGAAACAAAAAATCTAATAAAATAGTCCCAAATAATAATACAAATTGCATGTAATTAACATATAAAGTATCGTAAATAAATGTCATACTGAGAACGTCAAATGTCTAACTTTGTAAGTACGTCTAAATTTATATATGCACTTAGGTCTGATGAAATCAAAAGAGAGCCCAAGTCACTGCTTCGGCGGACAAGTAAAAGTAACCACACCAATCGGTTGTCGCCGGCCAGTGGGGTAAAGCCTACCATCAGCTAAGAAGCTAAAATCTTAAGTTCCTTAGTCTTAAGTTAAGTAAGAGGTTAGGTGATTCGTATTCCTACCAAAAACTTATCCACAATATAAAACCCTTCTTTGTCAGATAAATCACAAGGGCTTAATTTTACTGGGGAAGTACCGCGTATACCTACTTTCTTTTCTTTTTTATCGGGTAGATGGCGAATCGATATCACAGACATATCGAATCAATACAAATTAGTTAGTAAATAATGCCCAAGAGAGGTACCTACCGATAAATTGTCCATCCACATTTTGGCAGAAAGTAATTAAAGGAATTATTGTCATCTTTCTCTACTAATAAAATAGAATCGGTTACATAAAGTCAAGTTTGGTAACTCCTACCTCTGCTTCACCCTTAATAAATGGAACTAATTTTCCGCGAATATCTTCCCTCCTTTTTGCTATATGACATCCCTTAAGCGCTACAAAGAAGCATCTCACAGTCTAGCATGGCGGTGGCAATGGCAACTGACCTGAAAGGATTGATGCCTGATCGTTGCCACAGCGATTCGAAAAGCGAACTCGTTTCAACGTTATTATTTTTTAAGCATAACTCGTTGATTATTTGGCTAAACATTACTCAAGCGAATGGTTGAACTACGCCTTTTAATTAACCGACTTCGAAAAAAGGAGGAGGTTCTCAATTCGTCTGTATGTATAATATTTTTTTTTTTTTTTATGTATGTTCACCGATATTTCCGTCAATTATGGATGGATTTCAAAAATTTTTCGACAGTTCGACAGGGGACACTTTCGAGGTGGTCCCATTATCACCAAGTCAGGATCTGATGATGGGATCCTGGAGAAATTGAGGGCAACAACCGAAAATTGTATGCTCATATGGTGTTTTTGTTACGTAATCATATATTACTCAGGTATATGCTTCCGGGCGTCAACATCTGGTGCTGATGATGAAGCCACAGAACTCCTTAACGGTTAGGAGTTAGGGGACAGTACTGACATTGGTCGATATTAAACTAGGTAGTAGTATGTACTTATGCAGGGCTAATAGGGCAGGTGATTTGGTAAGTGATATGCTTGATTCTAGATCGCAAAGTCTTCACTTAACTTAAAGCAAAAATTTTCAATTCTAAGTAAAACTCTTAAGGACATTAATTAGCCTTTTTTCAAGGTCACAGCACATTAATGCAACTAAAAATAGAGAAATAAAATTATTTTTTAAAAAAAAATTAAACCGACTTCAAAAAAAACACAAACGACCAAAACTAAAAAGCGATAAATAACGTAGGTAAGTAATTCTACTCTTATACATAATTATTTAAATATTACAACTATCACTTATTTTTGAAGTCGGTGCCAGCCAAACAAATAAATGTACCTACTATATTGTCGTATGGATTTGCCGGCCGCGCGCGTCATACAACAACAGTCTACGTTAGGTACCTAGAGACTGGCACCGACTTCAAAAATAAGTGATAATTGTAATATTTAAATAATTATGTATTAAGGATAGAATTACTTACGTTATTTATCGCTTTTTAGTTTTGGTCGTTTGTGTTTTTTTTGAAGTCGGTTTAATTTTTTTTTAAAAAATAATTTTATTTTAATTAGGTTAGCTCCAACGTAAATAACGAGTGTATACTTACAAGTGAATCGTCTTATTTGCATAAATAAGTCACCTCTGTATCTGTCGGAGAATCTTCAACTAGTTTCCTGTTAGATCTCACAGTATTTGCGCATTTTCCTTTAAATTATGTTTTACGAAATTTATTATAATTCTGTGTGGTGTGGACGATTAAAAACTCTTTTGCAGCCCACCAAACAAAATAACACGTATATAATAAATAACCCAAGACATGCCACGCTGGGCCACACAGTGCCTTCTAGCCCCAAACTAAGCCGAAGCTCGTACTATGGGTACTAGACAACTGATAAACTTAACCGTATGCTTCGGGTAACGCCGAAGCATACGGCCACATCCCTGGCAAGCGTGGCAAGTCTTGGGTTAATTGTAACTCCACAAACATTAAAAACTGCGTTTCCTAAATCGTATCCAAACACGAACGTAACTCTCGTCCTCCGCGCTGTAGGAAAACACCTAAGTAATACCATTGGAGTAATCGGGTTATCGGATATTTTAACGCACTTTCGGTGACCCATAAAACTTCCGAGGACCAAAAGTGGTATTTTTGCTAAATTTTACGCGCGATCAAAATCTTCCTCGTGAAAAACCAAAAACATGTGAGCAATCGAATGTTCCGTTACATTTTACTGTTCGAAACGGGTTTCGGATTCTCTCAAGTTCTTTGACGACAAAATTTGTAAACTTGGTTTTTACATTAGCAGATTAGGTATAAAATGCTGCTATTTGTTAATCAAAAAGCTGTTAAATAACAGCTAAAAATAACCGAATTGTCTATTAATTTTCAATACAAACATTTGTGTTCATGAACATGTCTGTTGTATTGGTCTGGGTGTTTTTTAAGTATAATATGTATTTATTTACATAAAAAAATGTACCTATCTATGTAAGTTGATCAGTTGTCTAGTACAAGCTACGGCTTAGTTTGGGGCTAGGTGGCGCTGTGTGGCCCAGTGTGGCATGTCTTGGGTTATTTATTTATTTATGGTGTCATGGATGCAGTGCCCTAACTAGGGCGGCACAGGGCGCAGACCCAGGAGGGGGCAGAAATGACCAGACAACATTTTTCAGGGGCGCAGTATTGAAAGCCCAGGGCCGTCTCTACCAGGGGGTGCAAGGGGTGCGGTGCACCAGGGCGCAGGGTGACTGACTGACTGACATACTAATCTATCAACGCACAGCCCAAACTATTAAACGGATCGGGCATGCAAGTAGCTGTTATAACGTAGGCATCCCCTAAAAAAGGCTTTTGATCAATTCTACCCTCAAGGGGAGGAAACTCTCTCATGATAAAATCACGAGCACAGCTAAATTAACTAATAAGTCCAACCCAAAAAGTTTATAAATGAAGTCACATTCACAGGTAGCGATAAAATTCACATGTTTTGTAAACGTTTTTCCTGTGAACTTTGTCTAAAGTACGTAGTGACGTAGTATTTGGGAAATACAAAATTGTGCATCATAGACAATAGAACGTGCCAGACATCGGTTATAGGTATTTACGCCCACGCATCATCCTGCTCCTTGTGTCATATTTCCTCAACGAATTTTCAACTTAATGTGCCTTGGGCGCAGGACTTATTATCAAGTGAGCTCTTTTGACAGGTACCTAACTGACGCGTACATGATTCAACTTTTTCGCGCCTTTATTAATAAAACGTCAAACGTCACTGCGTCATCACTTCAGTGACACAAGTCAGGAAGATGGCGGTGACACACCCCTTTGCATCGGAAAACACGTACCTACAACCAATGTTACTGTTCCTGCCTCCCTATTAAGAGCACTATACCTAGTAGGTATATCAATATCTTATACTTAAGTATTTTGTGGACCCTATCTTGCCCACCCTCACCTGCCCGTGGTGCATTCTGCAGAAAAAGGATGTAGGGGAGCGAATGTTCGTGTTTTCTCTCCAAGCCACCCTCACCTGCCCGTGGTGCACTTGCCGAATAGGCTAACGAGGCTCTGGCAACCGACTGGTGGCGGTATAACACGATTGAAAGCTTAGATAATACCATGGCTGACGGGCTGCACCGTCACCGGAGTGAGGAGCTACGCCCTGCGATCGCCAGCCCGCCTGCCCAGCGCGACGATTATTGGTAAAGCTTTCAGGTGTTTGTTCAAGTTGGCGAACAACTGAAGGATGTCCAGCAGTGGACTGCGATACGCTGATGATGATGATTATTATTCTTTTCGGCATGAGATACCATGACTTAGACTGGTTTCATAGCTGTCCGGGAGCCCCGTACGGGCTGTTACTACGGGAGCACACATGAGGAACTAGAACATAGTCACAGCGACGCGGACGCGACCCGCGCCGGGAGAGCTCATACAAAGCAACCGTACCGTACTGAATGGTCTGAAACGTGGGTTACGTCTCAGAGCGTTGCGGGCGTGACCCGTACGGGCTTTCCGCGCACGGACTGCCCGTAAGGGACTCCCGGACAGGTGTGAAACCAGCCTTAAACGCGTATATATCCCCCATACAAAGTGTTTAATACGGCTGATTTCATCATCATCATCATCACCAGTCTATTGCAGTCCACTGCTGGACATAGGCCTCTCCAGCTGCTCGCCACTCTGGGCAAACATCTGGAGGATATGCCCATAATCGCCACGCTGGGCAGGCTGGTTGGCGATCGCAGGACGTAGCTTCTTGCTCCGATGACGCTGCTGCCCGTCATCGGCCTGTGGTATTTAGCTACTCCTTCAATTATGATGATTATACCGCCATCAGTCGGTTGCCAGCGCCTCGTTTGTTGTTCGGCAGGAGGCACCACGGGCAGGTGAGGTTGGCTTGGAGCGAAAAGATGATGGGTCGCTCCCTTACATCCCCGGCTGATTTACTCCCTCAAAATCAATCCTAAGTCCCGCCACGTCCCCGTATAGGTGATCGCGCGCATTCGTCACATCTGATGCGCGCACGCATCCGCGCTCACGTACCGCCCGATGACGTGCTTACGTTCAACCAGTCCTGAATGAGTAGTTATTCAGATTACGTCATTAAAGAAATTATTTCGTTGAATTGCGTAGTTGGTATAAAAAACTCTCTTTAAGGAAAGATAAATTAAATTAACACTGCTGTATTAAAAGCGAACCGTTTTGCTGTATCAAAACACCAATTAAAAAGTAACGTTGTATAATACAATGTTACTTTTAATAATAAAAAATATAAAAGAAAATAATATACAAGAACAGAAAATACAATATACAAACGAGAACATAAAAAATTAAATTGTTAACGTCAAATAATCTCCTTGTACTTGATTTGGTTTTTGGAAGTAATAACAAAAGAGAGAGACAAAAGGTACAGTTACTGAGCTTTCGTTCGGCTTCAATTTTTCGACAACAGCTCATTCCTGTTGTACGAAGTAATTATTACTTCCATTGCTTTACTTTATATCTACTCACTTACCCGTGGAGCAGAATATCTTGATAATTACCTGTAAAACGATGAAATTTCATTATTAACGACAAACATCAAAATTGCGGGTCGGCATTGATCGGCACAGCCGCAGGTAATCGAATATACTTAAGTATGATGTAGAGGCTGATCGGGTAAGGGCCGCTCAACTTTTATTCTCAGGCACTAGCAGCGGGCAGGCCAGACATTTTTATTGTAGTATCACGTCACAATGGCTTTCCAATCCTGATGGGAAGCGAAAGAGGAGCCTAAGCCGCTGCGACAACCGGCAAGTAACCGGTAGGTCATCTTCAGTTGCCACCGCCATGCCGGCCCAACCCTAACCCCCAGCTGTCGATGGAGCACCCCATGAGCGCCGAAGACCCTACTCACTAAATGTTTGAGAATCAAAGGCCGCTTGAACGTCGGATGATTATATCGTAGATTATAATGTAGAGGCGAAACGCGCTGTGCAAGTCTTAGAAACTTGTACCCTAATCTTAACTAATATTATAAAGCTGAAGAGTTTGTTTGTTTGTTTGTTTGTTTGAACGCGCTAATCTCAAGAACTACTGGTCCGAATTGAAAAATTCTTTTTGTGTTAAATAGACCATTTATCGAGGAAGGCTATAGGCTATTTAACATCACGCTGCAACTATTAGGAGCGAAGAAATAATGGAAAATGTAAAAAAAAAACGGGGAAGAAATAACTATTCCACGCGGACGACGTCGCGAGCACTGCTAGTATCGATATATTTTCGTTCCAAGAACTAACCTATCAAAAACATACTAGTAATGGCGCCAAGCAAGTGCATTAAATACTTTGAATGGGCTTTGTTACTGGACAAATAAGTACTCAATGCCTAAATGACTACCGACCCGCATATGTGTCTCCTATCAAAACTAAAAACAATCCAGTTTTAAAATTAAGTCGATGCAAATGATGATGAGAGCTCGCAGAAAATATTTTCTAAGAAACTTCAACTTTAATAGGTTTTGTAAATGTTTTGAGCGTAAACCCGTATTTAGGAAGCTTGTTTATAAATAACATAGTTTTATTAGTTCTTTTTGGGGTTCCGTACATATCCGTCCGTCTGTCTGTCACCAAGCTGTATCACAAGAACCGCGCTAGCGATCTTTCCTTTTTAAATAAACAATTAAAATAAAAAAAATGTAGCCCAGGGTTATTCTCAAACAACAAAAGTATTTTTTGCCGCCTTTCGTCTGATATTAAAATCAGCACCAAGTAAACCCTTGAAATCTAGTCAATCGTACGGAGCCCTTCGTTTGCGAGTCCGACTCGCACTTGGCCGGTTTTTTAATATTGGAAACATAAAATGGTGTTAAAATAAAAAATCTTCAAACATATTATCACCTATATACTTACAAATTTATTCATGAATACATTAACCTGATATAGGTAAATGAATTTCTGTGTATTTTAAATAAAGAAAGATGTAAGTAATTTTATTGACAACCAAAACCAGACACAGATGAACAAATACACAAAAACATGCAAATAGGCGAACACGAACAACAGAAGAAGAATCTATCTGTCTATAGACCTAATACCTGCCGTACATACCATCACATGCCCCTCTACGATAATATTCCCTCTACGTCAACATCCCATTGTCCTCTCATTATTATTTTCTTCACACGACGAGGAAAACCGTGTCTATTTAAATTTTCACGTACTCCACAATATAATTCAGAGTTGAAATAATTACTTCCCATATGTTGTCATCACTATTATAACTAGTTGTATCATTTCTCATTGATATTCCGTACGTTGCGCTCTTGAACTTCTTGAGAACAATTGTACCAAAGACAATATCCATAATACAGCAGACACCTAATAAATAACTTATATCTATAGTTATAGCATGGTTTTAGATCGTGTTAAGCTTCTTCATAGTCTGAATTTGGATTTTTTTTTGGTACCCCAAACTGTTTGAGCTCAAAAGATTTTGGAGGGTAAAGAAAGTAAACTATGTTAATATTTTTAACCACCTTATAGCGAATGTTATTTTTACTGAGATCAATATTTGTTGCATGGCTGATAGTTTCAGGGATGTAAGGGAGCGGTATATCTTTTCGCTCTAAGCCAACCTCACCTGCCCGTGGTGCATCCTGCCGAATAACAAACGGAGCGCTGGCAACCGACTGGTGGCGGTATAACCATCACAACTGATGGCGTAGCTAAATACTACTGACCTATGACGGGCAGCAGCGTTATCGGAGCGAGAGTCTACGCCCTGCGATGTCCAACCTGCCCCCCAGCGAGGCGATTATGGGTATGCCTGATATCTGCCCTAAGTGGCGAACAACTGGAGAGACCTATGTCCAGCAGAGGATACAATAGGCTGATGATGATAGTTTCAAGTTCACGTTCAAGTTAATGATTTTTGTCTATAAGTGAAGGTGACATTGAGGTATTGTATCGTAAATATGGTGGTTTCTTTTACAATTATTTTGCACAATGTTGTTATGTTAGAATTGGTGGAATAGCTGGTGCAAGACAGGATTCTTGATGAGTGACTTTTTTTTTTATAGTGGCTCGACATAATGGCTTCCCTACGCCTGATGGAAAGCGAAAGAGAAGCCCAAGTCGCTGTGACAACGGGCAAGTAACTGGTCAGTTACTTGTCAGTTGCCACCGCCATGCCGGCCCAACCCTAACCCCCCACGAGCTCCGGAAACCCTACTCACCGGCAGAAACACGATTCAGAGGTCATTTGACTGCGGTATTCTATAGGGTGGAGGTCCTTCCCCGGACGGGCGGCTCAATTCGAGCGAAGATTCGCTATGCCCTACCTTTCTTGACTTAAAGTTGACGCAAGTTCTGTGGGCTGGAAGCTGGTAAAAAATATGGGGAAATGTATCGACGGTGACCTTGTAAATGGCGGATCCGCAGAGATCGGTCAAGGCGGCCTGAAGCAATGTGACGATTCGTTTGGCTTTCTAAAACAGCTGACAAATTAAGAAAATATATTTTACTTACTATGTGATTTGTGGAATAGGCTTGTTCGCCGATTCGAATCATTATAAAATGAACGTAAATAAGACTAATCGCGAAACACGTAGAGAAAAGAATATCCCTTGATTAAACAAAATATGTGAAGATAAATATCACACAATGCAACTTGGGTATTTCGATTTCATATCGTAATAGAAGATTCCTCGATGGCTGTTCTTAATAAAAATTGAGTGTCGAGTGATATAAACTTGTAGATGCCATATACAAAGTAATTTGTATATTCTTATTGATATATTGTTTATAATCATCTTATTGGTCCATCCGTACCACCTGGATACGATATTGTCCAAAACTGTTCGTTCCACGGATTTGCAAACTTCGGTTCGGATAGACTCCCAGCCGCAGTGTTCCCTGACCGCTACGACATGTCCTTCTTTAAGCGCGGTTTAAAGAGAGCTCTTTCTTCGCGGTATGCAGATGCATGGCTGTGCCCCTGGCATTGCTGATGTCCATAGGCAGCGGTTACTGTTAAACATCAGACAGGCCGCCTGCTCGTCAGCCACTAATAGAAATAAAAATTAATTCAGCTGGAGAGAACGACAGCGGTTCTAACTGCGATTAGACAACATAAAATTATCAACAAAATAGTCAAGAATATACAGATTCAACTGCCTATAGACAATATAGCAATCGGAAACATTACTAATAAGTATGTAAAAATAAAAGCATAACCGGATCAGCTGTGAGCGATGCTCGGCTGAAATGCAGACCGCGAGGTGCGCGGGCGCAGTGGCCTTGACATAGACATTGTGGAGCCGCGCTGCCACCGTGACGCTTACAAAACGTTTATAGATGTGCTAAGCTGCGTACGCACGTACGAACAAATTGTGTTACATGATATTTAATAGTAGTAAATATTAAAGAACATCACATTCTTTCGCCCGGTCCTTAAAAAGGTGTGTTGTGGAAATTGGACCACAAATGAATATAGGTACCTACTTATATACAATTGTAACATCCAGAGAGTAAAGATTTTTTAAAATATTGGTTCACTTTTCGCTTGATGGAAAGCTGGAAAAAAGCCCAAGTCGCTCTGATACAGGAGGGAGACCTAAGTTGCTGTCAGTCACCATAGCCATGTTGATATATGGATAGTATTTAACAACAAATTCTAGATTTTTTTATGCAGAGGATAATGCATTTAGGCATCCGTGAATCAGTATGTGGGTCTCACCCTGCCTCAAGGTGGAAAGGAGGCAGGGAATACCCACTAAAAACTAAAAACACGAAGTGGGTTTGACCCTTGGCTAACTTGGTTTATCAGGCAGGGTCACTATAAAATTAGCCATACGGGACAGTCAATGTACGCAATAACTTAGTTCGCACTTGTTACCTAGGTACCACTAATGAACGATGGAATCGCCCCTTTCCAACGGTGCCGACATGACTATAGATAGAGTGTACGACTGCGAACTCTATTCGAAGTATGTTCATGTTCGTATTTGAACGAGCCCTACAAACTTACGGCGCAAATGCTCAGATTTGATGTTTGTGTTCGCTATGTTCATGTTTGTACGTGCGTACGCGGCTTAAGACTTTATTGTATACTATATAGCTATGACATGAGCATTCCTTTCCATATTTGTATGTGAATTTGAAACGCTAGCACCACAATAACTACATAATTTGAATTTAAAGAGATTTGAAGATCTCTTTTTATACACAGCATACCTGCTTTTTCGCCTAATGGCCACCGAAAGAGAAGCCACTGTGATAACAGGCAGGTGATCAAACCAATCACCTGTCGGTTGCCACCGCCATGATGATGTAGTAGTGAGATAGTAATAATTCGCTTTCGTATAACCATGTTACGGTATAAATGTTAATCACACGAATGTTTGTGCCAGGTGATCTCTTATACATCTTGGTTCGAAAGGCAGAGGTATCACCACGAATTGAGCCTCCGGACCAGACAAAAGATAATAACAACATGAGCCGGATTTCAACGTTGGTACATTCCAATTGACACATAATTGGACATCATGGAAATAAGTACATTATGTAACTAAATAATTATCATCATTTTGACGACAACAAGATACTTGTTAGCACCGTGGCAGTGCACACATGGACGGTTAAACAACTTTGTTAGCACGTTAGCAAATAGTGGAAAACTGATAGAAATCTATCATTATTTAAGGCTCTATTGATGTTCGTGATAGTAAAACCTACCCGATAGCTTTTTATCAGGGCTATTCACAAATGTCTCGTAAACGAGAAATTCGAGCAGAAACGTTCTCGATTTTACATTCAAATTTGACAGTTCTTAATGTCAGTTTTGACTCGGCATTGTAAACGGTAACATGACCCAATGGGTTCCGGACCCTGCATTATTGTTTTGGAACCTTTTCTTCCCTTTATGCCAGTTCATCCGCCTTGTCGTTACCTCACGAGTAGTACTATGTTCCTTGATCCACTGCAGGGTGACATTGTTATGCTTTCATAGTTCCATCAAGGTGTTATAACATTCCAGAATAAGTTTCCAGTTGAAAGCATGGCTCTGTAGTGTTTGGAGAACAGATTTGCTATCCGATAGGATGCGTATGTCTTGGTCTTTGATTCCCCTTTGGGTCGCCGTGCCTGCAGCGGTGGTAATACCTAGGTATTCAGCCTAGATTAGTGACGTAATGTATAGGGTGGCAATCCAGCAAAATGCCTGTGGCCCCCTAACCCGAGAGAGCCTCAGCTAAAAGGGGGACACGCGGGAGCGTATCAGCCTTGTTCTGGCGAAGGAACTGGCGATATTTTTTGCTGGAAAGGGAGACTTCCAAATAATACCTATGCTACAGGCCTTGGCTATAGTTAACCCGCAGCTACTTTGATATACTTACATTTCTGTGTCGGAGACTACTCCGACGTATGTGAATAAAGGGGACAGCCACAGTTTCATTGTCCTGCCCACTATTTCGGTTCTCATAGCTTAGCGTCCGATGAGACGCCGGAAATGGTCCTGTCATAGTGTAGTTACTAGTTAGACACTGTAGGCGGTAGGTATAATCATCTTGTTAACTCACACGCGTGCGATAGTTATCGTCGTGACAATCAAATGCTTAACTGTACGTCAGCACAGGTTTGAATGTACTTTGACTGCGAACAAAGTATTATGTTGGTGCTCTCATTGTAATGTTACAACTAAGAGAGGTAGGGCATAGCGAATGTTCGCTCGAATTGAGCTGCCCGTCCGGGGAAGGACCTCCACCTTATAGAATACCGCAGCCAAATGACCGCCGGGTTGTGTTTCTGCCGGTGAGTAGGGTTCCCGGAGCTCGTGGGGGGTTAGGGTCGGGCCGGCATGGCGGTGGCAACTGACAGGTAACTGATTTACTTGCCCGTTGTCACAGCGACTAGGGCTTCTCTTTCGCTTTCCATCTGGCGTAGGGAAGCCATTATATCAAGCCACTATAAAAAAAAAGATAAAAATTTCAATTAAATTCAACCTAGATGACCTGTGTTTACATACTCAAACTTGTCCTCAAAGTTAAGTGTTATTTTTTTAATTGGTGATGATGCCGAAACAGTCACGTAGGTAGCTGGGCTAATGGTCTTTCATTAAGCCTGTTACAGCCACACCTCCAATGTTCTACGTGGTAAATTGAACTGCGCATTGCAATTATCCTCAAAACCGATTTAAGTATCCATAATCGCATTTCATTAAAGCTATTTGAGCAAAAGATCAAGGAAAAGTGTCAACACAGTTTACGTTGATGGAAAATTCGACGGAAAATTTAGGTTTCACGACTGGCTCGATGTTCTCATTTGGTAGTGACTTCTGCCTTCTGAGCCAAGGATTGTGGGTTCGATTCCCGCACAGTCCAAACATTTGTGTTCTAGAACATGTCTGTTTGTATTTGGTTTGGGTGTTTACTATGTACAAAAAATAAGGATCTAAGTAAATTTATCAGTTGTCTAGTACCCATAGTACAAGCTTCGGCTTAGTTTGGGGCTAGGTGGCGTTGTGTGGCCCAGCGCTGTGTAGCATGGCATGTCTTGGGTTACTTATTTCTTTATTTTACTATTGGTGAAGACCAATTCCGTCACTGACCACGAGTGTCCGAAGGGACACACGTGGTCAGTGACGTCGTACCGGGAGGGCACCTCTACGTCCTCCCGAGGTGCGAAAATATAGAAATACTACATTTAGTTAGGCAAACATAGTAATACATACTATCGACCGGGAATCAAACCCGGTGTTTTGGGCTTACATCGCTCTTTATAATTGCGCTCCCGAGGCCATTAACTTCTACTCGTACTTTCACTGCACTCTGTGATTAAATTAAACTTATTTGTAATCTGTTGCATGTATCTCTGTCCTTGAGTTCTACAAGTGCATTCTCGATGCACCTTGCATCGTCCGAAAGGTCAATGACTCGATTTCTATGTCTAAGACGATAACCAGCTTTATGATACCGGTCTTCAACATAGAACAGGAATATTTATTCGTAAAGTGACCATCACGAGTACAAATTACGCACCACTTCTTCCCGAGGGTAAGATTCGAATAAAGGACTTGTTTTATAGTAGCTCGACATGATGGCTTCCCTACGCTTGATGCAAAGCGAAAAAGGAGCCCAAGTCACTGTGACAACGGGCAAGGTAGGTACCTAGGTTGAAAGATATCTAAACTTGAGGAAAATGTGTCTGAAAATTGCAGTAGGTAAGTAATATTCGGCCTTAAAAGATTTTAGCTTAGCTACATTACTAGGAGGAAAATTAAGAAGCCGGTCAGCGGTATGGCCTATTATGGAAATGAATTTCATGATGTCTCAGTTTTGCATGATTTATAAGTTTCTCGACACCCCACTTTACTGTCAAACATGATATCATTAATTTGATCTTTATCACTTCACCAAACATTTGTGTGCATGAACATTGTCTCATTGTATTGATCTGGGTGTTTACTATGTATAATATATAAAAAAGTATAAGTTTACCAGTTGTATAGCACTCATAGTTCAAGCTTTGGCTTAGTTTGGGTCTAGATGGCGATTCGTGACATGTCTTAATTCTTAAATTTTAAACGATTAAACAGATTAACCAAATATTTTTAACTATTTTAAACTAAGGGATACTTTAATGGTTCGCTGATATTCCAAACTTATGCATTTACCTAATGGTGAAACATAAAATGATATCAAACCTGAATCATAAATAATTTAACCATTTTATGAAGCAGGCTTTTTCTAAATTAACATTTATAGTCATCAACTTGTATTAATGATGACCAGCTCGGCTATTTACAATCGTAAAAGGGACATCAACTCGTATTGGAAACTTTTCACACGTTCATAAAAATTCGACATAAAATTTTCGTAAATTAACATGATAATTTTCATCGGAAGAAACCCAAGTTTAAGCCGCAACGCCGACAACGGACAAGAAATGTTTGATTTCTTCTATCTATATATTTTTATCGTAAGTTATTTCCAACTGGTAAAATTATGTACCTACCTAACTTAGGTATAGTATTTAGGTACTTGTCTTCCGACAAAGACCTCCTCTAAAGATTGCTATTCAATTCTATTCATAGCCGCTCCGCTATTTTTCAAATATCATCTTCCCATCTTAGTTTGTCTTCCTTTGTTTCTTGTGCAATCTAACATTCTGATAATAGCCTGTAATGGCTAATTACCGACTGAAATGATCACAAAACGCGACCAGGGTCACTTCACGAATAATCCTCATTTTCCGAAACATTTTGAAATTAGACAACGTATTTTAGTCGTCACTGGCAGAAATTAATAATTAAAAAAGATACCTCTTTTTAATTATTAATTGCTTTCATAAGCACTTCACATTTTAATGAACTGTAATCAATAACACGAAACTGATCGGGTTATAATGCATCAGCGCATGTCGATTACGATTTACTAGCGTTAATGACGGTGAAAGTAGGTCTGGATAATCTAGGTTTATTAGACAGACTGAAAAACCTGTTCAGAGCATCAGTAGTAATTACTTAATAATGATATAGAGCTATGAAAGTGGTAAACAATTGAGGAGGCTATGTTTTGAGCTTTAAAATTTCGCGTTGCATTATGTTATTTATTAACTATTATACATGAAATGTTCGGGGTTCTCCCCGTGAAACAGCCAAAATTTCGGGATAAAAAGGTATCATTATCCTTCAAACGTCCACTCTGCTGGACATAAGGGACCCACATTTTACCATTTTGAAAGAGACTTGCGCAAACTATTTAGCAGCCTCAAGGTCATTTTAAAATACCTATCCATAGATAAGGTTATCATAGATAAGGAGCATAGGTGTGTTCTATGTATTGGGAACCCCAAAAATTTTTGCCATTTGGCTATGGAACCCTAAAAAGGTTAGTGCACGTGTGTGTCCCATACATTTCATCTAAAACAAGAAACTGATGAATTTTCCTGTTACTCAGTATTTTTGTGTTAACAAAAGGAATGATTCATCACTAGAACGTTCGTTAAAAATAAAACATTATCGACTTATCTAGGTTGCATATTAGGTAACCTCAGTGTTTTATCAACCACAACTTTATTAATGAACCAGTTGGAACTATAGTGAATTAATAGTACATTTTGAAGAAGTTAATCCTTCGCTCGTTAGCGATATGATATAACTTGTCATTTGGAAATTTACTAATCACTCGTGCTTACTCTATTTTCTTATCGAGTTTACGAGGAAAATAGTTATAAAAAAACTAATTTATAGTCTCAATAGATCGTGGAACTGAGTAATTCCATGTGGATGCGCTAATGTGTTCTCGGTAATATAACCCTTAAAGTAAGATTTTCTTTAAAAAATGCCTAACTTTTTTCTACTTTTTTGAGGTTCTAGTTCTTTGCGCATGTGGTAGAGTCGACAGCTCTTGTTTTGTTTCAATTTTCTTTTCTTAAGCTTACCAAACTAAGGATGAGGTAGAAAATGTAGATTTTTGGGGACTTTCGTATCTACTTTGGTGTTTATTGTCTGGGGTCTCAATCAAGCTATTAAGCAAAATGCGACAACACATGTCTTCATTAAATACTGCATTTGGGAACAAGAAACACTAAATAACTTTTTTACATAAAAATAAACCTAATTAAGTGATTGAATTAAACAAACCTTATACGTAACCTAATTTCGTTTTAAATAATCTCAACTGTGTAGAAATCTACATAAAAACAATTTATGTATTTGCAGAAACTGAAAAAAGAAGCGGATTTCCTTCATAATGATCTTACTGAATTCAACTAATTGCTAACCAATTCAAATGTTATTTTAAAACCTTACATTTCATTCTTTTGTTTTGCACTGACTTATGTCTTGATTCATATTGCTAACCTTCAAAGCAGGTCCCTATCTATATCATTTTCCTTAATATAGCTTCGGCATCTGGAGGCTTTTCCCATTATCACTGCGCTGGGTAGACGGGTTGGCGATGTTAATCTTCAAGACATTCACATTCTTACATTATTTTTTATATTTTTACATTATTTTTTACTTGACGATTCATAAGTGCTTATTTTAAGTCTATGTGAATAAAGGTATTTTGACTTTGACAAGATGCACCACAGGCAGGTGAGGGTGGTTTTGAGCAAAAAGATGATAAGTCTCTCCTTTACACCCAGAGGTATTTTAATCGAATGCCACATAGAACCCACATAGAAGTTCTTACGCAAAATATGCGATCAGACGTCGAGTTGCGGAAACTGTATTAACTAACTAATTAAACATAGAGTTTCATTTAGTAATTACGACGGTTACTAAGTATTGAACTTAACTGTTTGCAGTTTGTGAATGTATTGCTATTTAAACGTGTTTTTCTGTTCATCAGAGCAGCGATAATTATCGCAGTTTCCATCTTCGTGCCCACGCAATACTGATGAAGATGATCCACTAATAATAGTCTAAGGGCTAACACTTTATTAGTTATACATCACTGGGATTTCTGGTCGAGATTTTATTTGTTTCAGTATAAGAGCTTACATCTAAAGATGAGATTGTAGTTTTACCGCATTTTTAACTTAACACATTTATATGACAACCGAGCTCCTGACACAGCCTTGACATTATACAACCTCATGAAAAACCTTAAGAAAGAAAGTAAGAGCGAGGGTTGATAGCCCAGAATAAATGCAGATGATATAATACGCATATAACAAGAAGAAGAAGCATAGACCACACCTGCCCTTTCCTAATAATAAAAATGATTGTGGGATTTACTTACTGCAAGTTTCGACTAGACACATACGCCGCACTTCAAAAGTAAATAATTTGTAGGAGCAGACTTGTCCCTACGAAAAGTGTAAGTACTTCCGCCGAGCTAGGTGATCGTGCTTGGGGACCGCGGTCCGATGGATCATCTTGATTTTTCCTACGAGTTAGCGAGTCATGATGAAAACTTCGTTAGCGCGTTGTAGCATTCTGTATCGTAGCGATGTATAGATAAATGTTGCTACATGCCGCTACAAATTCAAGTCATGTTACACTAGACTAAACAACGATATCTACTTAGTCTCAACCTAGTCGAAGCCTGTACTATGGGTACTATACAACTGATAAACTTACTTAAATACTTTTTTGTAAATAAATACATATTATACATAGGAAACAGTCAATACAACAGATATGATCATACACACCAATGTTTGTAGGTAGTGTACGGGAATCGAACTCGCGACCACTACATCACAGGCAGCGTTCGCTACCACTGAACCATACTGGTAGTTTAATTCTTTCCCCTTTTGCAAAACTCTTTCCTTGAAACGTACAAGTTCAAAGAAAAACTGCATAGCATGTGTAACGACCATTACGCGCAGCGAAGCTAATGTGATTGAACTCCAAGTGGTATTATCGTAGCGATAAATCTAGCAAAACAGCGGCAGTCCTAGATTTTATGTTTAATATTCAAATGTATGTCTATGCTCGTTTGTTTTCAACCCTATTGTTAATTTATAGCTGGTGCCAGCGACTTCGTGCGCCTGGACTTTATGGTAATGTTGATTTTCCTGAATCACGTTTTGACGTTTATAAATCTTTGATTTTTGAAAGTCAACAGGAAATTCTCATCAGACTTAAGAATTTTTGATAAGAGGCCATTTTCATATCTCTGCTAAGTAATTCTGCTATACCGTACTGTTGTGTTTCTGCACAATGTACCTACTTATTCCTGTTTCCAAAATCTGTACGTCGCGACCAGACTTATTAGTAAAAACAAAAAAGTTCCATTTAAACCCATTTTTTTTTACTCTTGCTCTATTACTGTTTATTTACCATACATATTTACACACATAACTACTTATATTCAAAAGTGACTGCTAAGAAACCAGACCCAATAGAAAAACAATTGTTTGTCGGCCACCAAGTGCCATGGCGCTCAATTTTTTAAAAGGACAATGTTCTCTTATATAGGCATAATATTACTGAATATTGTTTTAATGGTAAATTTACCTATCATGTACAGTCTCTAAGACTATGATAAACTCGCATTTAAATAGTAATGAGGAGACATGTTTATGTAGATGTGGTAACACTGAAAATGAGACTAGTGACAGTAATCGAGCTGGCAGACCAGGTGCATCTTGCAGCTTGCTAGAAAACTAACAACGTACATGCATGTCATGTTAACTAGACCAGATTTCAATACAGCGGTGAAATGTGATTTTTTTTCCAGAAATACTGATTTTGCAATGTTTTCTTTTATGGCAGAGGGAGCAAACAGGCCTGAAGGTCACCTGATGGTAAGTGATCACTTCAGCCCATAGACACCGCAACACCAGGGGAGTCAGAGAACCGGTATGCCCTTTAGAAATGTATGTTTTAATAAGCAGAGATGGTAATGACGCTCATTGAAGGTGAGTATGGTTTCTGGAGCTCGTTAGGTTGGGGATAACTTGGGTTGGCAGATAACTGACCAGTTACTTGCCCGTTGTCACAGCGACTTGGGCTTCTCTTTCGCTTTCCATCAGGCGTAGGGAAATTATTATGTCGAGCAACTATATAGAAAAAAAAAACAATAAGGATATTAGGATTAAATACATGATCGCTGAATTGATCTCTCATAGTATCGGAAAAAGTCTGTTAAATCCGCATGTTACAAGTTCGTAGAAACGCAATGTCCGCTTTTTTTGTCGTTTCTTTTTTCATTTTGACGTATCATGTTGATACCTATTAGTACTGTCATGCTAATATATCCAAACGTTCGAGTAAACAATACTAAGTTTTATATATAAGTAAGTACATGAATAAAGTTATATAAACACTTTCAGATACCAAGACGTCATCTATGACGAAGCGTAGCCTTATAAATTTTATTTAAGGAAGCGGCGTCGGTCTTTCGGCGCTGTTGATGACAACTGGTTCAGTTTAACCTAGGAACAAGAAAGTACCTACAATACAAACGTAAAGTGACTTGTGCAAAGTTAATTTAAGACTTGCGTACAGGATTACCTACGAGGAATTCAGAGAAACGATACAACTCTATGAAACCAAGTCTAACTACTTACATATCCCTATTTCATTCGACTTTGACAGAAATATGCCTTTAATAAGCATTCTACATCAATCAGCATCATTTATTGGCAGATATAAAATGGTTAGGTGGCAATTGCAAAAAAAAGAAACTGCAAATTCCATAGCGGCCTTGTCTCATACATTATTTACAGTATTTTACGTGATTTCCCGCTAATTCGGTCAAAGTGATCGTTGACAATTGACTACAATCGATTAATGAAGAAGTTCTGTGCGTGTTCTGGCACACGGCCTTCGGTCATGAGAAGGAGTTGAACGAAGAAATATCTTCTAAGGGCTATTTTTTTTTATAGTAATAGCTCGACATAATGGCTTTCCTACGCCTGATGGAAATTTAAAGAGAAGCCCAAATCGCTGTGACAACAGGCAAGTAACTGGTCAGTTACCTGTCAGTCGCCACTACCATGCCGGCCCAACCCTAACCCCCCACAAGCTCCGGAAGTGAGTAGGGTACTCACCAGCAGAAACACGACCCGGAGGTCATTTGGCTGCGGTATTCTATAGGGTAGAGGTCCTTCCCCGGACGGGCAGCTCAATTTGAGCGAAAATTCGCTATGCTCTACCTTTCTGCTACCTACGAGTTTAAATGTGAAACATGTATAAATCACATATACGAGTAAAACTGACATCATATTGGTGCGAGAAAGGTCAAGAATTCTATTTTTATAGATCTCGCAAGCTAAGTCCGCTAGTTTGTAAATAACTTTTGAAAAAATGCTTACAAAATTAGTAAGTAATGAAAACATGGCTGTTTCCATCTGGACTGGCGTCCAGCAGCCCATGTAGGGTGAAATAACTAGGGGGCACATCTTAGAACGCCTAAAGTGAAGAAACCTCCCTATATTGAGAAGGTCTCTATATTGTATTAACCAGGCCTGAATCACTGAATCTTCCACGCTTTAGGTCAATCGACATCGATTGTTCGCCATCACCATGCTTATCACATGATAAGCATGGCGTCAAAAATGTCTAATTTAATATTTGGGAATAATCATTAAAAAGCTAATCATTTTATTTATATTAAATCATAAATATAGAGAACATCAAGCAGATGTTCCATGAAATAAAAATTTAATTTATGACACTTTTATTATTGCTTTAATAAATCAATGTAAACAATGCCTGATTAATATCATTGGGTATCAGGTGGTATTAAAAAAAAACAATTCAAAGTAGGTAAATACCTATATGGAAAATTTTAAGTACATAATAATCAATTTTGCAAAACACTTGTACGTTTGGTCTCTGAAAAATATTTTCAAGTGTCAAAGGCAAAATTAACATAGTGACTCAAATTTTGGTTTGCATGTTTGCTTTATTTACATTGTTCATTGGAAGTCAATTAGTTTACATTGCACGTAATATAATGAAAAAAAGTAATAAACATTTAAATTTGGAAACATGGATTTTTTTTGTTTTTGTTGTACAAGCAAATTCGGGCTGAACATGGCGATCATTGCGGTTACAATAACAAGCAATACACAACATTAGACAAAGCGTCCATCTTGAAGTATGCCTGTAATAAAATGACTGGGAACTTCTGTTTTCCATCCGCTACTACCGCTGTAGTTTAACTCCCTTTTAGCTTTCCATCGGGTGATCAGTGGGCAAAATGCTGCGTTATTATGAAAAAAATCGGTTGTTTGTTAGTACAGAAGAACACCAAAATTTGTTGCAAAATGAGATAGTTACCTTGCAAAGTAGATCGGGAGAGTCCATTTCGAAACTGCAAAATTAGCAAACCAAAAGAAAATAGACAAATAGCTCATTGCACCAGCTATTGTACCCTTTTCTCAAAATACAGACATGCAAATGTCTATTCATAATGAAGATGACATGGCGGCGGTACTTAGACGTGTTACACGTCTAGTGTACCTAAAGATGACCTAAAGATAATTTGACAATCAGTTTGGTTGCCAATGACATCGCGGGATCGATTCCCGAACAGTATAAACATTAATGTTCATGGACATATGTTTGCATTGGTCTGGGTATAAGTAAGTTTATCAGTTGTCTAGTACACATAGCACAAGCTTTAGCTTAGTTTGAGACTAGACGGCGCTGTGTGGCCCAGGGTGTTATAATAATTTCCACGTAGTAAAGATATATATTTTTTATACTACTAGGGTTGACAAAATGGCTGCCGGCCCGCCTGATGGTAAGCGGTCACCGCAGCCCATGAACGCCTGCAACACCAGGGGCATCGCATGCGCCTTGCCGACCCTTTAAAAACCTATTTATTTTAGACATGAAGCGCCCCATACTGTATTCCCCTGAGAAAACTTGTGCAGGGAGCTCATTCCACAAACGCAGCGTTCGCGGGAGGAAATTCCTCGGAAATCAGACTGAATAAATAAATGAAGAATTGGAGTCAAAGTGTCTGTACTATTTGAATACATAAATTTGTTTTAACTAAACGGACGTAATCGTCTAGCCGGCATTATGTATGTATTGATACTATCCGTCACGCTCCGGGGGCGCCGAGGTCAATCTTTCAAGATCCTTGCGTTAATTGTAACAAAACTCTCGAACATCAAACAGCCAGTACGCCTGTACGCCATTTAACGTAAATTAAGTTAAAAAAAATATTGGACAATTTATTTCCCATGATGTTTACATAAGACATCTTAACTTACGAGCCAACATGGCAGCGGTAACTGAAAAGTTATTAATTTGGTTGCTAATCCGTTGCCGCAGCGACTTGGGGTCCTTCTAGCTATCAGGTGAGGGCTTGCCAGTACTTACCCTGTGTTATTATTAAAAAAAACAAGGGTTCCATTTATACAATGTAATTTTGCGCAAAGTTTCTATAGCATCTCTTAGACTAATTAAAAATTTCTTTATTTTTTTCTTATTCCTATAGTTATGCCCACATAAGTAATACATTCATCTGTAAAACGCTTTGCTTAAAAAGCTATGAAAATATTTAAAAATCTAAATAAAAACATTACTCTCCTCCTTTGGCAATCGGGTAAAAAGATTCAAATTGACCTAAAGAATGTTGACGCTATAGACTTTAGGTACATTATTTGCCTTACATACCTTGGTCAACCAAACATTATTCTCCGTCATAACGAAGCCGGTGTTGTCATAAGAGCTCTTCTCTTTCGCCATTTCTACTTAAACACAAGAACTAACTCGATGTAACAACACAGAAAGTCACGTATGTGTTCACGTCTCTTTATCACTGGCCGTGTTCTATCTTAACACAGCTTCTAACAGTATTTTAGTTCAAAAAAAACAATACGACCACTTGAAAAAAGAAAAACTTCACGATTCCCGCCAAATCGTCTGTCACGTTGACAGCAGAGCGCGGGAAAACCGTTCAGCATGTAAGTCCGATACAGACTGACGCCGCGAGAACTCTTAACCCAAATAAATAGTTAACAATCAAACCGGAATTTCAGTTAGCTACCTATTGTTGTGTTTATTTGTACCAATTAAATTATAGTTTATTAACATCTTAACAATAATATTTATGTAGTAACCATGATTTGTTTGGAATTAAAGGTTTTTCAAGTACCTAACATCGCTTAGTCGTCGGATGAGCGTGTAAAGAGTGTAGCTCAGAGCGTATCATGAAATTGTAATTAAAGCTTATGAAGCGTATCAAACGGTTTAAGATTAGATGTTTAGCAATTTTAGTAAAGTAAATAATTCACTGTGTTTAAATATTTCAGATCTGCGCGTTTTGTATTTGTACCCCTCTTTTTCTTATAATCTATTTCCTCTATTGAAAGTTTGGAATAGATGGCTTCCGGCGACAAGACCGCCTGAATTCTGAATTGTACTACTTTAAGTCTGTAATGTTATTGTGCTGTAAATTGGTTTTTAGTTTGTGCTACATCTGTCAATAGACAGTACATCTGTCTATGAACAGATGTAGCACAAAATAAAAATTCTTTCAAGGTAATAACCTTGAAAGAAAATATTTCTGCAGAAGGTAAATAAAATTCCTTTTATGTTAACTACGTAGATTGTGCTACCGACTAAATAGATGTTGACTCATCTTTTACAATTGTCGAACCGTGTAGGTATGAGCGGACTGGCTAATAGGGAATATGCATGACTTTTTTTTATGGATTTATTGAGATCTTTTGTCTTCCAGATACATAAATATCGAAGAATTTTTAAACTATCTTTTCTATTAAGCGAGTTATAAAGCGTTAAAGTTATTGATTAGACAGAGAGATCCGATGCGGTAGTTGACGTCACGTACCGTAAGCGCCGTACTAACTCCATAGAAAAATCTGTTTCGCGAGAGAGAGACGGATATATTCACTTTCAATGACTGTATCTCGCCCATTTTTCAACCAATTTTGATTTTGTTTTCACTGTTCGTAGTAGATTTTGATCTATTTTACGATAAATTAGTAAATACCTGAAACTATTTTTCATGCATATTCCCTATTGGCGAGGTGATAGGAACTGAAATATTGAAAAAAAAAAAAAACGTTTAGTATACCTACCTGGGTCATTGTCAAAACAGGGTTCAGAAAAAAAAATAAAACAAAATCAATTATTTTTAAAGAATTCGTCCTTTATTTAATAAAAGAGATCAATTGTAACAATAATAAATTATTGTCTGAGATCAAACTTAACAATTAGAATAGTTATTTTAAAAAAACGTTTTTATGGGTCCACCGAAAAGACACAGATGTCTACCGAATGTACTAAAAGTGTAATTTAGCAACAATCTTAACATAATTAAAGAATCTTTATTCTATAATATTAATCCAATCGTCTCACAAAAAACGATAAAAAAAAGCCAACGCAGTATCATTGAAAAGTAAATTAAAATTAAATAAATCCCTTTGTCCACCAAAAAGACTATGTCTTCTTGGTGAACATAATATCTTCTTCCTCGGATGACGACCAAAAATGTTGATTATGCGTCTGGTGGACTTCTATTGGAGTTCCGGGTCTTGAAATAGGTGGTGAACATGAACAGCTGGAGTAAACATCAGCAAACTAAGGCCATGTAGGATCTTGGAGCGTGTTGGTTTATTTAAATCATTGCTTTGAGTCTCAGTAACATTGAGCTCAACTTTTTCCTGTCTATCAAGTTGAGCAACAGTTAGACTATAGGAGTCCGGTTTCTTCTTTTCTTCTTCTCATATTCAGTCAATTTATTTCTAGTTCTAGCCATTGTCTGTGGATAAAGAAAAGAGGGAGCCTAAGCAAGGCACAAAGCACAAACGAAACTTTTATTATTAAAGTGGAATACAAATGTTTCACGTATAAGTCAACTGCAAACCTCTAGACATTGACTGTTTAGTCAATGGTATGGTATGGTAATGTCTAGAGATAATCTGACTTCACTTCTGCGTTAACAATAAATAAAGAAACAGCGAACATGGCACAACGTAAAAAGCCAAAAACAGGATCCAGAATTCTCATCCCGAATGCAATATCTCTATTACGCAGTTAAATATCTCATTTGCATTAACAAACACATGCAAAACCAGTGAGCACAAAACAAAAATAAAATATTTTATCCAAATTCCACCGAAAAGATGTCCACCAAATGGATTTTTCTGAGAAATTTTAAGATTCCAAGCATTATTTTGATGTTATGTTGAAATCACAAGTCTTTTTAGATAAATACTTTATAAATCTAACGCATAACGTAAAGTTATGAATTATTAAGGTTTCATTTACCAAAATACACAAGGAACCGAAAAGACACTTCAACTTTGACACCACCAGCTATTTTTAAACAAGGAGCAATAAAATCGTTCGTATGCGAGCCGCGTAAAAATTGTGCTGCTGGTGATCAGCTGAGTATTGGACGCGTTGGTGAATAACGTTCTGTTTACAAAATTTTATTATTTTCATAATTATTTTTATAAATGAATGAAGTCCACCGAATAGATGTAGATTTTAGTAACAATATTGCAACGTGCAAAAAGTGTTTTTATTTTAATTCATTATTTTTAGTTCTGAGTTATTAAAGCAATTAGAATATCTATTTAGGGAAAACATATTCAAAGGTTAACTTTACATAACAGTTTTCATTATATGATCCAATTTACATCAAGAAGGAGAGCGGTAACAGTCCACCGAAGCGGACTTTTCTTCCGAAATTGTTTAATAACTACTTTATTTTAGTTTTATTTGAAATTACGAATATACATTTTGAATTATTGAATAGTTATCCTTATTATAAAATAATAACATGGTATTTTATTTACATTGAAGTATTTTTTTTCTGCTTGTAACACAATTTTAGGCGGTTATGACAATGACCCACCTACTCTCAGTGGAATAAGTAGATGGTTATAGTTATCAACCATGTATATGTCCCATCATCATTAACCTGCAAACTTCTAATGCTAGTCCTTTTTCTTTTTTTTTAATCCCGGAAAAATGCTTTTATGCATCCCATCCCATCATCGTTCGGGGGAACGACTGGGTATGTGGGACTCACGTCGCCCTCAAAGCAAGAGGGCGGCACTCTGCCTCAATATGGCGGGGAGGCAGGAAATACCCACTTAAAAACCAGGGACTCCGTCAAGCGCACTCTGGGTGGTGCCCGGATCCTTGTGAACTATGACTAATGCTAGTCCTCTAATAGGAAATTTGCCTTCGGCAACACCCGTGGAAGGCGGGTTGGTGACCGCAGTAGGTTTTATTTGTACCCATTGGTATAGATAATTTCAATATAGTAGATAAGCACACGGAAAAGAATACCACTGCTTTTTAGTAATTACACTCGACCACGTAAAACATTTTTATGACGCAGATAAAATATGCCTTTGTATCACTTGAAACCGCGTATTGCCGTATTCTCTTCCGTTCAGAATTCATTAAAACCGATTATTATTCTAGTAAAAATCATGAACCTAGCAATTAAGACAGCTCTACAACATAAAACCTACCTATATCCTACCTACTATATTAATTGACTTACCAGGTAGATGGTTATAGCTGGTTATAGGATGGTTATAAAACATCCCTATTATTTGACAAGTATAGTTCATTCTTTCCTCACAAGATTTATAAGAAATGGACTATATGGATTAATTACGAGTAGAGTTAGCAGCACTTAGCTAAAATTCTTAAGGGAATTGTAACAGTAAATGTCTAAAGGTTGGCAGGTTGATATGTGGCCGTATGTACCTACCTACTTATTACATTGCACATCAATCTCATAAACCGGATTTACCTGATGCATTATTTCTAAGTAGCTACTTGAAATAGAAAGATATTACACAACTGTTACTTTGGGAATTCCGTACCCCGATATTTCATAACAAATCTTAGCACAGTATAATGTATTAGTCATCGTCATTACATTTGTAACATCACAATATAAATCATTGTGAATTGCAACCATTTTGGTCTCGACAAAAAATTGCACGTAGTATACCTAACAACGCTTGGAAACTTTGCAAACGACATAAATACATAATAATGCTCTCAAATCTATCAAATACTTGTCATTATGAGTACGTTATGATTATGCATAATTCCATTTGTTGTCTTCTCTCTAAACGGAAAATTTTATTAATCGCAGTGACCTCGGAAGCAAACCGAATGTCAAGTTTTCGCGCGCTTCAGAGCTTTTGTAGGTACTTATTCCGATGAGAACTGTAAGAATTCCCGAAATCCAATAAATTTGATTGAATCCTAACTAATATTATAAAGCTGAAGAGTTTGTTTGTTTGTTTGTTTGAACGCGCTAATCTCAGGAGCTACTGGTCCGAATTGAAAAATTCTTATTGTGTTGAATAGACCATTTTTCGAGGAAGGCTTTAGGCTATATAACATCACGTTGCAATTATTAGGAGCGAAGAAATAATGGAAAATGTAAAAAAAAACGGGGAAAAAATAACTATTCTACGCGGACGAAGTCGCGAGCACAGCTATTTTTATAAATAAATAGCGTTTATCAGATTCCGTGCGAGAAGTATTCGAAGCCAAATCAATTTAACTTTGCGGGTTGGTTGTGAACCCACCCATCTGAGCTTGTGCTTCCCAGTCAACTCATTTTGAAGAGTCCATTTTGAATCTATTCTAAACTTTGTAAAATTTGAAATTATAAAAAAAACCTATTATAAAAAAATACAATGAAAAGTGTAACTCTTTCACGATAGAAATTAGAAAGTTTCAAAAACAAAAGCATCCGGTTGTAGAGTAATTTTTATTTTTGACTTTGACTATCATTGAACGTGTTAGTTTTTGAAATCTTTTTAGATATATTTGGACACTTTTTCTATTGTGCAATAAAATATTAATAAATATATAAAAGACATAGGTACTCTTTATAGCACACCAAAAATTGGCTTTAAGCAAAGTATACAGTTGTGGTACAATTTAGGCGGCTTTAACGATAGATCGAAGCAATCTCTTCCAATACAAGTTTAGTCCAAATCAAGGAGTTATGCAGACTTGTGGAATATTTCACGGTAGTTTACGTCAAAGAATAATCAAATAAGTGGTTAAACTGATATTCCAGCCATCCGGTTTTAAAAATAAAGGTATATATTCCCTTCTATGAGGAAGTAATGAGTAGGTAGGTACTTATCTAACATATTAACTTACTGACGTCTCTACTTATTGATGTACGTCAAAAGGCATTCTATTATAGTCAAAATACTTTAAAATTCTTACTAATTAGTCAAAATATTAAGCGAGACAAGAATGTGATAAGCGGTCGTGTGATTTCTCTGCGTTAAGGGGCTTCCACACTGTCTGTCTGTTCAGTGTCTCTACAATAATGGGATAAGTTTAACAACATTTTGAATGCTGTATTTTTTTTGCTTAAAAAAGACGAAAAATCGCCAACTGTATACGCCAGATGAGCAAAGTATAAAATTATTTTATTTGTTACAATTTGGTGAAACTACTTATTTGTAAATGCTAATAATACCTTAGACGGAAGCATTTTGTAACATTGTGAAGAAATGTTTGTAAAATGAACATAATATTTTCATCACAATCTGTTCGTAAACATGTAGACATCGATTCACTTATGTTCTTACCTATATTTGATCAAAATCAGTTTAGCCATTTATAAGATATAGGAGATAATAGTTGGAGGTTTTCTAAATGTTTAATTTAATAAGTTATTAACAACAGTATGCGAAAAACATTAGTCGGACAGAAAAAACCGGAGGAAAACTACACTAGTTTAATAAAGATAATAAAAATAAAGGAAGTAGGTACAAGCCTATATGAGCAATGAAATAGAAAACAAACTATATTTAGCTTTATCAATGTTTTATGGTATTTTAATGCGCTGAACTATTAGTTACAAGAAACAGTCTGGGAAAATTTATACAAATAGATATTAACTTTTATTAGTTGCTGATAAGCCTAGCGCCGCATTGAAACAAAGAAGTCACGGTTTCGAATCCCGGATACTTATTTCGGAAGCGCCAAAGACCCTTTGGTTTCAGAATCGGTTCCGGTTGGGTCAATAGGTATAGAACACTATAATTAGTCTTGAATTTTAGAGCACAAAATAAAATACCATATACCTACAACTTATATTTAAGATTTAGAGACAATTTAGGAACTTGGTTAAGTTATCTTTGTAATTCAATTTACTCGTAATTGTCTTGTTAATTGTACTCTTATTACTTTAAAGTCTTTTGTTTACGTTCACATTTGGTACACTTCTTGCCTTGGTTGGTGTCTATGAAAGACCAGGGTCGAGGTTTCTTACCAGAAGGACTGTGGGCACCGTTTAGTTTTACCATGTTTATTTCATCCTTTTTTGTACAACAGTACATCTATGTGACTTCTATAAACGTTTTCCTATTCCTGTTTCTAAAAAATCTGTGTAAAAAATAAAGCACTAAAACAGATCGACTGTGTGGTTTCCCAATCAATTACTTACCCTCCGAAGAGTCTTCTCTATTACAATAACAAATTATTGTTTGGTAGTAACTGCATCAGTCATACGATTAATATAAGGTGTATTAGAAATCCTAGAGCTTATCCCAATAAATATTAATGTAAAAAAATAAGTACAGTATAGGGCCATGGAATCCAATTAAAAATATAAATAAAAATGTAGACAAGTGCGAGTCGGACTCTACCATCGAGGGTGCCGTATTAATTTGTAGAGGTATTTAGTTACAGAAGGTTACAGGTACTGATAAAATGATGTATAGTTTTTATGTAAATTGCATTCGGTCAAAATATTCCATGAATGTTGAAATGTACTCTGCCTTGTGAATCAAGGGTCGTGGGTTCGATCCCGCCCGGGAAAAACTTTCGTGTGATGAACATTTGTCCTTTCTTCGTGTCTTTATTTGTACCTACTTATGTTTTTCTAAAAAAGCTTAAATGTACTTATGTTGTGGGTACATAAGTACTTTTAAGCTACATACTTTGGGTTCGGAGCAATACAGCCGTGGGTATCATTTTAACGCTAGCCAAAGTTTTATTTTCAGATGATTTGATTATTATAAGTAGACCTAATTATACGGTTTAAATTGCAACTCGATATCTCACGCGTTCCTTGAATAAAGGTTCTCCAGACAGACGGACAGGTTCCATATTTTTCTACCTCAGTACAGATCCCTAAAAATGGTAAGCTATTATTTGGGAAGCCTGCTTGCTACCCGTCCACCTAGTTTGATGAAAGTGGAGTGGCTCGGTCATTCACCACTGCACCGCTGGTCAATGCACTTAACACTAAAGGTTGTTATACAAACAATATACATACATGTGTTCTTACATACACACCTACGTTAAAATCTAAGTAGGTATGTCATTATGGCGTGAATCATATTGAACGAGGGACCTTTAGAATACAGTAGGTAACTGTGATGGTGCATAATATGATCCTAAAGAAAATGTAGTGAGGCCCGTTTTTAACCGACTTCAAAAAAAGGAGGAGGTTCTCAATTCCACTATTTTTAGGGTTCCGTAGCCAAATGACAAAGACGGGACCCTTATAGATTCGTCATGTCTGTCTGTCTGTCCGTCTGTATGTCACAGCCAGTTTATTCCGAAACTATAAGAGCTACATTATTGAAATTTGGTGTGTAGATGTATTCTGTTAACCGCATTTAGATTTTAAAATAAAATCGAAAAAAAATCCAAAACTCTTGGGGTTCCCCATACATAGAACTGAAACTCAAAAATTTTTTTTTCATCAAACCTATACGTGTGGGGTATCTATGGATAGGTATTTTAAAATGATGTTTGGGTTTTTAACATTATTTTTTTCTAAACTGAAGTCTGCGCGAGAGACTCTTTCAAAATGGAAAAATGTGTGTCGTTCTACTTGTAGTGATAAAGTCTCTGTGATGTGTTTCTGCTAGTGAGTAGGGTCTCCGGAGCTCGTGGGGGGGGTTAGGGTTGGGCCGGCATGGCAGTGGCAACTGACAGGTAACTGACCAGTTACTTGCCAGTTGTCACAGCGACTTGGGCTTCTCTTTCGCTTTCCATCAGGCGTAGGGAAGCCATTATGTCAAGCTATTATAAAAAAAAAGTCTCTGTAACGCAAGTCGTATTCAAAAGACGCAAAAACAATATCTACTAGTAAACAATGTTGGCGTGGCCAAATAGGCAGACGTTGCATTAGTCCGACCCGCAGGAGCATTCCGCAGCCCGGACGCGCTCGATTACGCTCGTTATGTGGTTACGCTAACCGCCGTCTCAGTGCGTGGGCACCCGTAAGTAGCTGATGATGATCGATCATTGCGTCCAGTTTATTTTCGGCTGGACAGTGCAGAAAATGGTTCGACCTACAATTTTTAGTGGGTCATTCTGAGGAATTTCAATTGACACCCACAGGGTAGGTACTCTTGTGACATAATGATTGGCTCAGTGGCTCTTTGGTAGTGACCTCTGCCTTCTGAGCCAAGGGTCGTGGGTTCGATCCCCACACAGTACAAACGTTTGTGTGCATATCTGTTTGTATTGGTCTGGGTGTTTACTATGTATAATATGTATTTATTTACAAAAAAAATAGTATCTAAGTAAGTTTATCAGTTGTCTAGTATCCATAGTACTTCGGCTTAGTTTGGGGCTAGATGACGACGTGTCGCCCAGGGTGGCATGTCTTGGGTTATTTATTTATTTATTTAATGGTGGCTACAACATCTGTTGCAGATAATACGAGTAATATTTATGACATAAAAAGTGACCAGGGTGGCTGACTAGTGCTGGATGCGGAAAGCCCAAGATTGATCAAAGTGACTAACAGTCGGAGTGGAGAGTGGAGACAATAAAATAAAAGCAGAGTCTTTTCTGTTTCCCCAGCAAAAGAGACAGTATATTCCATACTAATATAATATTATAAATGGGAAAGTGTGTCTGTCTGTCAGTATGTATGTTTGTCTTTCTTTCACGGTAAAATGGAGCGACGAATTGACGTGATTTTTTAAGTGGAGATAGTTGAAGGGATGGAGAGTAACATAGGCTACTTTTTGCCCCTTTCTTACCCCCCACTTCCCTAAAATGGGAGGCAACGCGGGCGAAGCCGCGGGCATAGCTAGTAACTACATATATAGTTATTTAAGAACTAATTGTGAAAAGTTTTTTCCTAAATTGACCCAACTGGGTATCTAACCCGAAAGCGTTGGCTTCTTCCTAGCTTTAAACGAAAATGTCTTACAAAACGCGATATCGAAATACTGGAAATACTAGTCGAATTTTATTCATAAAAGCCAATTGCACATAGTTGAAAAAAACCCCAAAGCAGTTTGCGTACTTTTTCCTCCTTCATTTGGTTAACTATGAAAGCCCAAACCAAAAAAAAAGTTTTAAACAAATTCAAGAAACAGAAATGGACTTTAACTGAATGGGTTAAGGCATAAATCTGACCAATAAACGAAAGGGGAATCCCTTTCTCCTTTAAACGTGCTGTGCTGCATTTTAGTTAGCCAATCAATAAGTTTAAAGTTCTCAGAATTGGGCAGTGGTAGGTGTCGCGTGCGGGTAGGGTACTTCACGGCAAAAACGTATATACATTTTACACTCCTGAGTAAAATTTGCCCAATATTTTATTCTACCCTTAAGTGCGCAGAGATACTTAGAGGCAGCGCAGACGACAGACTATCCGTGACGCACTTTTTTGCAATTACATGCAACGCACACGACGCGCAAAAATCTGTCGCGGATATTTCACGGACTCAACGCACACGACGCACTTTTTAAATGTCTCAGACGCAGACTCTATCTCACAAAAAGTGTGCCGTCTGCGCCCTTTAAGTGCACTGATGTGTGCGCCAGCTCAGGTGTTCTCTGTTCGTTTACTTTCTTATTCCGATGGGACTTTAAGGTAGTTCGACACGACCCGGAGAGGGATCAAGCCCAGGACCAAAGGCTTGACGTGCGATTGGGATTTCTCATGCATCAGGTGAAGAGACCACCACGTATGCTGTGCTACTATAAATCTGGGTTCATCATCATCATCATCAGCCTATTAGGTACAGTCCACTGCTGGACATAGGCCTCTCCAGTTGTTCGCCACTTGCAAACAAACCACTTGCACAGCAAACATCTGGAGGATATACCCATAATCGCCACGCTCAGCAGGCGGGTTGGCGATCGCAGGGCGTAGCTTCTTGCTCCGGTGACGCTGCTGCCCGTCACCGGTCTTTAGTATTTAGCTACGTCTTCAATTGTGATGGTTATACCGCCACCAGTCGGTTACCAGCGCCTCGTTTGTTATTCTGCAGGATGCACCACGGGCAGGTGAGGTTGGCTTGGAGCGAAAAGATGATAGGCTGCTCCCTTACATCCAATCTGGGTTATTCCACTGGATTTAAACTAGAATGGATGTGTGGTGTGATTTGCACACTTAGGTAGGTATCTTTAAAAATGAAAGTCTGTTTATAGATTGGTTGGAGTCAGGTTGGTGTAACCAAAATTCAGTTAGGAGAGCACATTTGATCATTTTGAAAAATGAGTCTGTGTTACTTTATTTATATGAATAAATGAATTGAATTGAATTTTACATATATGTACAAAAACTAATATACCCACAATGAGCTAATAATCCTTTCAAATTCTGGAATTGCCACAATTCTTAAAGTCCACAATTCTTCAATTTAACCCTTTGAACGCCAGTGACGCTTGTATGCGTTAATAAGAACAGATATTCTCATGTGTCATTTCTCGGTGATCAAAGGATTTATTTAGTTTTTGCAGCTAAGTATTACCTACCTAGATTCCAAAAATAGCAATGTCACTTCAAATTGAAAACCTAACCTATGTGACCTACTTTCGTACACGTTTCGTTCTTTTCGTACACACAATTCAAGATAACAGCCTCCATAACCTTCGCCTTTTACGCAATCTACGTCACAGTTGCCAAGACCACGTGGGCGTCTGTGACGTCATCTCCTGAAATCCCCCCAATTTGAGTCTTCCCTCCTCGGGATACGGCACAGAATAACTTGTATTTGGGAGAAAGCATTTGAAGGCTGAAAGGCTGAGGGTGTGAGGCGGTATTGTAGCGAAATGTTTGTTTACAATTCGTATCAAAAGCGGAGGAATACGCGGACTCACAGAAAATTTAGCTTATAAGGAAGTGAACATTATTTGAACTTTTAATAAAGAAGAAAAAAATATCGATTATCACATCACTTCATTGGAGAACAGTTGGATATGATAGGAGAGGGATAATGCGAGAATGTATAACCACCAACTTCCCAACTAGGTACTTATTCATTCCAATGTCTTAATCGGTAGGTAATAAGAAAACTAGAAGAATGAACAGAATGTTTTCAATATCATGATCCTTGAAAAGACGTCGTGTTTTTTTCGGTAAAATTTATTTTCGGACAATTAAAAAAACATTTTCCAAAACAATTAATAAGCACTAGCTATCACATTATATGGTTTGCCTGGATGTTATTAAAATTCAGCTAAATACCGTTGGCAAAAACTTGTGAATGGCTAACGCAAACATTAGAACCAAAATATTTTCCTTAAATCGGACATTGCTCTGTGTTAATTTGCGTAACTTATTATACTCATTAAACAATATTGTTGAAAAGGTGTAGGTATGTTATAATTATGTAGACGTGATAAACAAAAATAGGACTTTATTTTTAAATAACAATGAATGCAGCAGACAATGCGCACCTGTTATTCACGTTGTATTCAATACTAGTAATTATAAATCGGAAGATATCCTTTCGTTTCATAAATACTAACGTTACATTATCTTCGTTTTAAGAGTTTATCTTCGAGCCACCCTCGCCTCCCCTGGTGCACCCTGCTGAATAACAGACGAGGCCCTGGCAACTGACTGGTGGCGGTATAATCATCACATTTGAAGGCGTAGTTACAACCACAGGCCAATGGCGGGCAGCAGCGTCGCCGGAGCGAGGAGCTACGCCCTGCGATCGCCAACCCGCCTGGCCAGCGTAGCGATTATGGGTAAATCCTTCAGGTGTTTGGATAAGGTGCAAAACAACTGGAGAGGTCTACCTATTTCCAGTACCTAGTGGACTAAGATAGGCTGATGAGAACCATTTCCCTTATCTAAGGGCGGGTCGATGAGTGGTCGTCTGTAGGTACACATCTACTAATGTAGATGATGTATGTAGAGTATGCATCTATGAATGTAGATGTAATTCTCTAAGTAGGTATAAATGTCTTATCAACGATGATAATAGCTTTAGAACATAAATGAATGGACAATACAGAACAACAATTAAACATACACGTTTGTGGACAATGAGAAATGCATCCGGGACTGAATAGGACTATTATTGTCAGTGAAGCGTCTCTATTCAACATATATTGATAACAATTTACATACATAGGTATTTCCTTACGTATTACTTGGTCGTGAATGAAAGATTAAGGTATTAAGAACACGAAAGAAATTTAAGTACTTATATTTCTAAATAAATCTATAATTTCGATGGGGATCAATATCAAAATGTATCAATTAATGAACAACGTTGATGAACGTAAGACTGATGAATGTAAGTCTTCCTTAATTCGCGCCTTATTTCTATAGTAATCCCGGGTTTCCCCCAGACACTGCTAGCAGTTCTTCTAAGGTCATCAGCCCAAAGATTGTAATTCAAACAGTAAACAAATAAGTACCTACTATGAAAACTCCACAAAAAATACTATTAGGAGAAGATTATAAGTGTTAAAATGATAATTACTTAGATATCTTGTCTACCAAAACCAATTTACGTAGTACAAATAAGGAAGTAATAAAATTGTAACTCTACTTTCATTCGCACTTGATTAATTACAGAATAATTACTCGATCTACGACTTAATTTGCAGGATACAATGAATTTTACTGAAACCATTAACTTAGAAACTTAAATGTTCTGTAAATGAGGATGTACTTAACTAAAGTAATCAAAAAAATTAGAAACTCTTATAACAAAAATATGTAAGGTATCCTTTGGATTGGTCGAAGATCATGAACCAGTAATCAGTTAACCGGATTATCACGCATGCATGTTAAATCGATAAAACTAGCATTTTCAAATAGGAAAAAAATAGCATCAAAATTTACGTTACCTACGCATACACATGTAACTTTCAACAGAAGTAGGAATTTGGCTCTTACCGCCTTCGGCTTACCGCTCAAAACCACCCCAAATGTCGTGACCTTTGCCTGACATTACATCACTTGACAAAAAAAAGCAAAAAGGCACAGACCTTTAAATCCAGAAGGCCTATCGTCTCCCCGGTATTATTCTCCTTCTTCTCGACCATCGTGAGCGCGGTGTCCCAGTATTATTTTAATATTGGAACGCGTGTTTTCGCCGGTCGCGTCAGTTTTGCCAGCGGGCGGCCGTCTGTCAGTCACCCTCCGCGGCGCGCATGCGTATAAGAGGACGAATGTATCCAGGACCCTATTTCGTCATTGGACGCTATTGTTGCGTCTATTTAGGGACCCGTGGTGCGGTGACCCCTTGTGACGTCAGTGATATGCATTGTTTTCGTTTCTATGATTTGTTGCTGTCGACCTCTTTGTGAACTCTGATGAGATGGGGGTGATACAAGGACCTTCGACTCATAATGTTATTGGTTATATTTATGATGGAATAATAGAGCTTAGTCAGAAATTCTTAGGTCTCGGGCTAAAAACTATGATCACGAACATAAACTATAGCTTATAGGCATAAGTATGTCGAAGAAGTCGATGATGAAAAACATTTCCTTCTAAGAAATAATGGAAATTTCGGGAAATGGATGCCGGAGGCATATATTCAATAGGGGATCTCCTGCAGTTGATAAATGATATTATCTAAATAATATTTCATAAACAAAACCATGACACATAACATAACTTATCCATGTAAAGTACCGATTAAATTGTTCATTACTAGTGACTTTGCTTTAAGTAGAGCTTAAGTTTGGAAAGCATCAAGCTTGTGGTACAGTAATCTTCGATTTATATTGTGAAACAACAATTTCACAATAATTTCAGTAACATTTCACCACGGGAGCTAATTCGCATCTACCATAAAAATATTGTTGACAATTTCACAAGTTTTCTTACTTAATTTACTTAGCATGTACATTTACTTGAAGTACACGCTATGTTGCTTTGGTCACTTGAAAGTAAGTGATGCAATACAAGAAAGTAATCCACTTTACTTTAGTAAGGACGAGTTGAATTAAGAAATAGAATTGCTACGCCCTGCGATCGCCAACCCGCCTGCTCTGCGTGGCGATTATAGGTATATCCTGCAGATGTTTGCCTAACAACTGGAGAGGCGTATGTCCAGCAGTGAACTGCACAGGCTGATGATGGTGATAATTATACCTTTATGTCAAACATTATTATTTACAATACAGTGATCCTAATGCTAAGGAGCTAAAATTTACGTACCTACTATTTCAATGTAGTTACGTATTCAGCATAATCCGAACGTTTCGATTCGTATTGTTCGTTTTTGTTACATTAACAGGCAATATCGATGAGACATGCGGGGGCTATAAATTATTCTCATAAATGAAATCAATTAATCGACGCCAAAATGGTTACCCGCATGTTTATTAATAACTAGCTGTGCCTGCGGCTTCGCTCGCGTTCATGTAGCTGTGTCACAGAAGTGTTTCTTCATCCCTTTTTTCGCATTAAATGGTAGCTTACGTCCTTCCTCAGGGTCTAGATTGTCTGTGCCAAATTTCATCAAAATCGGTTGAGTCATATTTTTAGGAAATTAGGTAGGTAACTGATGCTACAAGCAGATGTCGGTATATGAAGTTCCCAAAAATCTAAGTACCTGACCTTCGAATAGATACGGGTTTGTGTAAATTATAGGATTTATGTTCATTAATAATTATTTTAAGTTAGTCTGTATAAAAGGTTACCAGTTGGACGAAGGCTTGTTGGTTGGTGACTTGTTTGAGCTACGAGTTTAAAACACTAAGTTACCGAATTCGAATTCGGTAACTTTTTCTAATTTAATCAACCAAAAGTGGCAAGAGCTGGATGCGAGAGGCCCGGGATCGATCGAAGTGGCGAGTATTGGGAGAGGCCTATGTCCAGCAGTGGACTGATGTGGGCTGATGATGATGATGATGATGATGAAAGTGACAAAACATAGTTACTGAATTAAATTCCTTTCGATATTGTTCTGAATAGTAGGCTAAAAAGTTAGTATCCTATTTTCATTTTTTAAATTAACAACATTTTTTATATAAAAAAAACTTTAGAATTACTTTCTTCAATCACGGCCAGCCCGTAGCAATGTTCTTTTCGCTACAACACCTACGAGACTTTGTAGTCTCCTCGCGGAGAACGCTACCTACGGATTACTCGTAGCAACACGCGACTATTGTTAAGCTGTATTGCTTCTGTTTTTTTTAGATAGGTATGCAAATATAGGTAACTATCTAGAAAGTATTCTATATTCTACGTAATAATACTCGTAGTTACTTTAACGGAATAGAGAATGAGTGAAAAGATAAAAAATATAAGACTACGATTACCAGACAGATAAAGTCATCTTTTAGAAATCACGACTAAAATTGATTACCTATCATAAAATTAGGTCTGTAGCTACTTTTCAAAAAGTCTTAATTCAACAGTGTAAAATTCGCTCAAAAACATTGCAAATACCTACCTATCATGACTTCATACAGGCTCGGTGGCTCATTTGGTACCTAGTGACCTCTGCCCTCTGAGCCAAGGGTCGTGGGCTCGATTCCCGCACAGTACAAACATTTGTGTTCATTGAACATGTCTGTTTGAATTGGTCTGGGTGTTTTCTATGTATAATATGTATTTATTTACAAAAAAAAATGTATCTAAGTAAGTTTATCAGTTGTCTAGTACCCATAGTACAGGCTTCGGCTTAGTTTGGGGCTAGGTGGCGCTGTGTGGCCTAGCATGGCATGTCTTGGGTTATTTATTTATTTATACAGGAATGTCACTTGATTGCGGGGTAGTTGTCCAACTAGTTAGACCCCATGGTCTAACTAGTTGGACAACTACCCCGCCTAACTAGTTGGACAAAGACCCATGTCTTTACTAGGGGCAGTGGTCCAACTTTAAAATAGTTTGTCCAAAAACGCTTCATTTTTTTGGACTCGTCAACACTTATGTAATTTTGAAATTATTGTACTCGTAGTGGGAAACGGGAGATTGATGCTAACAAAATTTTAAATAAAATTGTTATGTACTTCTGTTGCATATATTTTATTTCACAATGAAATTACAAAGTTCTCATTTGGGGCCGAATTTCGTAGCACGAATTTATTTACATTGAGAGTCTTATATTAAAATTATTTTTATTTCAGATGGCATTTTTTATAATTAGTAATATCAGTCCACATCACAACTGTAATATTGTATTAATAATAATAATTAATGTTATTACTTACATCTAAAAAATGTTTAAGTTCTATATAAATATTTCAGATTTAATTTTTTATTTAGAAAATATGAAATGTATGCTTTCGGTGTGCAAACAACTTCTAAATGAAGATCATTTTATTGAAACATTTGCTGTAATTATTGTAGAAAATAATTATTGTTGAGTTCAATTAAAGTCAGGTAGTCATGTAGGTATTCATTTTTGTACCATAATTTCATACCATTCGGCAAACCAAAATAATAATTTGTAACATTTTATTTCAACTTCAAAATATATCAAAAATAACAATATCCAAAATAAAAGTCTCTAAATGGAAGGTGACAAATTAAAAAGTGCCTATACATTTGTATAGATATTTTTGATAATATTGCAATAATTATTTACATTTTTACGCTAAATTATAAAAACTTAATAATGTCTGGCAAGACACAAACGCTAACGAATAATTTAAAGCTTACTTGACAAATATTTATGTGTAGGCAATCTGTAAACTGATGACCACACTTTAAAAAATCCTTATAACATTAGTTATGTAAAGACTATGGCTCATTCGTGGCGATTTTAATTAAATGGCTGGAAAAAGTAGGCAGCCGAAACAATCGTTGAAATGATACCAAAATAAGTAAATGTTGAAAACAAACCATTGGCATTAAGTGTTACGTCATCAATATCTCTTGTAACCAGATAACCTGTACACATTATATACTACATATATTATTAAATACTTTATAATATCCAGAAGAGATTACAGAACTTTTAACTAGAATAAACGCTATGTTATAAAGTCTAATTTTATATTTAAAGTTTTCGAAAAAACTTGTTTCATTAACTATTAGGCCGGTCACTACCGTTGATTCTGTTCGTATATCTAAGTTGTATTATGTTATATAATACTAAATTATATTATTATAATGTATAATTGACAATTAACAATCAACTATGTACAAGTTTATTTACATCGAACTGGCAAAATTCAATCATTGACATAATTAGAACAGTAAAAGACAAAAGTAACAATAAAATCTCATAAAATACCAGATGAAAAGTATAAAAGCACCTAAACGAACAAATTTACTAAGTATTTTACAATTCGTTACATTATTATACTACGACAAAACACGATATTTCACGACTTGTCCAAATTATTAAATTTTATCTAACAAAATAAAATTGAGCCAACATATTGACACGAATGGTTGTAATAATTATTCACGATCAGCGTTGCCAGAAATCCCGATTTTGGATAAACGTCCCGATTTTTGGATAGAAATTAAATGTCCCGCGCGGTACAGACTCAGTTCCGCATTTAGGGAATATTACACGTGCATACAGCGTACTGAGGAAGCAATGTCAGACGGCACAAACAATCATCAAGAATGCTTGGTTCCAGCTACTCCTTTTCTCATTTACCATCAGATAAATAGTCCCTATACTGTGTTACTATATTAAAAAATCTTCTGAATATGTTATTAGTATAGACTAAAACCTTCTGAACAAAACTTGTAATAACGTATAATATATAGAAGGTTTATATAAGCAGGACATAGTATAGACTATTACTGATTTTATCAGGAGGATGCCGCTTTTTTCACAAAGAAAGTTTCCAAATCAAAGAAAGACTAAGAAAAAAAAATCAGGCAACGCTGAATACACATAGAACATTGACATACGTTATTTTTGTATAATCTTTCAATACTCTTATATTTTTACATTGACGAAACGATATCGCTAAATACCTATTATAGAACACGGCTTATAAAATCTTATTGTAACTTTCAGAATTAATAAAACAGGTACATGGAGAGATGTTGCCTACATAATAAAGATTACAATATTTTAATTTATATTAAATAACATGATATGTTTTCGTACATACGAGAACTTATTCTAAGAACGTTCGCGATCGTGTGATGCAAATTTAATTATTAAGATTAGTTATTAACATCGACGCAGTTAGCGGAAATTACAAGTACTTTCGAGAAACTTTGGCCAAAGAGTTGCTTATAATTCTTATAGAAAATGTTTCAGATATTAGATGCAAGACGATGCGATGTGTGCCTTTGATATACTTTCCAAGACCTAAATAGAAGTTAGCTAAGGGAGTTCGATTCTGGATTAAGAATTCAAATTATTATGCATATAAATAAATGCACCAGACAATTAACAACAGTCACTTATTAGTACTGATATAATGATCACTGATGATGGCATCTCTCAGAACATCCAAACCAGAGACTATACCGACCGGGAAAGACCGCACTTTAGGCTCTAGCCCTTGCGATACTGAGGCTACAAAATGTATAAACATTTAGTACGTGAAGTGATGTTAGAAGCGTATTTCTAACATCTCTTTACATTCTAGATAATCTTATTTGTTTTTACCCCTTTAGGAATATTGAAAGATATTACTTCGGTACCAGACATAAATCTAAAGCATTTATTTATTTAAAATATTAACGGTTTCCATTCGCATATCGGATCACTTTTAAAGATATCATCTTTATCGAATACACTTTCTAATTAAACTGCCGGGCCTATAGATTTACTATAACTTCAAAACGTAGTTTAAGATGGCACATAGGCTATTTAAATCTAATATTAATTTATTGGTTTTAAAAAATTGTATTGCTTTCGCAACTTCAAAAAATAAGGATATATTTTGAAATATATTAACTAAAATGGATATTAGCTTTCCAGTCATTTGAAACACATTTTAGGAGCTGTCAAAATATCATCTGTTTATTGTGTTAATAAATTTATATTTATCGGGTAAATTGACTGAATGTGAACTAACAACTAAAAACTAGTATAAAATATAGCTAAATAAATTCATAAGTTATTCATATTCATATATTACATGTATCTATTACAACACAAAACTATTATCGACAGTTAAAAGTGTTTCAATTGACTTAAAGCGAAACCTGTCTTTCGAAATCACGTTAATTTGAAAGATGGATTTAAAACTTTACACAACTATGAACCTTATCACGATGATATAAGAGCAAGAAGTGTATAAAATCGTTTTATTTCGTTTAACTTTTATTATGTCCATTTTCATAAATACGGCAAGCTAAGAGGCCTTTTAAGCAGCAATAAGGGAACGCTTTGACATAATTCGTTTTTACTAACCACCATGCTAAGATGTATTGTTATTTTGTTTATCAACAATCACAGTACGTTTGTACAGCCAAATTTCCTTAATCAATTCTCAACTAGATCTTCAAGGCATAGAGTCTATTATCCATTAAGCTACTAAAATAGCTAAAACATTTCGTTAAGTTAAAACCGTGTTGATGAAAAGTCGCTGTTACAAATATTGAGGTTTTAGCTTGAGACATTAAAAGTCTTTGACTGCCGAGAAACTAGACACAATAGAAAAACTATTGTTTGCCGGTCACCGGTGACCGGCATGGCGGTCAACGTGTTAATTGGGAAAGCGCAAAGGCCGTATTAACGAAAATGGGCATTATAACACCAGGGAGCCCCTATTTACAACATAACGGAAACGTATGTACAGTCGGTATGTTAACTTTTGTGACTACGATGATAGCCAAGACGGCGCTGTTATCATAGCCGACTTTTCTTACCAAAATCTTTTTTTTTTCTACCATCAGCACTGCAGGAGACCTGAAGGCTGTCACTCTGGTAAAGTTTCCTACGTGATATAAATAGGTATAGGTGGTAGGGGGCCTCATAGAGTATACTCTTAAAATGGTTCTACCATCAGCACTGTAGGAGACCTGAAGGCTGTCACTCTGGTAAAGTTTCCTACGTGATATAAATAGGTATAGGTGGTAGGGGGCCTCATAGAGTATACTCTTAAAATGGTTCTACCATCAGCACTGTAGGAGACCTGAAGGCTGTCACTCTGGTAAAGTTTCCTACGTGATATAAATAGGTATAGGTGGTAGGGGGCCTCATAGAGTATACTCTTAAAATGGTTCTACCATCAGCACTGTAGGAGACCTGAAGGCTGTCACTCTGGTAAAGTTTCCTACGTGATCTAAATAGATATAGGTGGTAGGGGGGCTGATAGAGTATACTCTTAGAATGGTCTACTACTATAAGCCAACCTTGATGAAGTCCCAGAACTGACTGAGCCGCTGCCGGTATCATAAGCGGACAGTGACGTCGTCGTCGAGGCTGTCGCCAGAGCAGCAGATGGCCAGCTCCTCGAAGGTCATGCCGTCCAGGCTCATGGTGACGGCGGAGATGCTGCGGAACAGCGCTTCAGGGTCCAAGTCTTCTGGCAGCTTGGTGAGGAACTGAGCGGCCGATATGAAGTCCATGTCTTTGAGCTCATCTTGATAAAGGTGGAGGATTCCTGTGGAGGTGAATATTTTTTATATTATAAACGCGAAAGTTTGTTTGGATAGATGGATGGATGTTTGTTCCACTTTCACGCAAAAACTACTGAACGGATTTTAATGAAACTTTACAGGAATATAGTTTGTACATCAGGTTAACACATAGGCTATGTTTTATACGAATATTCACGGGGGCAGAGCCGCGGGCAGCAGCTAGTATTTCCATACTTATTACATTATTGTATGTAATCACCGAACAACACGAAATCAATTGACAATCATTTAAACACTCTTTGTTTACCTACATTGTACATTGAATTTACCAACACAAATATGGCGGCACGGGTCATATTCAGTTCAACCAATCAGCGTCCGTCGCATACCATATCACAATTTGACGTTTTCATTTTGATTTATATAGGTATTTGATTCGAAAAATAATACGTTAATTTGTAAGCAGTACGTTTGTATCAACAATCTGTCGACATTGTTGATAGTTTATAATCTAACGGTATTTACAATCTTACGGTGACAGTTATACCGCGAACACTCGGTTGCCAGAGCCTCGTTCGTTATTCAACAGAATGCACCACGAGCAGGTGAGGTTGGCTTGGAGCGGTAACGTCCCCATTGGAAGGTATTATCTACATCTACACTAATATTATAAAGAGGAAAGATTTGTATTTTTGTATGTAACGAATAAACTCAAAAAGTACTGGACCGATTTTAATAATTCTTTTTTATTAGAAAGCTACATTATCACTGAGTAACATAGGCTATGTTTAGTTTCCCGAAGCGAAGCGAGGGCGGGTGGGTCGCTAGTCTTGTATAACTTACCTTTTTTTTCTGCCGGGGAAAATGCTTTTAGGCATCCCCGCCGTTCGGGGGAATACCGGCGGGGTATGTGGGACTCACGCCACCCTCGAAAATGGAAAGGGTGGCACCCCGCCTCAAGATGGTAGAGAGGCAGGGAATACCCACTAAAACCCCGGCCTCTTCGTCAAACGCCATCGGGTGGTGTCAGGGGTCCTAGGAGACCTATGCTGCCCTGACACCACCAGGACTATGTACTACTGTATAACTTACCTAGCGCAGTAAGGATATACTACGCGCAGGTGAGGATGGCTTGGAGCTATTATTACTCTTGTATGGCTTACCTAGAGCAGTATTGAACAGGAACGTGTCCCCGTCCCTCAGGAACACGTCCCAGACGCGGCAGGCGGCGTCCAGCGGCATCGCCTTCGCGAACGCGGTGTACAGCCACTCCAGCAGGTACAGCTCCGGCGCCACCGCGCCCGCCAACGACGGCAGGTTGTGCTCTAGCAGCGTGGTGTACGCCTTCCAAAGTCGCTGGAATGGGATGTTTCCAGGGTCAAAATAATTACATAATTTTGACTGGGGTTTTTGACAGGCTCGGCGGCTCATTTGGCAGTGACCTCTGCCCTCTGAGCCAAGGGTCGTGGGTTCGATTCCCGCACAGTACAAGCATTTGTGTTCATGAACATGTCTGTTTGTATTGGTCTGGGTGTTTTTTATGTATAATATGTATTTATTTACAAAAAAAATTTATCTAAGTAAGTTTATTTGTCTAGTGCCCATAGTACAAGCTTCGGCTTATTTTGGGGCTAGGTGGCGCTGTGTGGCCCAGCGTGGCATGTCTTGGGTTATTTATTTATTATAATATTCACAAAAATGTATCTAAGTAAGTTTATAAATTTTCTAGTACACTACATAGTCATAGAAAAAGCTTCGGTTTAGTTTGGGACGGATGTGTGGCCTGTGTCTGTGGCATGTCTTGACTTAGGAGCTCTAAGGACTAGGAACTCTCAAGATAATCTCAATAGATTTGCTTTGCTTTGCTCTTTTTCTTAAGAAGAAAAGTTCAGATTTAGAATTGATCCGTACCTGCATAGTACCCCCGTCCCTCGCGAAGGCAGCCCGCAGCACGGGCCCGTCGAGCAAGTTGGCGAAGCACACGAAGGCCTGTGGCGCCTCCATGTTCAGGATCAACACGGCTGCTATGAACGACATACCCTGGAACATGACAATATGAGATGTTGTTTAGTCAAATAATACTTGCACAAATGGGCATATAAGTAACCTTTTTTATCCAATTGAAAAGTATTTTCCCGAATTGCCCGCGACACGGAACCTGGAATTTTTCATCTTTTCACTACCTCGTAGTTTGCGAAGTTTCTGGATATATTTATTGTTTTTGTTATCTAAATTTCCTAAAGTTTTTGGTCTTACCCCATATACTAACCTGGTCTCTATGACAAGAATAACCACTACACTGTTATTTTCTCGGCATCCCCACTGTGTGGGGAAATGAAGCAGCCGCCCTCGAGAAGGAAGGGCGGCCTAGCCTGAAGATGGTGGGGAGGCAGGGGATAACCCTCTAAAAACCCCAGCCCCTCCGTCAATCGCCGTGGGGCGGCGGCAGGGGTCCATGCTGCCCTGACACACTATATCACTACATACATGACCACTATACCAACGAACCAGTTAAAATACACAATTTGACAGCTGCTTATATGCCACTCACCTGTACATAGCCAATATCCGGCCTGTAACACACGTAGGCAGCCAGCAACGAATGCAGCACATCAAAGTACGGCCCGCCAGGCTGGAAGATGCACAGGTGCGGAAACGTCCGCGCTATGTCCAGCTGGATCAGCTCCATCGAACACTCGTCACTATACTCCAACAGATTAGGGTTCGATTTTGAACAGCACTTGGTCGGGCACACCTCCGTTGCGTGCGACTTAAGATTCTGCTCGCTCAAGTTTCTCGGTATACTCAATCGCGGTTTCTCCTCATCAGGTTTCTTCGAGTCGTTCTTCGATAGTAGCTCATCGAATTTGGATATCTTCTCGTCTGTTTTCAATGTTTCTTTATCTTTTTGGCAGCTACAGGCGGTTTGCTGGTTGCTGACTTTTAACCGTTTCCTCCTCATCTGCGCTTCGTGCAGCTTCTGCTTCGCTCGGGCTACGAAGTCCTGGTACTGGTCGTGGGTGATTTTGAGCTTGTTCTCGATGGCCAGTTGCCAAACTTTGCCGCGTATGGAGGGCGGGAGACCGCTCCACCATAGTTCGAGGGTGCGTTTAGATTTCTTCCTGTAATGGAGAAAATGAGAGATTTAAAATAAATGCTTACAATGATGCTGACATTCGGGGAGTGTTGGTTCAGAAACCAGGTAACTGAATTATTATCAGCCGAATTAACTGGTGTATTCTGATTTCGGAATCTATTTATGGGCTTGGTTGACTTACACAAGTGAGATCAAATTGAAAGATAGTAATCAAAGTCCTAAGACTTCTTTTTGCACTTGGCAATACATTCGAAGCAACTTAATTTAAAAAAAATACTCCACCATCGGATTCGGAATGGAGCTTCTATCAAGAAGAACCGACAAGTAACTCTAGAGCTATTCTTTTTAATGCCAACTGTTCTTAAAACGTTTTTCACATATTTACATCATTCATATTTTAAGACTATTAACATATACTCAAAATAAATTCCATTCCATTCAAAACAGGCCATCGTCAAGCCAGTGAGAACGCTACATACATTTGCACAAATCTGTTTTGCTCCACCCACTCCATATTAGATGCATGACAGAGACGCGCTCTACTGGTTTGGAAAACAAAGCAAGGAAAAAATTACGGTAAATTATGTACGCTTCAGAATGCCTCGGCCTAATTGTGTGAAAGTGTTTTTTTTTTATTGTGATTAATCGCTGTGTGATGTGTCATTTAAGGAGATACACTCATGAAAAGGCATAGAAGATTTCTTTTTGGTTACATATTGCTTTATCTACTTGATGACTATTGGGTACATAATTCGGATGAATGGGTCAACGCAGTTACGTTGTTTACGTTCAACGCATTAAAATATGTTAATCTCTTTATATTTAAGTGTTTAATACAGATATTATGCTCGGTAATTATCGTAGCCACGGCACAGTTCAAAAATAGATGTTCCAAATAACCGGTGTACTAATTCAAAACAAATACAAAGTTCGACAAAGCGTTGTTTACATACAAAAGGAATTGTAAAGCGTAGATCATTAAGTTTACGTCTGTCTAAACATGCACGTACAAAATAATAAGTAATATGAATGCGTGCAGGTCATTGAGGCAAGAACACGGTCACAGTCCAATGAATAACAGTAGGATAACTGCGCTAGTAGTTAGCATATACAACCGTCTTAGAATACGTTCTTTGGCTCAGTTTAATGAAATTGTGAAAGCGCGTAAACGCTTTATTAAGACCTGAATACTTACATAAAACTGAGTTAAAGTGAAATTCACGCTTCTGAATTCATATTAGATTTTACCATTAATTGATAAATCGATGGTATGGAAGACAACTATTACATTTAAATGTTATATTTATAGTATCTTCAGGCTTATATCTTCTATAACACAAAAATTTGATGTGTGATGTTGTATAACATTTAATTAAATTTCCTATTATATGGGACTACGTGACTTTAAAACAAATAAAATAGTTTATTTCTGCGTATAGATTCACTAGTAACTAACTTTTGTACGTTAAAACTCCAAAGCGTACTCCTATTCAAAAGCCCGGTAGCGACCCCAGAACTCGATTTGAGTTCCACACCGCCCATATCAGGCATCACATTTGCTCGTCTGCCGTGTCATGCATAAAAAAGCTTTTTCGTTTGAATATGCAAAGACATATCATGATTATAACAAATGAGCGATTAAATGTATTCTTAATTAATCTCATTAAATAAATACTAGTACTACAAACTAATAATATTTTAATAATAAATAAGTCTGTATATTAAAGTACTTTACTGTCACGCCCTCTACTGTGGCTTGAGGTCAAACACATTGTTTGAGACAATAAGTTTGACCCAGTTAGCGAGGCAAGACACATGACGCGGTCTCCTCGCAGACTGAACGAACACATTGAACATCTTCGACTCTTGACCTTTGTCACGTCCTAAGGATATCTTGCGACTATTTATCAGCTATTTATAGCGTTCACATTCATTAGCGCTGTTATTCGAAACAGTGACTTAGATATAAAATACATTATCGTGTTGTATATGACGCAGTCATCTGAATGATGACATCTATTCAATTGAATGGCTAGCGCGTTCATTGAATGACGACATTTAATTGAATGCCTAAAGGACAAGTCGTCAAGTTATTGAATAAGACCGAATCAACGAAGGTACCACAAATAAATACTTAAACTAGCTGTGCCCGCGAATTCGTCCGCGCGGAATAGAGTTTCTTCCCCATTTTTATCTCCTTGGGGTAGCGTTGATCAAAATCCTTTCTTAGAGGATGCCTACGTCATAACATCTACCTGCATGCCAAATTTCAGCCCGATCCGTCCAGTGGTTTGGGCTGTGCGTTGATACTCGTAGATGACTATTATATTAAGGTAGCTACAATGATAACATCCAGACATAGAACAAACAAAAAAGCCGTGAGCACCGTTTGCCATGTCATTAAATCTTCATCCGGTGTATAGATAATTGAACAATTATCTCACCATCGAGTAACTAGAAAGATACTTCACAGGATGCACCTGCAACTCTCTATACGTACGTATACATTCTTGTGTAGGAAGCATAAGGATGCTTGCTGATAATTGTAAAATTCTATAACGTTCTAACTTACAGTAAAGATTACGTGAAGATTTTGCTATTGGCTTGCTTGGTTGAATTCATAACGAAGATATATCCGCCTCACCTTGCGATTTATTAGTGAACTCTAAAAACTGGTTATTTACAATGCCTATTACAAAAGGTGTATTTACGTATGTACGTTATTCATTATAGTGTGTTGCAGGTAAAATACATAACGCAGTCGTGTTTGTATTGTGCTTGATTTATGTTACAGAAACTTTGTTTGTAGCCCTTAATAAATATAGGAGGCTGCGAAGCATGTACACTAACTTTTAGGGAAGAAAGTAGACTATTTGCGAAAGATCCTTGGACAAGCGGAAGGAGAAACCGGTCAATGGAGGCGAAGGAAGAACAGGGAGATCAAAGACTTAGTGTATGAGCCTAACATCATCGGTGAAGTCAAATCTGTCAGACTCCGTTGGTTTGGGGATGTCGTTTGAGGAACATTGAGGCGGGTCAAGCAAGCAAGAGAACTTACATGGGATGACCAAGCGGACGACGGACGCCGAGTTGGGCGACACAGGTACCGCTGGAGTGACGAAATACAAAAGGACCTATTTGGGCTACAGATTGTTAACTGATCTGAGAACGTTCAAGTGAGAGAAAAATGGCGTCCTCTTGTGTCGGAGCCCAAGATTCACTACGGGTCGCTGAGCCAGCGGAGTAAGTAAGTACACAGTTGTCTCGCGGCAGGTCTCGACTCGTGTCTCGCGGCCACCACCATGCGCCTTTCATGCACCTTCGCTGGCAGTCGCTGTACTCACATGTTGCTCCCGTCAGGCAGTATGTGGTGCGTCCACTCGCGCGCGTGCCTCGCGAGCCGCTCCTCCATGCGGTGCGACTCGAGCACTCGCGCGTGTCTCGGGACCGCCTCTCACTCAATGCCTTCGCTGGCAGTCGCCGTACTCACATGTTGCTCCCGTCAGGCAGTATGTGGTGCGTCCACTCGCGCGCGTGCCTCGCGAGCCGCTCCTCCATGCGGTGCGACTCGAGCACTCGCGCGTGTCTCGGGACCGCCTCTCACTCAATGCCTTCGCTGGCAGTCGCCGTACTCACATGTTGTTCCAGTCGGGCAGTATGTGGTGCGTCCACTCGCGCGCGTGCCTCGCGAGCCGCTCCTCCATGCGGTGCGACTCGAGCACTCGCGCGTGTCTCGGGACCGTCTCTCACTCAATGCCTTCGCTGGCAGTCGCTGTACTCACATGTTGTTCCAGTCGGGCAGTATGTGGTGCGTCCACTCGCGTGCGTGCCTCGCGAGCCGCTCCTCCATGCGGTGCGACTCGAGCACTCGCGCGTGTCTCGCGGCCGCCTCGCGCTCGACGCGCCGTCTCGCCGCCTCGACCATTCGTGCGTGCTCTGCCTTATGCCGGAGCGCTTCTTCGGTGCATTTCGCTGGGAGGTTTGATGGTCTGAAGGTAAACAAAAGTATTTCGTTAGCAAAGTTACAATATACGCAACGTTAAATCGCAATATAAGTATTTAGAGAGGTAGGGCAGAGCGAATCTACGCTCGAATTGAGCCGCCCGTCCGGGGAAGGACGTCCGTCCTATAGAATACCGCTGACGTCCGGGTCTTGTTTCTGTCAGCAAGTAGAATCTCCGGAGCTCGCGGGGTGAGTACTGCGTCGGCAGCCGGGGGTTAGGGTTGGGCCGGCATGGCAGTGGCAAGTGGCAACTGACCAGTTACTTGCCCGTTGTCACAACGGCTTGGGCTTTCCATCAGACGTTGGGTAAGCCATTATGTCGTGCTACTACAAATAAAAAGTAGTCCTATTCTCAAATGCGTAACCGAAGTTCTTCGGTCAAGAAGCTATTAATCCTTTAACCATCGGGTGAGAAGCTGAAACCTCAAGAAGTCTCTTAGTCGACTCCCACGACACCGACGGGAAGAAATTGGGCGGTGATTTGTATTTTTTTCCGTCACCGCACGGAGATGCACCGAACCGAATGTGTTAATACAAAATCGTAATATGCGCAAAAAGAAATCAGATAAAAATATCAATCGACAAAGAGTAGGTTGCCAATTATGATATTGAATACATTACATACGAACATTACAATTAAGATCGGCCATGAACGAAACGCCCGATACAGGTCATTATCGTTCGAAACGAAACGGTTTAAACGGCCCATTACAGATAAACGCGGTAATTTACGTTTTGGTTACTTTTTTGCTGAACATTTTCCGAGCAGGCACCATGCGGCCGGCGAGAATTCGAATAGGGATTATTAATTTACATAATGGGTATTAAATGGGATAACCGTGATATTAATGGTTGCACTGAGTTCAGAATGTTTAAAGGCTACTTTGGAAATGCAAACGCTACCGTAGGCTACGCCTTCCATAATATGGATGTTTATTATCTTTCAAAGTTTCAACTGAACATTACATCAACACATAGGCTATAATTTATAAGGATATGTGGGATATAATTATTTCACATATCACTGATATTCATGAGGGCAAATATATTATGTAAATATAGACGTTTTCAATATAATAGTAATATATATTAATGTTCAGTAGTTTTCTCGTAAAAGATAATAAACATCAATCTACCCATATAAACTTTCGCATTTATATAGGACAGTAGGACTTAAATCTATGCACTAAGTCAAATATAATTAAGTACATATATATCGGACGTGCCTCTTTAGCCATCAACTAAGCAGAAACCCCACATTTCTATAGCTGTCGTAAAAAATCAGGGAGAAAAATCTGTTCATAGCCGAAAAATATACAAAACTAGCAAACCCGGCGAACTCCGTTTCGCCACCAGATGGCTGTAAAAAAATTTTTTCCTTAATTTTCTTTGCTATAAACCTCACGGAGCCCGAGACCTTTCTAACGAATGCAAAACCGTTTAAATCTACTTATTTTTATATACAAAATATATAACGCACCTAACGTAGAGTAGGCATCACTAAAAAAAATGTTGAATAATGGAAAAGCAAATTTCAAAATAGAGTTTTAGATGAGACTGGACACACTTTTTGTACAGGAGACAAAAACAACATCAAAAATTCCTAACATACTAATTTATGAAAGTACACGTAAATTACTCAGTGCTCATTAGTTTTCGACTCATTACACAAATGTATTCGTTTCGCCCGCCAACATTTCGGGATGATAATGGAATGTGTTTTCCTGTTAGCTCTAAATAAATAACAAGACACTCATTGTAATTAATATAGTGCTATTGTTTGGAGTTGGTTTATTTTGGGAAATGATTACTATATTGTAAGCCCACTAAAGTGACTACATTTTAACCTAATGGTGAACCAGAAAGGCAGACTAAGTAGCTGTGGCAACGGGCAAGCTTCTATAAATTCCTGTCAATTGCCAGTACGTAAGATGGTAAGATGCATCTACAAGATACTGATTCATGTGTTTTCTTGAATAATGTTTGTGTAATGTTGTTATAGATTATATTATAAAATCATAATGATTCTTTTAGTAAAATAAATTACTCTTAAGAGTGCATCAATAATCGAATGCTTTATCGCTTCATACGTGACAAAAGGGAAAAGCGATCTCCAAAAAATTTGTGAACAAAATATAGTAACCACGACCATTGGCAACAATAGAAACTTGATAAGAACAAAAAGTTTGGCAACTCCTGGCTTTGTGGTGCGGAGTAAACTTTGCAATTAGTCCCAACCTCTTGCCCTTTAAAAGGTATCGCAATATTTCAACTGTCATGACACGAGGTCATAGTGCTTGGTTAGTAAAGATTGTCAAAATCATTAAAAAAAAGTATTCTCTAATCTAGCGGCTACATTATAAAGTTTTTTTTATAGTAGCACGGCATAATGGCCACTCTACGCCTGATTGAAAGGCGAGAGAGAAACTCAAGTCGCTGCGACAACGAGCAGTTAACCAAACCAGTAACCGGTCAGTTGCCACCGCCATGCCAACGAAACCGAAAAGATACAGATAAACTGTGTTACTTTAATGGACACGTGTAATCTATTGTCAACATGTTTTAAAATATCATAAAGCCAACTCAACGTATTGTTTGTGTTACATGTGTGTGTAATATGTGTGCTTTGAACCATATAAATTGGTTTCTTTCTTAACTTTATTTGCTGACGGTACCCATAAACGCAAATAAAGGCCTAATAAATTCTAGAAGATTTCATTCTCGTAATCCGAGTAACCGCTATTAATTAACATAAAAATTTCCAAACACACGATCTCATAACATCACAGGCAACATAGCACGCGCGATTTAATAACTCACGGCGATTACAATATGTATGCCAAAATCATAATATGCAACAGGCCGCTAGCGAACGAGTGTGTATGCTAATATAGCATTTGCAATGCAGAAGCAGATGTTCGTGCGGCTCTCTGTTGGAGCAGGTGAAAAAATAAACAACATTGATGCAGTTGTGTTGAGTTGCATGTAGAGTGGTGATTTTGGTTAAGAATTAACAATTGAGAATCGTATCATCCGAGTAACCGTTGGAGTAAACGAGTTCTTGAGTGGTAACCGATTCTCAGCAAACGTAGTGAAGGACGTTCTCAGGCCACCCTGCGGACGATTTGCAATCATTTGGTAGTGACCTCTGCCTACTGAGCCAATGGTCGTGGGTTCGATTCCCGCACAGTGCAAACATTTGTGTTCATAAACATGTCTGTTTGTATTGGTATGGGTGTTTTCTATGTATAATACGTATTTATTTACAAAAAAAGTATTTAAGTAATTTATCAGTTGTCTAGTACCCCCCATAGTACAAGCTTCGGCTTAGTTTGGGGCCAGATGGCGATGTGTGGCCCAGCGTGGCATGTCTTGGGTTATTTATTTAATACTGGCTGTGAGAAGCCCAAGATCAATCAAAGTGGCGAGCAATGAAACAGGTCTATGTCCAGCAGTGTACCGCGATAGGGTAATGATGATCATCTGTTTGATGTCGTAGTAGAACAAACAAGTTAATATTACACTATATTTTATCTTCAGGCGTATATCAACTGGTGTATCATGTTTTTCTCGCAGGAGTATTGAAAAAATGGCTATTTACACTGTCAAAAGAAGACATTAATACATGTAAGAATACTTTGTATTTGCTCTGAACTAAGCTCAGTCATGCTTTACCAGAGGCTACGACCCTACTTCAAACTTCCTTGCAATACTTTAACTTTCACAAACTAAAAGGAAGCGAAAAACGAATACAAATAAAAGTTTTATTCATTATCTCATCCCCGGCTATTTGATGAAAAAACTAAAATTTGAAGTTGCCAACTACATTGAATAATTTTTAACTGTTAACAGAAGAAGTATTTTCACATTTCAAGTGCTAGCGTGTTAATTGTACATAAATTATCTTCAGACCGAATAATTTGCTTTTCGTTAATGTTTTGCATATTGTTTTAATTTGAAATAATGCATGATGTCAAATGACTGAAAATGGTCTTTGGAAAACTGCATGTGTACATATACGTAATCCGGTAGAGTTGGACAATCATGCAATAGAATGGTTAACAAAATTAACCATTTAACATGAATACGAGATGACACATTTATATTCCAAAATATTCACACAATTTCGATGATTATGTATAATGCGCATCTAATCCCGTGGGTGTGTCGACTAAGTGTTTAGCATCAAAATCAATGCTGATAAAGTCGCGAGCAAAAACTAGCCATAAATAAAGTCAAACATAAACAACATTATTATTCCATTAGCTCAATCATCGCCACGACTGCAAACAACTTCGTGCAGCTAAACGTTCAGTTTTTAACCCAATCATTAAACTGTTCAACTGTACTTATAATGAAGTGGAACTTTTGTAAGACCACAGCACACTGTGAATTTCGCTCTAATTCTCTCCTGACCTAATTGTGGCTACAGCGACCATATCATGGAGAATAAACCGTACGTTGTCCTTTCGATCCATCAGTCTGATAAAATCAAACATGACCATAGAAATCCTAGTAGTAATTATAAATGCGAAAGTTTGGATGGACGGATCTTTGTAACTTTTTTTTTATAGTAGCTCGACATAATGGCTTCCCTACGCCTTATGGAAAGCGAAAGAGAACGGCAAGTAACTGGTAACTCCTGTCAGTTGCCACCGCCATGCCGGCCCAACCCTAACCCCCCACGAGCTCCGGAAACCCTACTCGCTGGCAGAAACGAGACCCAGAGGTCATTTGGCTGCGGTATTTTATTGGGTGGAGGTCCTTCCCCGGAGGATCATCGTAGGATGGCATTCACAAATATTTTCAATATATTTTTAGTCGAACACTTTTAGGGACCCAACTTTTAGGACAACAAGTTCTCTATGAACATCTTAGCGTGGCTTGCGAAGTTGCCATGCACTCAATGCAGCTAATTTCTTGACTCTGTAAAGATTTTTAGGATTTTTCAAGATCCTGGAGTGGAAACTGGTTAAGTCTGAGTATATCATAAGGTTTGTAATATGAAGAATGCAACAATTTCAACAAAACTTAGAATATCTAATTCTATATAATGCCTAGAAAAAGAACTAGATTTGCAACCATACCACAATGTTTTCGCAAAAAATGTTTGACAATTTTTTGTACTTTTCATAACTATCATTTCGTAAGTGCTCACTTAAATATTTCACTGCGGAGACAGTTGCTGAGCTAAAAAGAAGTCATTAGCATGTTTCGACAATGTAATTTGAAACATTAAGTACCGAATACATTACATTACATAGCATAGCGGGATCTAGCGATGGGAATGGTTGTCATTAAGTCTAGATTCTGTTACAATTCATTCATCAAACACTTGTACTCATAAGCTTCATTAAAGAACAATGAATACGATGTACTGATAGCTCTAACCTATGTTTAGAGACCAACCGCCACATAAATTGAAATTTTTCTTTAAAAATGTTTTCTGCTTTGAAGTGTCTCATGGATAGCAAGGATAGCTGGATATATAACATGGATAGCTCTGGAAAATGACAGGAAACTGACGCCTCACCGTTGCCACAGCGGCTTGGGCACTTTTTCTTGCTTTCTATCTGCTTAAAAACGAACCACTATTTTATAAAAACTAAGTGTCCGATCCACAATCTCCTATCCATTGTCCATGTAGATATTTAGACAGATTTAAGTTTGTTGTTGTGTGCATGTGTGTGGCACTTTCCGAACACAAATAGAGATTCTGTGAATCCTCAAATACGACTATACGACTTGGGAATCTTCAAGAAACGAGCGTATTCCTATTTAAAAGTTCGGCAGCGACCCCAGAACTCTAAGAGTTGCGGTTGTCCATGGGCGGTGTCGACTGCTTACCATCAGGCATCACATTGGCTCGTCTGCCGCTTCTTGCATAAAAAAAATACATGAAATGCGTGATCGTCTTACCGAAATGAATGGGCCGAGCTTATCATAAAATGAACGAATCAACTACATATTGAACAATCGTAAAATACATATAAACACACGAATCGCGTGTGCTGAGCGTACGGGCGTCGTGACGGGAGCCCTAGAGCGGTCACGACAGGCAAATTGCGGCCGCCATTACTGATACATTTCCGCCATCGCCTGCGCAGCGCTTAATAAAGCTGAGATGTACAAAGAGATAGATACGGAGACCCTTCCGCTCTCTAAAATGTTCCCGATTCAGAACACTACGGAAATAATATTTGACAGGAAAATTTAATCGAAGAAGTTTCTGTAGTGATCTGTGAAGATGACAAATTCATCTACCATAGTCTTTTATAAAGAAATGTATATAAGTTCCTTTTGTATAACCATGACTACGAGGTGTGGTGATACAGACTATCTACGGTCTAACAGTTCGTTACATTCATTTCAAAATGATTGAATGAAACTTTCGCTAACACATGATTACATGCTTGTAAAAGATACCGCCCTTCTGTGTACAGAAGCTATTAAGCTTAGCCATTACACACACACAGCTTCAGGCGTTAGCAGTTTCAAGCCTTAGTGATTAGCTTGTAAGCTAATATTGTATTCATGGATGACATAAATATTGAATGACTCATTTAATAAGTGACAATTTTTAACAACGTACGGAACTTGTCGTAGATCCCACTTACACTCCCAAAAAGATACTGCCCTACTTAGTTTATCACAAAATATCAAAACTGGTAGCAGTTATTATCATACCTACACCAATAAAAAAAATATACGCTTGGTGTAGACGCTGCCTTAGACTATCGACGTCTTAACGCCTATAGCGCCCATTACGATAAGCGGAATTTGAAGATGGGAACAAATTTGTCTGCTCATTCGTGCGAAAAATGTCTAATATAGGCATTTAGTAAATATTCGTCTTTAGTTATAGGCATATAGAGTTTAGTGAATGCCATCATTTTAGCGGCTCGCTATAAACAACAAGATATTTCGATGTTTTTTTTTTCAGTTCCATCCCTGCTTACGCATTTTAGGGTTAGAGTAGAGTACACTACTCATACCAGGAGTGCCGGCCGCTTATCATCTACGGCTGGCCAGGGCAGGCAGGGATGTGGCCATATGCTTCGGCGCTACCCGTGTCCCTGCAACTTGCTGCCCACTGGCGACACAAGGGGGTTTAGTGGGTATGCCCTCCCATTTTGGGAGGTGTGAGTCCCACACACTATGCCGACTCCCCGCGAAGGCGGCATGAAGGTGCCTAATGCATTCCCCAATAGAAAAAAAAAGAGTACACTACTTATTGACGACCAGTTTGATTCAGTGTAAGTGGTCGCGGGTTCGATCCCCCCACAGTACAAATATTTCTGTGCAGGATTGTGTTATTGTTCCTGCTGACCATCATTAGTAACTATTTACTAATTATAAACGGTATTTATGTTATGGACCAAGTAATAAATGTAGCATTATACATAATGACCGGGCATTGTGATAAATGGCCAATATGAGAAGGCAATTTGATAATAATTATTCAAATAATCAAATTGACCGGGCATAATTAATATTGTTCATTACCTTTTGGGCAGAGTAATAAAAACAATCCAGAAACTATAACGCGGTCTCCATTTGGAGTGTTACTCCTCCTGGTCCTCTGTAAGGCTTGCGTGGGGGCACAGAACCATCACTCCTTAAGATAATTTAATATGTGTATGTGACTTGTTTCTTATTGACCCAAGATGACGCACTCAGTACCTAGTAATACTTGCCAAATGCAGCAATCTATTGCATAATAATGGGAACTAAACTAAGCCATAGGGCTATTGACAGAGGTCCTATTGTACAGGAAAACTGGGCTATTGGTGTGAAATAACGGGACGCTTGCCATTTCATTTTTACAAGGGTTCCTAAAGGGTAAAAACGGAACCCTATTACTAAGATTTCCCAGCCCGTCAGTTCGTCTGTAACCATACCATAACTTAAAAACCACTAGATGCAATTTTCCATACAAATCAAAGGCTCGGTACATAACCATCGGTGCTCGACGCTGACTCCCACTTGGCTGGTTTTTTATTATTTAACTTAAATAAATTAATAGAACTTAAATAGAAAATATAACGTTAAGCAATTGGAATAATCAGACTCATTATTTGGATTATAAATCAAGGCAGCAAGCAAGGACTCCTATGTTAAAAATCCACTTGCTGGTACCTGCTTTTAAAACTTCTACACCCTAGTAAAGAGTGGATAAAAAATGTGTGTATTTACGATCACATTTTTGTACGTGTGTATTTACAACGTGATAGATCAAAATAATATACCTACCACACTACGGTTAATATTATATCTAGGTACCTACAGTTAATAAATCGCTACGGCAAACATCGTCTGTAAAACTAAACAAAAACATAATACTTACGCTAATGCAGCGATCTCCGAATAAGTGAATAGTTACGCGTACGTCCCTCTCCCTTGCTTTATTATCAAATTGACCAATTGTCAAGTAGCAATACAATAATGACCTAGCAATGTGATAAATAATGAAGTTTAGATAGGAATTATCACTATGCCCAATAGAGCTTGGCATTATTAAAAATGCTCTCGCATTATAAATAATGCCCGTATTAATCACTTGGTCCATAACATTTACACTCTTAAAATAACATTATGACCTACGCAAGACCTATGACTCCAACAGAATTTTGCCAAAAACCAGGTAACCTTTCTTTAGGCTAGCTAGAAAACCGATCCATTTCACTTATTTCCATAGCAAATTCCCCATGAATCATTACACTAGGGATATTCCGGCGTGAAACATGTTATTGGACACGCCAACTAAAAGTATCCAGGTTATCCACCCTATGACTAGCGCATAAACTGACCGGACGATCGAAATTATGATACAATGAACTTTCGACTTAGCACAGTTCTGATAAGGCCCATTTCGCTGAAAGCACTCACGCAAGGGCCGGTCACGAAGGAATTAAACCGGAGACTAGTTAGAAGATTGCATGAAATATTAAAATACAGAAGGGACACGGAGCATCTGATGAATTTAAAATAAAAGCCTTAGACGATGGATGGCAATCTCAAATCTCAGGTATGGCTTTTCCTTATACTATGATTTTACGTTCTTTTAATAAAATTCATCTCTGCCTGAAATTTACCTATAGAACATGGCTGCTCGCAGCCATAAGTGTCTAAGTAAAAGTGTGCATTGCCTTTTCTTTTAAATGTATTAATGCAAGAATGGATGAAAATCCACGAATAATACTGTATGGTTTATGACTCAATGCGTCCTTCAGAATACCCATACCCACGTGAATTTAGAAGAATTGTTTTCCTAAGTTGAGCTGATCATAAGCACAGCCAGCCACAATCTTAGGCGAACGTTTCTGAACTTGGTAGGTCAATATTATTATTTTGGTAAATAATAATATTAACAATGCCTCTTGGATAACAAAAGCCAAACAGTTGCCAAAGTAAGGGCTCGTTTATGGTAATGCTGGGCATCGCGCGAAGCCTAATGAGTCGCACCTCTGTATCACTTGCTAAAAGGCTTCTCTTTGAACGCCTCCATGCCGTTTGTTTTTTTTTTTCAACGAGGCCTTATAATGAAGAAGTATGTAAATGTATAGACAAACAAAGGAGTTGGTACTTTCCTCCACATAAGCACATGATACTTAATAGAACGACGATTACTCTCTGTTGCTCTATGTTACAGAAATAGTATATAATGGAGCCTCGCTACAGACAGCTATGGCATTATGGTGGTCGTAAGACAGGCATTTCCTGCTGCTATTACTCAGGCACTACATATCGACACCTGCAGTCCTAGATTGAACAATTAGCTGCAGATAAAATATCTCTACAAATGTCTGAAGATAGACTAAGTAGTTATATTATTTCTTACAGAACGATTTACTTCAATATTAGTATTCATTGAGGGAAAAGCGTTTGTTAATTACAGTACAGTAAAAACGATTTCTCATTTCATCTAAGCAACCTTAATTTACTAAGCCTACTGAATAATTAATATGGAGTTCTACTTGATCCGTTTGCAAAATAACCTTTATAGAAACATGGAATTTAACGGTTTCCTTAAATAAAAGTGTCATATAAAAAAATAAAGTAGGCCAAAAATAGATACATATAGGTAGCGTTTATACTCTTAGCTGTGTCTCCGGCACCACAAAGACTATGAAGGGCTGATGATGATGATTATACATAAACCTTCCTTTAAATCACTCTATGACTAGCTCAGTGGTTCATTTGGTAGCGACCTCTGCCTTCTGAGCCAAGAATCGTGGTTTCGTTATCCATCTATCAAAATCCGTTTAGTTTTCAGTCAGGTACAGACCGACAGACAAAACCGATTGTTTCAGAAAGAAGGAAAAAGAATTATTCAGCGCACACTATAAAGTACCAGATCATGCTAAATGCTAAAGCATGGCGGTGGCAACTGACCAGTTACTTGCCCGTTGTCACAGCGACTTGGGCTTCTCTTTCGCTTTCCATCAGGCGTAGGGAAGCCATTATGTCGAGCAACTATAAAAAAAAACTATGAAATACTACCTGGTAGTATTCCGTACGAAGCCTTACGTGCTAATGAATCAAAGGATTAGTCGACGTCACATTACTAATTTGCTTACACTGAGCAGAGAGCATGCACCACGTGAGGTGGCCACCGACTCAATTTAGCCCCGACCCTCCTCACGTGGGGTACACGTACGAGTCTACCAATTCATTCTGCTTATCGTACCGAAAACTTAATTATAATTCAATTTCAGCAATTTCTCGTTTCCGCAGTGAAACGTGCAACGAATGTTAATAACATTTTGCCTTTTTGGTATGACCCATCTCGCTATTCGTTTAATGATATCATCTACTTTATTATAACGAATAGTTCTCATTCTAATCAGATTACCTTTGTACGTTATTAATCAAATGCTCTTGCATTGGAAAATAAGTATTCTATTCATACATGTTTAAAACAAAGTCGCTTTTCCTTTCGCCTTTGTCTGTGTCTCTCTATGTATGCTTAGATTAGCTTTAAAAGTACGCTGTAGCTTGACATAATGTCTTTCCTACGCCTGATGGAAAGCAAAAGAGAAGCCCAAGTAGCTGTGACAACGGGCGGACAGTAACTGTTACCTGTCAGTTGCCACCGCTATGCCGGCCTAACCCTAGATACCGAAGATTCGCTACCTCTGTTATCTTAACTTATATTTATCTTATTTGTCAATTTATGTAGGTATACATTTATGTCATGGTCATTTGACTTGCCAGTCAGATGTAATAAAACAGCATATGCAACATATATTCTCAACTAGCTGTGCTCGCGACTTCGTCCGCGTGGAATAGTTATTTTTTCCTTTTTTTACATTTTCCATTATTTCTTCGCTCCTAATAGTTGCAGCGTAATGTTATATAGCCTAAAGTCTTCCTCGATAAATGGTCTATTCAATACAAAAAGAATTTTTCAATTCGGACCAGTAGTTCCTGAGATTAGCGCGTTCAAACAAACAAACTCTTCAGCTTTATAATATTAGTATAGATTATAATATTAGTATAGATTTATGACAAGAAATACTCATGTGCCATACAGGTCCTGTACCTATACAGACTGTCTAGATACAGATACCAGGTGTATTTTAACTGCAATGCAGAATGCAATTTGAGCAGAGTATTCCGAATGTTTTATTCAGGAACATTGAAGCTCAAGGCATACGAATTACGAATAAATAAATATATAACCGATGTTCAAGGCTGTGTAACACGGCAGGTGACCTGTACGTACATATAAAATGTTTCTGTTTGATGGATTAACGCAAGTCCTCTACCATAGATCGTAGAGACCTGAAACTTGGAGGTAATGTTTTTGTATGCCATAGGCATACGATAATGGGTTGACGCAAAGTTTGTATGGGACAATGAGATTTCATGCTCTACTTTAAGTTTTGTATGTATACCTATGTATTTAACAATTATTGAATTTCGTCATTCTAGGAGCGTTAAAAGTTATTTTGGGGGTGACTTTCTAACGTAAAGGACAATTAAAAATCCCATTAATATAATTTCTCAACTAGCGAAGCGCAAGAATAAGCCAGTATGAAAAAAAAAATTAAATTGCAAATAGTTTGTCAATATTACAGACAAAATAGGTATCCTACACATAAAATAAGCCTCTATTAAGGATGAGAATACAAACGTTTTGAATAAACATTATAATATTAAAATTATTTTAACGTACATAAGTTGGAATCGATTTAGAAATGCCGTTAGATTCAAAGCCGCTCTTCAATGCAGCTACAAACGTGACGCGTTATCGTAAATCCTACGTGACGCAATGCTGAATGCACCGCGGATGAATGCCCGAGACCTACCCCACTGCAGAATGCATGGCGATGTGGGTGCAAATTGGCAGCTCCCGTCAAAGGTGAGTATTAGCATGAATTAAGCTTAATTAGAGCGACCGCAGGGGAAGCATGCGTGACGTAGTACCTAAACGTAGTATAGTGGGAATGATCAGTGAAATCACATACCGAAGAAGCAAAAACTAAGAAAGTAAGCTGGCTGGCTGGCTCGGTGGCTCAATTGGTAGTGACCTCTGCCGTCTGAGCCAAGGGTCGTGGGTTTGATCCCCACACATTACAAACATTTGTGTGCATGAACATGTCTGTTTGTATTGGTCTGGGTGTTTTCTATGTATAATATGTATTTATTTACAAAAAAAAATGTATCTAAGTAAGTTTATCAGTTGTCTAGTACCCATAGTACAAGCTTCGGCTTAGTTTGGGGCTAGATGGCGCTGTGTGGCCCAGCGTGGCATGTCTTGAGATATATTAATATATTAAGACAATTTTACAACAGCCATGATAGACCAACTTAACACGTTGACTGCCCCCTGCACTGCTTGTGATGCAAAGTTATTGTTTATCTAACGTGTTTGCTTTGCGGACAGCTAATACGATACTTTTTTTTATAGTACCTCGACATAATGGCTTCCCTTCGCCTGATGGAAAGCGAAAGAGAAGCCCTAGTCGCTACGACAACTGGCAAGTAACTGGTTATTTACCTGTCAGTTGCCACTACCATGATGCCGGCTCGACCCTAACCCCCCACGAGCTCTAGAAACCCTTCTCACCAGCAGAAAAACGACCCGGAGGTGATTTGGCTGCGGTATTCTATAGGGTGGAGGTCTTTCCCCGGACGGGCAGCTCAATTCGAGCGAAGATTCGCTATGCCCTACCTCTCAAAACCACACAGGAAGTATGTCACGCGAGTAACCACGTGTGGAAATAAACCGCTTACTGCCAATCGGTCATAATCTTATTCGGCCGACCGTGACCCGGGAACCGAACCGTCAGATTGTATTAGCACTAATGACTCTTCCAGGCAGCGAGACGAACATCATTTCCTGTTATTCTGACCGCATTGGTAGAAAATTCAGTTCAGACGACCACAACTATGTAATACTAGCGACCGGCCCTCGCTTTGCTTCGGTAGGTATTATACATACAAACCTTCCTCTTAAATCCCTCTATCTATTAAAAAAATCAAAATCCGTTGCGTAGTTTAAAAGATACAATGCTAAAAGTCGAGTAAATGTGTAAGAACCAGCCTTATCGTCAAAGTAATCTTATACTTTGACACCGGCACCATATCATATCCAGAACCTTATGTAGCAGTAATATTATAAATTTTTTTATGCAACTTAGGTGGCAAACAAGCCTACGCCCGCCTGATGTTAAGCGGTTACCGCAACCTATGGACGCCTGCAACATCACACCTGCCGATAATGCAGCACTCGCCCCATGAGCTGTGGAAACCCTACTCACCGGCAGAAACACGACCTGGAGGTCATTTAGCTGCGGTATGCTATAGGATGGAGGTATTTCCCCGGGCCGCAGCTCAATTCGAGCGAAGATTCTCTATATCCTACCTGTCCTTAACTCTACCTATTCTACCTTACCTCTCTCTACCTATTCTACTTAAACTCTCTAATTATTCTACCTTAGAAAGTGCAGGATTAGATAAATGATCGAAGGAAAGAAGAAGTTAGTAAATTAACACTATGAAGAGTTTCTGAAAGTAATTTTCTGAAAAAAGCACTGGATTTCTGATCTGTGACGTAACATTTTTGGAAATTATGTCGAAAATTAAAGATAACCTCAAAAGAACTTACGGGATACTAACGTAAATAAATCTAAACATGTCTACATCTCTGTAGATGTAGTCATAATCAAATTTGTCTGCCCTATTAAAGTTCACGAGGAGGACGAAAGGTCAGACGGCTAAGCTCCAATCTAATTACTAGACCAGATAACTCTAATACCGAGTAATCAAGCGTCTCTCAACTAGAAACGTGTTCCCAGAAAGCGGGTGCAGAATGAATCTTTGGACGTATTGAGGCATGTATGCTATCTTCAGGTGAGGTAAAAATAAGCTATTTGTAATTTTTGTCGGAGTGACGATATGCGCATGATGGCTGTGTAACCCCATGGAGAACAATACGGATGATGACAAGGTATGAAAATGAAGAAAATAATTAGTCCGTCTCTTAGATAATAAAAAAATATAAGACCCGTATTTTTTGTTTTGTCGAAATAACAAGAAAATACTTAGATATAGCGCATTAAAGTTACGGAGTGGGGGCTAACTACGTCACGTTAGAGTATATTTTGTACTCTAACGTGACGTCATGTGACATTTAAAATCAATGTATCTTCGTAAGTTTTTGAACAAGAGGCAAAATTAAAAATACGTATCCAATATTTTTCATTAATCTATCTGATGGACATTAAATTATTTTTTAGTCATCATCCCAATTGAAGAGGCCTTAGTCTAGCAGCAGACGATAGGCTAACCTATAGAGAATAATAACTTAGTTTACTAATTATAAATTAGGTATTATCTTTTACTGTGTTTCTTTTTACACTCACCGCACACACATTTGCTCTCTGCATGATCCAAAGGTTAACTGGTAGAGAATGCTCCTAGCATTAAGTTCGCCTTTTGTACCATTTAATGCAATAAAGTTTTAAATAAATAAATAAAATAAATAAATAACTAATAAACACCTAATAAATACCTGCTCCCTTATTCACATAACTTTGAAAACTTCTTCTTATTTGGAAACTATCTCTATACTACTTTTACTTTCCATTCATTTAATCGAAAATATTGGACACTAGCTTTCCGCCCGCGATTTCGTCCGCGTAAAGTTTTTTTTTCCAAAATAAAATTGTGCCTATGTTACTCGTGGATAATGTAGCTTTCGAATGGTGAAAGAATTTTTAAAAACGGTCCAGTAGTTTTTGAGCCTATTCATTACAACCAAACAAACAAAGTTTTCCTCTTTATAATATTAGTGTAGATGAACAAAGCAAATAAAGGTCTATGCTTTTATGCTAAGGCCGTATAACAAACGATTGTTGAACGAGAAGAATTCACAATAATTAATTAATTATATCAAATGTCTCATAAATTCGGACGCGCCCATGCAAATTACAAAGCCCGCCCACTGAGCGTGACAACAGCATCGGCATGGCACACTTGGGCCGGGAATGTCGGTCAGAGCCATCGGCCTGCCACAAAACAGATGACCCCATGTACTGAATAGGTAGGTACTTTGATTAAGAAGTAGATAATAACATTTTGGTAGGTTACAGAGCTATTCCTCGAAAACGTAAATGCGCTTGGAATCGAAAAGAAAATCTCGCACTGAGAACAATCCTTCTAAACAAGTATAATAAATGCTATAGTGACTTTGAATACTTTATGCTCTCTCTCTCTCTCTCTCTCTTTACGCTTTAACTACTGAAACTTAAATCGTCTATGTATAAAGTTTTCAATTGCATACTTAGGCATCTATAACGTTTGCAATTACTTTCATAACTAGGAATACTGAGAAGGGCACAAGATACGGTTCATCCCGGAAAAGTACTGATCCCGTACCGTTATTTATACGGGCGAATGGAAACTATTGAGAATGGAGACCAAGAACAAGGACGTATGCTTATGCGGTACCCGAATCCCTGCATGTTGCTGCCCGCTGGCGACACACGGGGGGCTTATCTGGTATGCCCTCCTATTCTGGGAGGTGGGAATCCAAAACACCACGCCGACTAACCCGGAGACGGCGAGAAGTTACCCAATTCATTCCTTTCGAAGTAAAAACAATGCCAGAGACCGAATAAAATGACGAGACGACACGTGGAAGATTTCGTAGCTACAGGTTGAGAAAAACAATCGTGCTGTGAGAATACTTAACTAAAGTATTTCTGACGCCATACTCACAAACTACGTCAACGGCTGCATTTTTCAGATCCTGTATCCTCGATAACATCATAATTATACAACAGCTGTACTATTAAGCGTTACGTGTTGCGGAAACCAAACACAATAGCAACATAATTTGCTGTCGGCGCTTAAGCGTTTGACGTCTAAATAACCGACACACAATTAACACTTATACCATTTACCATTACTTAGTATGAATCCATATACTAGGCATACAAACACCCCCTTGATCTATGACTGGTTCGATGGCTGATTTGGTTTGGTTTGGATTCCCACCAGGGACAAACACTCATGTGATGAACATTTGTATTTTTTATAAGGTTTAAGGTTCCACCAGAATACCAGCGATGTTATTTTCTTTATTTGTTTTTATGCAAGAGGCGGCAGACGAGTATGTGTGATGCCTGATGGTAAGTAGTCAACACCACCCATGGACATCCGCAACTCATATCGAGTTCTGGGTTCGCTGCCGGCCTTTTAAATATGAATCCGCTCCTTTCTTGAAGGTTCCCAAGTCGTAGCTGTTCAGAAAGACTGTCGCAGAAAGTTGGTTCCATAAAACCGAGGCACGAGTTATGGTGTCCTGGACGCCATAACTGCATGAAGCTGTGGCTGGAACCTGGTTCATCATCACCGGACTGCAGAGAAGTGGATGGCTCTCATCCCTGGCCTATAGCAACACAGCCAAGGGTCCAACTCTCCCCCCCCCCCCTCCCCCCTTCTATAGTGCAGCTTCGGACTTGAAAAGACGGACGACTCGCAAGTCGGTTGCGGGCCGATTTCTCGGTCGGAACACGCCTATGCTCTAAGTAATCATTATAGTCACGTCTTATTTGCATAACCGCAATTTGCTAACAAGAACTACGTACCTACTTAACCTGGTGTGATGACATTCTGTATGTACATAGGTGGTATTAAACAAAATAATTTATCAACCACGACACAAACGACACCGCTCCGACATTATGATCTCGAGAACACAAGTGACACTTTAACCTCTGGTGACATTTATAGGAAAGTGACACAAAAACCTGATAACATTATGAATCTCCCTTCTAATACTGTAATCTATCTGAAGGTCTTTGTTTCTTTGTAGGTGGTGTTAAAATCAAAGGGCTTGTTTAAATGCGTTTATGCAGAAGCGAAGCTGAAAATTACCAAGTGGCTCTATAATATTAGGCTTAGTAGAATAGTTGTTCGTTGTCCGAATCGTGTTTCTGGTGGTGAGAAGGGTTTCCGGTAGGCTCGTGGGGGATTGGGTTGGGCCGGCATGGCGGTGGCAACTGATAGGTAACTGACCAGTTACTTGCCTCATGTTACAGCGACTTGGGCTTCTCTTTCGCTTTCCATCAGGTGTATGGAAGCCATTATGTCGGGTTACTATAAAAAAAAAAGTATTCCGCAGCATATTTAAAAGTCTTCTGGCACTCTCAATGGTTTATTGGTAGAAAATGCCGCATGGCATTAAGCTTGTCATTTGTACTCTCTCGTTCGAAAGATTAAATAAACATATAACCCTTGACATGCCAGGTTGGGCCACACATCGCTATCTAGCCCCAAACTAAGCCAAAGCTTGTACTATGGGTACTAGACAACTGATAAAGTCACTTTAATACTTTTTTGTAAATAAATACACATTATACATACTAATCACCCAGACCAAAACAAACAGACATGTTCATGAATACAAATGTTGAATAGTGCGGAAATCGAACTTACAACCTTTGGCTCAGAAGGCAGATATGTATCTACGGTTGATAAAGATTTTAAAGAACTTCATCTCGGAAACTTAATAGTTAATAATTGAAATGTCGGTCAAAGGTTCTACCCCCGATAGTGTGACACCTTAATAACACATTACGGAATTCCGTACCGCTGGACACAGTGTCGACCTGAGGATAACGCTCTACTTGCTTTCGACACGATTTCCATTCAATTAACTTTACCATTTACCTTTTTCAGTTCCGGCTGTTACTATTCCGTGAACTAGATCATAGTTGGAAACGAATCTATATACGAATTTACCTAGCTTACCTTGGAACCTACCCCTTAATAAACAAAGATTTTTCTATTACGTTACGTTCTACATAAGGATTAATTTGATCGGGACGTAAGGGAGCAACCTATCATCAGCATTTTTTCGCTACAGGCCAACTTCATCCTGCCGAATAACTAACGAGGCGCTGGCAACCGACTGGTGGCGGTATAACCATCACAATTGAAGGCGTATCTAATTACCACAGACCGATGACGGGCAGCAGCGTCATCGGAGCGAGAGGCTATGCCCTGTGATCCCAGCGCGGTGATTATAGGTATATCCTCCAGATGTTTGCCTTAAGTGGCGAACAACTCGAGAGGCCTATGTCCAGCAGTGGACTGCAATAGGCTGATGATCATGATGATGAAAAAATACTTTTAAAATGTCCAAACCACCTTTTTCAATCAAAACCTACTATTGTCAAACTTCCGAGTAAATACCTTATATACCTTATGTCGGCTAGAAATTTAATAGTATTTTCTAAGAACACGGAGATGAACTTTATAACGACCAGCTGAGACTTTCTCCCATGTTACTTCGGGTAATAAAAAGACAATTATAGTGAGTGTTAATCTTGGTTTGCAGACGCCATTAGTGATTCTACTAGCGGACCATTAAATCCTACATTTGTACTTTCATTCTGAGCCAGACACTGTACATCGCACCTTAGAGCGGCCATACACGGACAGCTTCAAGTAGTTCAGAACCGACTGCTTTGACCGCGCGGTGAACTAGTAATTCATACTGACATTCTACTGGCTCGGTGGCTCAATTGGTAGTGACCTCTGCCTTCTGAGCCAAGGGTCGTGGGTTCTATCCCCACACAAAAAATAATAAAACATTTGTGTGCATGAACATATCTGTTTGTATTGGTCTGGGTGTTTTCTATGTATAATATGTATTTATTTACAACCAAAAATGTATATAAGTAAGTTTCAGTTGTCTAGTACCCATAGTACAAGCTTCGGCTTAGTTTGGGGCTAGATGGCGCTGTGTGGCCCGGCGTGGCATGTCTTGGGTTATTTATTTATTTATACGCTGCCGTGCACAGGACCGCTCGAGCAGTCGCGACCGCTATTATAGTTCACGCGCGGTCGCGGCTTCAAGCAGTCGGTCTCAACTGCTTGATACAGTCCGTGTACGGCCGCTCTTAGTGCGCAGGCACATTGAACCACTGGTGGCACTAAACGTGACTACAAGTTGCGGATAAGTATAGCATCGGGACAAATCGAGTGTTTGGGCCGCGATTCGAATTCATTCGAAGTTCTTTCCGAAGGCATTTGTAAATAACCCCGTAAATTACAGATAAAATGTCTTATGATGATGATGAAATAGATATCTAGTTTCCCGGATATTTATTACAGGAGCGAATATTTATTCCGAATCCGTAATTATCAGAACATGGTAGTTTCTTCGCTAATATTAAGTTTTCCCTCACTGCCCAAGTGATAATCACCATCAGATAATCATGTCCACAAGTAGTTTTTTCTAATAATGAATATGTGAGACGAGCAAGCACGTCTGATGTTAAACTGCTACCGCCGCTCATACACTCTGCAATGCCAGGGACACGGCTAAACCGCTGCCTGCCGAGACGAAAGAACTCTTTAGGCTACGTTTTGAAGGAATAGCAATCAGGAAACATCCCGACTGGGAGGGGGAGCCCATTTCAGAACTTACATGTACGCGGAAAAACGATCATAAACGTTTACGCCATGTACGGTACGGTGTGTATGTATACGGTGGAATGGTATACGTTCCGAGGGTAATGAAACCCAAGAGCTACTGACCCCAGTGATCAATTAAAGTTGAATATCCCAATTAGCCGATTACGCCCACACCCTGTACGGTTCGCGGAACAGCCGCGCCGCTCAGATGTCGGCTAGAAATGTAGTTAGCATAATGTCAATGACGTTAGGAGAAAACATGGAGAAAATGCGTGAGCTTATAAAGTAGGTAGGATTAGCGAAATGATACTGTGCAGTCAATTGACTCTCATACTATAAAGCACAGTAAATCTTACTTTTGTCGTACAATTAGGCTGTGGAACTCTCTTCCAGCACACGTGTTCCCTTCCTCTTATAGTCTTGGGTCTTTTAAACGGGGCGTGAAGCGGCACTTATGCAGGCCGTCATAGTGTGATCGATCCGCATTGCACTAACCATGTGTGATGAGGATCGCTTACACTTTTTGAACTTCGTCGTTTGCCTAACATCAGGCAGGACGCAGTCATTTTGACGTGCTATTATAAAAAAAAAATACGTTCCTACCTTTTGTCTGTTATACCATTGTATTCGGTTATAAATCATACAGTCTTATAGAGCATAGAGCGCGTTGGATTTCTTATCGTCCTTAACTAGTCATCATCAGACTGCAGAAGTCCATTGCTGGACATATGACAACTATCATTTGGGGAATATGCCATAGTTGCGTTTAGAAGGCGGGTTGATAGATAGATATATTGGACACCAAACAATTGACTTAAAACTAGTTACAGTAAATATTAATTGTTGTACAATATAGGCGGCCTTATCGCTACAAGCGATCTCTTCCAGGCAACCTTATGGTAGAGGAGAGTCAAAAGAAAGGGTGGGGTTCTAAATCTGGAACCCACGCTAGTAATAATATTGAATTCTGATGATGATGATGATGATGACGCAAAATCAGACACTCATTCCTAACCAAACTTCAACTTCCAGCTGAAATCTCTAAGGATACAAGCCAAGTGGGAGAGATATCAGAGTCTAGAACATAAAGTGCCCTCTCCATGATGATATAATATGACGCTAGTTTTACACACCCAAAGATCAGACGCAAGACTAACTGCTAACGTCTGCTCAAGTTCAAACCAACTATGTATAATATAAAAAAATAAGTAAAAGGTAACTGAGTACTTCATTAAAGTTCACACATCGTTCACGGCTACCGATGGACCGGTAATGGCTGAGTAGGGGTCACAGGTGTGTCGTCGACCTTCGGGAAAGATAAAAGTTCAAGCACAGTAATGTACCGGCAACAATACAGTAGGAAAATGTTTAAGATTTCCTAATGAAATCCGGACGAGTCAATTAGGAAAAGAAACTTTTGTAAAAAATGTGTGTTTAACTTAATTATAAAAAGGATTTGACCATCATCACCCCTGATGTTAAGTGATGATGTGGTCTAGGATGGAGCAAGCTTGCTTGTATAAACTCTAGCCTTAAAAAATTCTAAGTTTAAAACTTTTTCGTTCAGGAAGAAGCTGGCAGAAAATTAGGATAAGATGTAATACGACTTGGTAGATACTCGTATACCTCGGAGATAACCTATTATAATAGTTATCATACTCTTAATACAAAAAAAAACGTTTGGTTGGTGTTTATTATAGTGACCTATGAGACTAATAGATAACCAAATATAGCCTGGCACTATCTAGAAGCCTGTAATTTCAACAGTTGCAAAAAGCTTTCCCCGTATGTTGGGTGTCCTACACCACGTCTGCCTAATAACGGAAATCTATATGATAAAATAAACTTTTGATTTTGAAACTCACCTATCATGCTGAATCAGCGCTATAGAACTGGCGACCAGATCCTCAAACTGCTTCTCACTGGCAGAACTGCCTTGTCTCTTGTGATGGTGCGGCGTGTTCGCTGCCGACGACACGGGGGTCAATGACTTCTGCGCCTCCGCATTCAAGGTCTTAGCGGCCAGATTCTGCGTGGACTTGCTGCCGAAGAGCCTCCAGCTCACTGTGGGAGTCTGAGCTTCTTGAGTCTTAGAACTGCTCTTCCAAGGGAACACACCTCTGTAACAATAGAGAGTTCTAGTTAGCAATTGGGTAAAACAAAACTGTAGCACATGGAATGTGTGTATTCAAGACACGATTGATAAGATATTGTTTCGCGACCGAATTCCTTTTTATTGGTTTTAATAAGGCCTTTCCTTTCCAATTGGCCGAAGTTGTAAATCAGTGTTTTTCAAACTGTGAGTTTGAACTCGGGAGTAGTGAAACCCCCACGGTTTCACGGTCGCCGACGTACGAATAAGCGCAAGGTTCTGCACTAGAACAATAACACAAATTTCCTTCAGAAAGTTGGGTTTGTTTGTACCTATAATCGTTTACTTCATCCCACGGGAAGAGATGGAGCCGTGCTTTGTTTCTATCCGTCACCGCACGAAATCAAATACAAAAGGCTCGTTCCTGTTCCAAAATTTCTTCAATCGTTTGGTGGTCAACACAAATCGTCCAGATAACTTTAATCAACAATACCATTCAAGCAGCGCCCTAATCTGCAAGTCACACACCACTTAAAACTCGAGTACAAACACATATATGCACACATTATCGCCAAGTGGTGCGCAACGTTGTGGCAACGAGTGGATTAGAAACCCGGTGGCACACTTGGCTACTTAATCGGTTGCGATAACAACAACAAAAACTATCGGACTCATTCATAACTGATTTTCTTTATTTCGTACACCAAAGTTATCGACATAGCCAGAAGGATTATTACGCTGAAGTGGTAGTGGACTCGACATGACCGATGTAGAACCGACTGCAGGAGCAGACGAGTCTTTGAGAGGCATCGCTTTTAAATAGACGATATAGGACGCGAGATCATGGTCTCATAGGGTCTCATGAGGCGCTGTGTGAGCCGTCTGCAATAGACGTAAAGTCCGTTGATTGATAGTATGTTGCCCTACAAACCGTTGTGCTAATGACCTTAGAAAACTTCTGGCAGTGGCTGGATGAGACAAGCCCGGGATCAGAGAAATATGGAGCGAATTCAAGGCCGCTTAGGTTCAGCATTTGACGAGCCAGAGTTGATCAAGACCTCCTCTTGATCTTGGTAATAAAAGCTGATGAGATAGCTATAAACAGACGAGAAAGCCTTTACATTCATATTAGTAAAACAGGAAGTTTATTATATCATTCAAACATCATATCAGTAGTCTCGAGATAATGTTAAATGGTACTGTTATGTGGAGAGATTAAAAAGGATACAGCACAATAGAAAGACAAGGTCTTCCGTTGAGTGTTGGCTGATAAGGTAGGTTAATATTAAAGGTATTCATTTTAATAGACATCAAAGTTATCAGTTTTTTATTAAATCGAATTATGTATGTACATCTGCCATTCATGTAAAAAATTTTACATTAGAAATATAAATGAGAGCCAACAAATTACACTTACGGCCGTATTCACAAACGTTACGATGCACGGATGCACAGTGCCCAAAATCGTATACGTCTTTCGGTACCTGTGCGTTCGCGGGACGCATAGTAACGTTTGTGAATACGGCCGTTAGTGTAATGGGTACGGGTTGTGTCAAAAAGTAATTAGTCACTGTTAAAAACATGCTGACAAATTGTTTAGCATTGCAACCAGCCATATTCAGAATACGCGTAATTTTATTTTTATCAATAATCTCCTTATTATCATCTTTTCATAATGAGCTCACTGGTCCTTTATTAAGCGTGTCCTTACATATCATTAAGATCACTGAACGATCTAAGACACAAACAACTTGGAGGTTCCGAGAACCGCTAATAATATAAAAGTAAACAAAAAATATTCAGAATAATAAACAGAATAACAAGACAAACAAGCCCGTAATGGGACAAAAGGATAACATAAAGAACATAAAAGGAGAAAACGACACGAACAGGGCAATGAACTTAGATTAATATTTAAAAAAAAAACGTATTATATTAATGACATTAAAAGGTTCTAATGACCTCAGTGACGTAATGTAAGGCTTTTGAGGGTCATATGGCCCTGCCCTATCTCTCTTAAAATTGAGTGTCTTATACTCGTAAGAGTTTAGACGAATATTTCCTTATTAACAAAGTTACAATAAGTTTTAATCAATTTGTTACAAATAATATTTTGTAAGCTTATTATAAAATCGTATCGTCCGTACCACAATTAAACTCGTATATGTATAAATACGATACCACCCATTTTGCGGTAGATAAACAGAATAAAAAACACAATACAAAATATTTAAGTACAATGGTAATTACGTCACAGACCACAGATTAAAACGAATGCGTAATTATAAAATTATATTGTAAACATAACACAATTGTAATAGCATACTGTCGCGACCTTTACCTTTCCCGCATCTTCTAGACAACACAAAAATGCAAAACTTATCAATATTAATTAACCACAGTCCTGTTTCTAGTTTGCGAAAGAAATGCCTCGTTGGTAAAATCCATTTCTCATAACCTTATGCGTTTGCGCAGACGACGCGCGGACGGAATGCCATTGTGTGATAATGGTCCGGCGAGTGTGGGTGGAAATGTATGATAAATTCGTGTACAGCAAAGCGACACACGTAATATAAACTGCAAAAGTAGCACTTATATCATACGGCATAAGAACAACAAAAGTACAAATTTGTAGGAGTCAGTTGCGTGTCCAACTGTACAGGTTGAAATTTGTGTGAATCAAACCATATACAACACAAAATCAGCATTTATACTACACGACTTAAGGACTACACGAAAAATTCTGTGTGTTAGATGTACCGTCGACTGTACACACAAGTCGCGTTTAGCAATTTTTTGTAGCATCGTTGCACGTACGGATTGCTATTGTTTTAGGAACAATGATCGTCGGTCGAAATCGATTACAGTATGAGAGACATGCATCAAAAACTTGAAACCTACAGGTGTACAAATACAATCGATCGCCTAATTGCGAAATCTACTATTTACTTTATAGTCATAGGCCATTAAATGAAACATGAAAAGCCGGTTTGACTACTTGATACTTTTATTTTTCTAAAATGACTACGATGATAGTACAAGCGTCATTACCGTCATCATCATCACCTGTATGTTGGGGGACCGGGATGCTCTCACCCCTAGAGGTGAGAGCCTCCCGGTCCCCTATAGTCTAGACTAGATAACCCAAGACATGTCACGCTGGGCCACACAGCGCTATGCCCAGCCCCGGATCTACGATAGGTGTCATTTATTGTAATCTAGTTTTGTTGCGTAGCTTTGAAGATTTAAGCGTACAAAGGGATATAGAGACAGAAAAAGCGATTTTGTTTTATACTTGGTGATTGATGATTTTGGCGCCCCCTGAAACTGCCGCCCGGGGCAGGTGCCCCGGTTTGCCCCCCCCTAGATCCGGGGCTGGCTATGCCACCTAGCCCCAAACTAAGCCGAAGCTTATACTATGGGTACTAGACAACTAAAAAAACTTAGATACTTTTTTTTGTCAATAATAAATATATACATAATATTATACATAGATTTATTTTTATTTTATTTACTCGTACTTATACGATGGGATTGAGAAATTAACTGCCAAATTGAACATCTGTTACCCTACAAATCAGTCACAGAGCTTATGCATGACGTAACTGCCATGCACACAAATCTTGATTATGATTGATATCTCAATTAGGGCGGAACAGCAAATATATCATCTTTCTTTGTTTTCGCTCATTGTAAGCTATACATATAGTCGTACATCGTCCAACTAACTTAATATCGTAAGGCCCAGACTACCAGACACAACAGATAAAACAATAGGATGACATATGAGGGCATTGGGCCTTACGAGATCAAAGCAATATATCTAGACTTTTTTTAAATTAATGTTGGTCGCAGACGAGCAAGCGTTCAAACAAAATCCACTCAAACAAATCCGAGACAGTTTATAAAAGTTCATTTTCTAAATAGACTTGGCTGAAAAATGACCCCAGAACGATAACTTGTATATGTCCCGAGATTCATTTCGTTTTCTAAATAGACAAAAAGACGAGAAACGACCCCAGAACTAAGTTTATGAATAGTTATTAAATCTAACAAAAATAGAAGAAAACAAACAAGAAAATGAACAGACCATCATAAAGAATTGACGAATTAATGTTACAGCAACAATAAAACCTAAACAAATTTCAACTAAGCAAAACTAAAGAAAGCGTAAAGTTAAAAATAGTAAACACGGTGTATCCTCCGCTACACAAAAGCCATTGTCGGTACAACGTGCTCTGTTATTTATAAGCGACTGACGGCAATCAACATGGAGCTCTCGGGGGAAAACCACAACCTGTTCTGAAATCACAATTTATTTACAAACAACCATCCTCGCGCCACAGTACACGAGTGCTCAGAATACCAACGCAAATATAACGTCTTTTATGCACACTGTATATTTGTTTTTTTTTTGTTCCTAGTGGACAGATATATGTGACGCGAATAAAGGAGGACTACGTTCAGCAGTAGACCAGGGCTATTGATAGATTGAGAGTGAATGGCGGACGGAGTAGGGAGCTGGCAATATTAGCGGCAGAACTGACAACCGTTGGAGAAAACGAGATCTAGAGTAGATACCACTTCTTGGCAAACGTAGTGAAGGACACCCCCGGGCCATGTGGAGTGACGATTAGCGCACAATGGCTGGCAAGTGCTGCATGCGATAATCCCAGGATAAATCAATTAAAGGGACCCATGTCTAGCAGCTAAATTATTCTAGAACGACTGTGAAACTTAAAATAAAATAAAGTTATCTATTTTATCTCTGTAGGTTGTCTGGAAGAGATCGCTGAAAGCGATAAGGCCGCCTATATTGTACCCCGATTTGTCTTCATATCTAGTTTTATTTTAAGTAAACTGTTTGGTGTGCAATAAAGAATATCTATCTACCTATCTATCTCATACGGAGTATAAGTACATGAAAACTATGAATGGCTGACATTTTTTGCCTATTCTAATCGTGACATTGACCTCACAAGTGTTTAATTAATACAAACAACGTAGTTAGGTTAATGGTTAAAGTCATTAACCCATTTTTCTTTTACTTATTGTATCTATACATCATTGTTTCTTTCATTCAGACATAATTTTAAGCTTCTACACTTCAACCATACCGTATACATTGGCAGTATTGGCACAAGCGTGATGCGAGACGGCACCTGAATATTTAGCAGATTAAAAACATTTCTAATATACCTATTCAAAAGATACCTTACAGCATAAAAAGTAAAGCTTATTTAACATTATCACTATGACCAAGGTCAAGTGTTGGTTAGTTTAGTCTAAGTACCAGTTGGAATTGAAATAAGTGGCTAGATTTCTTATTTGATTTGTACTATGTGACAGCTGTACCAGGATAACGGATGCTTAAGGGAGGTTACAGACGAGCGACAGGATGCCTGCGACCCTCCCACATAATAACCACGACTGCTCGGGCAAGAAGAAAACCAAGGAAAAATCTAGCAAGTATCTGAGATACTCTGAGCTAGATAAGCTAAAAATACATCAGAATGTTTATGAATACTGTTTGATACAGTCACATTTTTTTAATTTACACACATAAAAAAATTAAAAGCTTTTAACCTTCTATGTGAAGGCCATCATCAAACATAGTCGCAAAAGTAACGAATGATGTCTTAGATTACAAAGCAAATGCACACTGATTTTATTTAAGGTGATCTTTTGCTCTCATCCGTATCAAGCGTTGTAAAAAACAATGTAAGCCCAGAAGAGTTTAATTAAACTGTGAAAAAAGATAATGAATGACAGAAATATTTAAATAAAAATTTTAAATACCAAATTCTATAACCGATCTGTATCAAACTGACTTTGTTTAGAGAACTGAAAATCAAAACATCTTCTCCAGTAGTTGCAATTAGAAGATAGTTACATAATAATACATATTGATTGTTTACGATCAACAATCGTGATCATTCGATCAATAAACAATAGAACCAACCTGTTTCATTTACATAAGCAATCAATTGAATTGCGCGTATCGCATGCAGAGGAAACGAAACCACTAATAAAATTCACAAAAAATATCGATCATCAAATCCGAATCAAGACACGTATGAGATCCAAAGCACGCAATTATAATAAGACCTTCAACATATTTGCGTTTACAATGTTGTATTTAACACACATACATCATCCTGATATAGACAGAAGGATTCATGTTTTGCGAAACATAATATCAAGTAATGAATCCATACATTGCGATGCATGTAAAATTACAATTACTTACTCATCCCGTCAAAATGTCAATAATTTATTTTTGTAACTGTTTAAACTTGAGTAACAATAAAGAAGCCGAACGTAGTGACTAAGGTAAACTGTTTTAGGGGAGGCCTTTGTCCAGCTATGGACATTTGAAGGCTGATGATGGTGAACAATAAGAAAGCGGATGGGTCTCGCCTCTAGGTGCGAGGTGCGTTTCCACAAAAGCAAAACTGGAGAGAGCTAACTAAAATTAACCAATGGTATTGTTCCACTCAATTGCAGGGAAGATGAGAGTGATGCATCTGAGAGTCAAACACACCCTAACAGTTGTAAGTCAACTGTTCCGTGTACAATAAAGAACATAATATTCTATCTGTCTACCATATCAAAGTCAAAATAATCGGTTGGCCATATACGATGTTGCAAGGACCGATGCACACACTGCTGACATTGAAACTTTATGAACATACATATTAGCACATATATTTATGTAAAGTATAAAAACGCATCTATTGAACAATGTAACATCAATATATGATTAATTAAAAAAAAAAGTACTGACCGTGTAATAAAATGTAACAAATGACGTACGAGTTACAAAGAACGGAACGATAATGATGCTTTACGAGCCAACATTGAAAACAATCGCAGGACTATTGATTGACTAGTGATTGTGTGGATTTTATAGGTTTCGTTTACACTTCACATGCCGAGAATAAGAAGTGAGTAGGTACGGTAAGTATGAACAAATAATTTTGGTATTTTACTTAGTACAGAGTTAGCAAATGTCGCTCTATTCGGATCATTTCGGAAACTAAATAGAATATTAAGAGAGTGAGAACTGTGTAATAGTAAGTTAGCCTCCCCTAAATAAATAGTTAGTTTCTTAGGATGAACGGTGATAATTATGTGAACCTCTAGCGGAAGGTAATTTTGGGCATCATTTTTAATTTATCAAATCCCGATGCAACGATCCCAAATTCAGTTGCAATGCGAATCGATAACTCATACGTAACTGGACGTAGGCCTCTCCAGTTGTTCGCCACCTAGGGCAAACTTCTGGAGGACATACCCATAATCGCCACGCCGGGCAGGCGGGTTGGCGATCGCAGGGCGCAGCTTCTCGCTCCGGTGACGCTGCTGCCCGTCACCGGCTGGTGGCATTTAGCTACGCCTTCCATCGTGATGGTTTTACCGCCACCAGTCGGTTTGCCAGAGCCTCGTTTGTTGTCCGGCAGGATGCACCACGGGCAGGTGAGGATGGCTTGGAGCGAAAAGGTGATAGGTCGCTCCTTTACATCCCAATAACTATAATACGGTCGAATTGACAACCACCCTTTTGGAGACAGTTGAAAAAGCTCTACATTTCCTTTTTACATTAAATAAATGACTTCCACTTGTTCGGAGCACAACGTCACCGCCATGCCTCAAACACATGTTCCGTTTCCCGATTATGGTAATGACGACAAAAACGCAAACTCCCAGCGCTCGCGCAAAAACGCACGGGAGAATGCGCCTGCGCACAGCCGAGCCGCCGCGCATGGTACGCGTTGGTACGCCGCGCATGGCGAACGACTTGCCTGGTAGGGCTGCCTATATTATATTAGCTACTTTTTTATAACTGCCCAAGTTTATGTCAGTTTTTTATAGTGAATTCCCCTCGCCTAATGAAAAAAGAAAGAGAAGCCCAAGGCCTTTTTTGGCCCAAAATATACTGCTCTTGCCTTTTTTTTTCTATGTATAACGATATTTTTAAGTCTGTTGTTATACCTAAATAAATAAAATAAAAAAAATAAAGTATAGGCGCTGCGGCAAAAGACGTGCAATCAAAACAACCAACTGTCATCTGTGAGATCGCTTAAAGCGATAAGACTGCCTAAATTATACTTCATTGATTTGATTTTACTGTGCAATAAATAGTATGTATCTATCATGTCGACCATTAAGATATATTAGAATAAGTCGAGGAATCCGGAACGCGACAGAAGTCATTTCACGGGAATAGTTTTGGTAGTGTTATCATGCCTAAAGAAGGACTTTGTCAAAAATCTATGAATTTGAATGGAAGCAGCATGGATTTCATTTTCATACGGAAACTCTAACTCTATGCTCATTTCCACCAATCAGGGCAGCCCTAACGCGTTCGCGAATTATCACCGACGAATCAACATGCGCACACGACCCGCAGGTGAGTTGTAAACAGACCGCTCTAATGCCGTCACCCGTCCGATTACCAATAGAACAAAGACATTTCGATTCGCATTTTTAAAAATACATGTCGATTTCTTTAATGGTTTTGGTTCGTCATCGAGTTATCGTTTCATTAATAAGCATCGCTTTTAAAGACCGTGTGATGCACAAAACTCATTGGAACAATGACTTACACCAAGACAAACGAATAAAAAAAATGATGATCAAGAACGTTATCCATCGTTTACGGTAGCGTAAACGGTGCTGTCAAAGAAAAAGTTCTTGAGACGCTAACTTTCATTGAACGCCGAGTTATATGGCATTTTAGAGAGAAAAATGTCTCGTCTGTTACACTATTCCAAGTTAAGTAATTATTAGAAACTGACGCTAGATTATTATTAAAGTTAGACTTTCGTAAAACGAAGTATCTAATTGTAAAGAACAAAAGTCATACTACAGTATTGACTACTGCTACAAACGAGGGTATCATGCTTGAAAATGCCAAATTCATCGTGATTATCAACCAGTTACTCCGTTCAAGAGCATGGGACACATCATCATCAGCTCATGTACCCCCCCCCCCCCCCCCTGAGGGGGCTTGAACCTACTCTAAACTGGAGTTTTTACTCTAGAGTAGTACGTACGTACACAAACGTTACAGTGCGACCCACGGACGCAAAGTGCCCAAAATCCTATAGTTCGGGTACCTGTGCGTTCGCGCGACGCATTGTAACGTTTCGTTAGTCAACCACGCTTACAAAGCATGGGTTACTCGACTTTCAAACAACTTTAACATGTCTGTCTCTAGGGGTACTGAGTAGGTTTCCTTCACCTCAATCCGAGCATGCAAGGTGTCAGCATCGACCACCTCACTCAGTGTAATTACCATTCAGAAAACTTAAGCTTGTCCGTTTGTTACTTGCTTGCGCTTTCTACATATACAAGTCATGTACTTGTACACTTTCGATTTCCCTACTAAAGTCCAAAAGCGTGCTCACGCATAAGCCGTTTAACACGTTCACTGCCATGGCTGTCACTGGTGACTGTCAAACAATACTTTTTCTATTGTTGTCTTATATACTTTTTCTTGTGTCTGGTTTCACGGCTGTCAAACACCTTAGGCGTTTTTCCATATAAAGTGCTGGGAAAACGCGAAACGAAACATCTCTTTAAACGAGGCTTTACACGACAAAATAAAAAAAATGCATGTCAGTGTTCAATTATGTACTTCGATAGGCAATTTTCAGAGGGGACCTATTATACGCGGTTGCTGGTTGTAATAGTAGAAAATGTTTCCCTATCACTGCTTCTTTGGTTTACCAAATTCCTAATGCTAAAAAACGGAGTCGTTGAAAACAAACGTTTATTTAAACAGCTTGAACCTCTCAGTTTTCATTTCCTTATTTGTAGTAATAGGTGACTCTACTCAATATTAATGCGGTCTTGTGTACATAATCTCATTACCTACCTTCTTAATTACGCACCTAAACAATTGCTCGATTCATTAATAATTCATAGTAAAGACTAAGACAGTAAGACATACGTAATCGATACCATGAGTTATGTAAGAAGGTAAATCAATTCATATTGATTGCAGGTTCGCTCTTATAAAAATTATATCAATTAAAAATAGTCTTACTATGAGCATATTTTCTTATTTATTATCATCATCATCAACAACAACAAACGTTCACTGCTGGACATGGGCCTCCCCAATGATTTGGGAGGATAGGCCTTAGTGACCACGCTTGGCACCGTTTGGTGACTGCAGTAGGTTTTATTTTTAACCAGGATAACGCTGCTGCCCGTTTCCTGATTTTCATCATACATTGAAACCAGACGGACAGCTCGCGTGTTAAACTAATATGTCATCATCATCAGCTTATTGCAGTCCACTGCTGGACATAGGCCTCTCCAGTTGTTCGCCACTTAGGGCAAACATCTGGAGGATATACCCATAATCGCCACGCTGGGCACTCGGGTTGGCGATCGCTGGATGTGGCTTCTCGCTCCGGTGACGCTGCTGCCCGTCATCGGTCTGTGGTATTTAGCTACGCCTTCAGCTGTCATGGCTATACCGCCAACAGTCGGTTGCCAGAGCCTCGTTTGTTATTCGGCAGAATTCACCACGGGCAGGTGAGGTTGGCTTGGAGCGAAATAAACTAATATGTACTTGCAATTAAACTACCAAACTCAAGAGACGCAAATTAAGTAGTCGTGTTATCTAACAATCTCACAACTCGTATTGAACATTTTCCCACGAGATGTACACTCGACAGCACACAGCAATTATGTAAGGCAGAGGCAACGCAATTGTTCGGCCCATTATCTGAATCTTGAGCTATGAATTAATTCATCAACACGACAACGCGCTCAAAATTATATTGTTTTGTTTGCAACATCCGTTTTGCTGCTAATGCTCTTTTGATTGTAATTATGTCATTTGAAATTGTACCAAGCAACTTAATACTTACACTTTGAATTTCAAATCATAATAATGCTCGAATACCGAAACTAAATAAATATTAACAAATGCTGACTGTTGTTGAATTATCTATTCAAAGCAGTAGCTTTGAATAGATATATTGGTAGTAACCAAACTAAACATTACTCCTTCTACTATGAATAACAAATGCTGACTGGGCTGAGGGCGTCTCCCAAAACACCCAGATAGATCTGAGACAATTTAGAAAACCTTCAGTTCGTCGACGATCATGGAGGCCTTCGATAGTTTCCTAGATATATTTGTTTTCTAAATACACTATGACCACTAAAGAGTTCTCAAAAATGAGTTTATATTCTGTCATCGCACATTTCGCTAAGTGGTTCGCGGTTAATCAACACGAAACTCGATAATTACTTATTTTAACGTTTGCAATGAACGTTAACGATACATTTTTATATTCATATATTTTATTACATAACACACGAGGAAAAAATCGCAAACCCTATACAACATTTTTATCAGTGGAATATTCCAACAAAGTACAATTAAATAGCCATGTTTAGTTAGACAATAGAGAAACGGCAATCACAAACAATTTCCACCACGTAACACGCTTGGGGCTGACTGTAAGTGATTACATATGGCAAACACCGTAATCTATGGCAAATATGTGACGAGCTATTATGTGACGCAGGCTCAATACAAATACAGACCTACAAGGATCTTTTGGCGCCGCCCTCAAACATAACAATCGCAGTCCACTGCTGGACATAGGAATCTCCACAGCGATCCTGGGTTTCTCGCATACAACTCTTGCCATCTTGTGTAAATCGGCATTCCATAATCTGGCCTTATAGGATGCCCCCCTGTCTTAGGATACGTCCTCATCTGACGAATGCGCGGCTTGCGAACTCTCTGCGAGCTGCGCGCGTGCATTTTTGGTTCGTTCTCCATTCCTGCGCCGCCAACGCGCCGTTCGCGAGCAAGCTACGCGCCGCTCGCGGCGCATTCGTCAGATGTGGACGCACCCTTATAAACCTTATAAAGTGTGTGTGTATGTGTGATGGATAAATAATAATAAAACAAACGTTTCCAAAAATATTTACAGTCTAATAATCAGACTCGACGATCCATAAAAAATCCAACAAACATTTAAAACACAAATCAATTACACCAATAAAGTACACAAACGCCGGCGTATTGGAGCAGACGCTAAAATTAAGCGCAATTTCCTGTAAAACATTTATAGGAGTAGGAGAAGATATTAAATTGTTTACGTATCAATCTTTTGAAGAAAGACAAATCTGACCTAATTTCGTTCGAACGATCGGGCATAAAAAAATTAAAGAAGGCATTGTACCGAGAAAAAGGAGGATACAGACCAGACTGACGAATGATAAGAAGCATAGACTGCAAGTCTTTATACGTGCAGTGACGGATAATGAATATAAATCACCGCCTCATCTCTTCCCGTGGGTATCATCGTAAGCTTCTTGAGATTTCAGCTTCTCAGGTAATAAGGTTTATCCGCCTGGCCTGCAACCACTGTCTAATAAGACATACGACAACAGCCGTAAAGTGACTTTGATTGTTTCTAAATCAGCCGGTGTAAGGAGTTGGAGATCCCCGTGAGACATCTTCCGATGTTCAAGGCACGAGTGAGCGCGTTCCATCGTAGACTACGATATGATATCGCTTACCATCAGGCGAATAGCAATCAAGCGCCATTTCGAATCAAAAGAAAAGCTGGCAACTGACTATTGATCGATGAAAACGAAGGGTTTTGTGTGTGTGAATACCGTATGTGGAACTATAAACACCATTTGTGTTATTAATTTCGCTTAGTTTTCTGTCCTATCCACACTGTAGTGATCACGAACTACCAGTAAATCGGACCAGTGAGTTCATTGAGAAACAACGTCCGTGAGGTGGAAATCGTTGCTAAAATTCGTTTTCGCCAACCTGTTATTACCCTTAAAACTATCGCAATTCTAAGGAGTATTTGGAAATAAATTATTTATTCGATACTTGAATCACGCAATGTGCCAATGAATCTACATTAAGCTGTATGAGCAACAAATGTGTGACGAAACAGCTATTTATTTAGTAGTTTGCAAACTTTAAAATGCTTACATTTACAATGTGTAATCCAAAAAATGCGTACGAATAGTAAACGACACTTTAATATCATTAAAATAGTTATAAATATAGTAAGTATACTAATAATAATAATACTACACTCACCTACTTACAAAACGTTACTCATGTTATGTAAAAGTAAGACTGTATTCTGCGAAACCAACTTAAAATAATTTTAGAGCTTTATAGAAGTATTCCTAAGAAAAATAAATAGATCTAAAGTGAACTTTTATTAGAAACGTTTACTCAAATATTATCCCAATACACAAAAGGCTGTAATAAATTACAGATCAAGTTAAATCTCTATACGGGAGGTAGATTAAACTTTGTTATTATTAACATATAAATTGCCTAGTTAGAAACTAGACACGACTTTAACTTTACATTTGTCGTGCCCGACATAGCGTTCAACCGTTTTAATCAACAATTTTCTCTATCCGCTTACTAACAGTCTCATATAAACATAAAATTGTACAATAAGTGCTGAGTTAAGCTTTTACGACTTGGCACGACTTGACTTTCGGCACTGTTGCACGGAAGAACTCTTCCTTCCTTCTTCCGTGATCATGGCGTATAAGAAATCAGCTATTATACGGTACAAAATCCGATAATATAGGTATGTACGTATCTAACTAATCTGAAAGTTAGCAACACCAATGTATTATACAAAAGCAATCAATATTAACAACCGTACCCCAGCTAATTGTCTAACAAGCTATCTGTCAATATCCCTTGCGACCAGATTGTAATCCCGTACCCAAATCGAGTCCCTTACTACCGTCATACTAAGCCCAATTTCGTCATTAAGCCAACGAGTTAAGGACTTGGGTTACGCCAATGAACATCAGTCAAAGCATATCGACGCGGTATTCAAATCACGCCCTCTGCCCATCCATTGTTGTTTATGGCATTCCATTGTGTTCGTGACCTTCTGATCGTCATAGAATGTGCGAGTGCGGACATCATGTTGCGCTGCAGTGTGGGAAGCGCTATCAACCTGTGCGTTTGTTTCCAGAAGAGCACGTACGTTTTGATTTACTAGTGACAGGTGTTTATTGATAGTCTCGATTCTAGAGTTGAGAAGAACGTGGTGTCCTATCAGTTAAAGCTGCTGACTTATATTTGAACAGCTGTTCAAACCTCGGCAAATAAAAAGACAAAAGATAAAGAGAATGTTTTGTCAATACTAACCGACAGAATTGAATTACAATTTAATAATGCAAAAGTTAACATAACGTAAAAAAATCGCTTATACCGTCGCAATGCAAATTGATTATGTGTAGGTTTAGTTATTTTGATTACATGCATTCTCTGCTCGAGAAATAATCAAATTCTTCGATAAACTAACTGTTCATAAAACTAGTTTATGCCAAAGTCGTCGACGTTTGTTTTGGTCTCGGCAACTTTAAAATATCATGTTCTGTTATTTGATCAGCTAGATTGTAAAATTCAATTCGATCTACATGTCGACCTTGGCAAAGGCTAATTTGTGTTTGTAATGCTGTTCTGCCATCGAATTACGATCGTACACGATCCTGTAATTACGGGAAAATTATCTAGCTGGTATTTTTATATCACGAAAACATATTAAATTTTCATGCACTCCAAATTATTACTCAGACTTGCGAAAACCTGTTTTCTTATTTAGAAAGGACCAAATGAATACCTTTTAAGTGATGCTATTTACATCCGTCTACAGAAACTACAAAACATCACCGGCAGTCCACAGTTAGTCAATAAATTAAGTCGCAAAGTTTCCATATTTATTTTAATGAAGGAAAAGAACCGTAAGCGAAAGAGCTAGTTAGCCCTGGGAGCCATAAAACTAGGCGATTGTCATAAACTCACTTAATGAATATAAACGACGCCACTGAGACGAACGAAGGGATAGCAAAAAGCATTTAAAGTGCCTCTTTTTATGGAAAGGAAAATTGTCGCTATGTCGGCTTAGAAGGACATGTCTTTTGTCTTTTAAAATTATATTTATGAACGAGTTTCTAAAGTAAAGTTGAGCCTAAGCGAAAAAGAGCCTGCTTTTTGAGTGAAAGATTTATCTTCAGGTGGTTAGTAAATTACAATTGGACGTAGACTTAGATAATCCAGTAAAATCTGACGAGTACTGCAAATACCATTAGCTTTTTGTATCCTCGGAGAAACGACAATTGGTTGCACATTTGTCTTAGATAAAAGTAAAGTATATGTTGAGAGCAGAAGAGAGAACAGAGGTATTTCTTTAACAAGTCCTGCTATTATAGCAAAGCATGTTTAAGTCTCAAAGATTTGTTATAATGTGATTCCATAATGCAAAAAACATCCAATTTTGAGGTCAGAAGAGGAGCATCTAAAGAAATGGACGGATTTCATTGAAACAGAACAGACGAAGGAGTTTTTTTATCGTTAACCGATCCCCGACGTGCTGCGTATAAATAAAACATGGCCTCGACAATCAACAAAGCTTTTATGCGGCTTCCACTCATTGCGGAGATGTCGTAGTACAGTCCACACAAGCAAATGATACAATACGGGCAACATTGATCCTTATACTTTAGATTTTAAGTCAATGGAGTCTAGTTTGATGTAGCACGACTGTACATTTTAACAGTTCACGATGATTCCGACGAATATTTTTGATGAGACGTTTCAATCGGTAGCTTATTTTTTCCTTCAACTCTTCTGAGTATTATTTCTTTCCTTGTATGTTGATTATTCATTACGTTAGAATCAGTTAATGGGAAACGATTATCCAGTTTCACATCATACCTGGTTTTCATCCTGGTTGTCTCAAGTTTATTTAAATATAAATCGTCATGTGTACCTATAATTACTGTTGATCGAAGTGCTATTCAAAGTCAATAAAACATTTTATGTACAGACAATATGAATTTGGTTACGCCGAATTGAACTAAGAGGAAAGTGGATGTTAAAATGAGTTAGTATTGCTAACTAGCGCGCCGTTCTTTGTATACTAAATTATTTCATTTAATTTAGGGGGCAAAAGTAATACTTTATACAAAAAAAAAACAACAGTCAGTAATAAATTAAATAACCAAGGCCCTGGGCCACAAATGACCATTTAGTTCCAAACCAAGTCGAAGCTATGGGTACTAGACAACAGATAAACTTACTTTGCTGGTATCGAACTTGCGACCACTGAGTTAGAAGCAGCGTTCACTACCAATGAACCAAACAACTGGTCAACTTGCATTGTGATATTTCATATTACTGGTCAATGCAAATCTGTATAAGGAAAGTCGTATAAAGAACTATGTAAATGAACGTGGGATATTAATTAAATCGAATCAGTAGCAGACTAGATACCGAGCAAAGGTTACAGTCGTGATTCCAATGATGAGATAACAGACGTACCGAATGAATCGTGAACCAAAACGAGATCCAATTCGAACCCGGATTTATATTAATTTTGAAAACTAACTTCCAAACGTGGCTCTGCTGACATCAATACGTTTTAGCATAAGAAATTTGTGCACCAAAAACTGTAGGTGTTTTAATTTTGCAATTTATTGGCAGAAAAGGCTATAAATGTGGAACTGTTATTCTAAAATGAAATTGAAAGGATATCATAGCGAATATATTTTGCCTGGTGTTAAGTAATATTGAAGCTTACGTCGGAGCAAGCGCTGTATAGATTTACCCTGTGTCCTGACTATCATCTGAAGGCGGCAAAGCGACCTTTCGCCCATTGGATAAATCTATAGAGCACTTGTTACTTTCGAGCCGCCGTTACTTTTGTACCCGGTCTCCCCTACTCATATTACACATAATACATATTATGGGGAATAAGGAAATCGGCAGTAGCATTTATCTGTATACAAATAAAACCTACTGCCAACCTACTGTCACCAACCCGCTTGCCAAGCGTGTTGACTACTAGATAGACTGAGCAGTTCAAACTTATGATAACTATGACCCGTTCATTGTCATCTAGAACATCGGAAGATTGTATGTATCGGGGAACAAAGAGTCCGGCAAGGAGTTCCATAGTTTGGCCGTTCGTACTAAGAAGGTAGAGGCGATTTACCAATTGCAGTAGACGAAACCGATAACATTGCGAACGTAACCTAAGCATCTGTATGATATACAAATCAAATGTAAGATTACATTATTTTTTAAATAATAAACGTATTTCAAATAACTGCCTAGTCTATAACCACAGACTAGACCGCTATGAACCGATTACACAAATCGACGTTCAGCTTATCTCGACCAGTACGTTCTCGGAACAGCATCACATAATAAGAGGTCTATCTAAAACGGGATCGCAATTAGCTATCTCGTTATAGGGAATTGATTAACAGTAGGAAAAACTAATGATGCAACCAGTCCGAATGGAACTACTTATTTCAAGTTTATAGACTGGGTACATAAGTGTAATAGAGGAAGCTTACATAAAATACAACTTGTATCTCTTGTGAATGAACCGTTTAAAATACTAGCTGTATTTTAATTTTGAGAGTAAATTCGTTACTAGAGGAAGGACAAATATTACTGAGTATTGTGCTCAAATTAATAATTTAAAAAACTCTTTTACTTGAACTGATGATTAAAGACTTGAAAACTTTAAAAGCAATTAAAGAACCAGATAACCATAATTTTCTACGACTTCTGTCATCAAAACATTTTTTATACGAGTATATCCTTAAATCTCATGCAATTTGTGAATTAACATGACCACATGGTATCCAATTCACCATTCTCTATTTTACTACCCATTTAGCGCCTCACTCTCCTCCATTCATACCGGAGTTCAACGCAACACCCATGTCAAATGATTTTGCAATATTTTGCTCAACCTCCGGTTTCAATCTCAAGACGACACCGCAACGTCTCAACCGTGAGAGCGACAAGGTCTGTCGCAAAGAAACGTGCTCAACCGACATCATCAATTCACACCAATCACATTGGGTTTAGGCTCAATTTTCTGTGACAAATGAGTTGTGATACCATTACGGACAGACGTTACTAATTGAGAGATTAATTCACCTATTTCCTTGATACGATCGTGATAACAGCCGTAGGTTGAGGTTAAATAAGTTCAAAGCCGACAGACAACGAAAACATTACAAACAATACTATTTTCATAATTATAATAGAAAAGACATAAATATAAATACGCAAGAAACGTTCTGGATAAACCGCAGATAAATAAATGACATAATTTAAGCTGTGATTCAAGCTTATTCATAATTACATCATGGTCTGAATAATGGCGACAAAATTACAAAACTGTAGCAAACAAGTTTGACTCGTAAATCTAAAAGAATTAAAAAGTTACTCAACGACAGAAAGACGAAATGTTATATAAGGTAGTACACGTATTTGTAACAAAGCAAGGGCAGTAGCATTACAATCGTATGGATTCTCCTATATTTATAATTTTCTAAGCAAACTTTACCAGCACTCTCGTCTCATGTTAAACGATTACCGCTAGAATCGCACACGGTATTTCAGATAGAGGTGCTATAGCTTTGAATTGAGTCCCTTGAATCATGTTGTATGAAGAAGAAGGAATTCATAAACCTTTTTGCTTTAATAGAGGAAATATCAGTCAAATACAGCGATGTTGCAAGTCGACAAAATTCTGTCACATGAAACAACTCTACTTGCTTCTCCGATTCTATTTCTATCATAAAATAGGGCTGATATTCCTTAGTGACAAGTATTATAACGAGAATACTAACATTAATTAACTAAAATGTCGACGTGCCGATATAGGCCTTAAAACGCTTCACGCTGTGAGTCCAAGGATAACTCTTTCATAGGCAACTTCAAGGCACTATTTCATAGTTGATGATAGTGTAAAATACTTTATGAAAATGTAACATGAAATAATACCGAGGTTATAAATATAGAGAAAATTTTATTTCAATAACACTACTACTATATTTACGACGCCTTTGTTAATTTTACGGCTACTAAACTTTAGAACGATTTCGGCGTAAGTTGAGGATCATAACATTTTTATGTGTTTATTTTGAACTATTTTGTACTGTTATAAAATCTGAATTGTGACATTATAAAATTACAGGAGGTACAAATACTCGCGCTATAATAAGAACACATTTCTTCGACGTAGAACTTCTAAAACGATTATATCAAGCAAATGTACTTCAGTGTGAGGACGACAGCTGACGCTAATTTACTATCACACTATGCTATCTTTTCCTTTGGATGGAAAGGAGCGACCCATCATCTTTTCGCTCCAAGCCAACCTCACCTGCACGTGGTGCATCCTGCCGAATAACGAACGAGGCGCTGGCAACCGACTGGTGGCGGTATAACCATCACAATTGAAGGCGTAGCTAACCGGAGCGAGAAGCTACGCCCTGCGACCGCCAACCCGCCTGCCCAGCGTGGCAATTATGGGTATTTCCTCCAGATGTTTGGCCTGAGCGGCGAACAACTGGAGTGGCCTATGTCCAGCAGTGGACTGCAATAGGCTGATGATGATGATGATGATCTTTCCCTTTTGCAAAGGCTTGTTAAAGGTTACCTACCTCTGATTTACAAAATAATTGATTAAAACTTTAATTGCCAGTGGGAGATTTACTTGTGGCCCTACCAGTAATAGCAGTGAAGTCGGTAAAGGGCGTAAAATCCTAAAAATTTTCACATAAAACGATAAAAAGAATTTCAGGGAATTCAATTCCGTCATGAAAAATAAGCAAATGTTTATTTAGAACATTTGCTAAAGCCTTGCTTATCTCAATGTTTAGCAGGCGTTTGCAAAACCATGAAAGTTTGATCGAATAAGCAGTAAACATTCATATTACCATGTAAAGTTGATTTGGTAGTAGCCGTGTGTGATAAATTTATTTTCACGTTACGTTTACCAGACCGAGCTAGCTCATGTGACGTCATGACATGAAATATTTACCGAGTCAAGGACCAAAGCTATCGGGCCGATAGTAATTATACAGCATTACTTTTATATTACCGCCATAATTACGAATGTCAAGGTCAAACATTACAATAGAATTCCGAACCGTACGAAAATAAATGTGTTTCATAACGCAATTATAACATGGATTTGTTTCTTGGCAAGTAAGAGGAAAGTGAATATGAAACATAGCAACTATGTCAAAGAGAAATGGAACAAGGTCTAGACATAAAACATCCTGAACAGCCATGTTGAATTAGTGTCATGGATAACGATCAACATTGCACAGACATTTAGATCTGAGTGTTTTCAAGTCAAAGTTGTTCCGATTTCCATAACAATTTGTCTTACAATTCTAGAGGAATAGAAATGAATGCCATACAATATAAAACAGCATATAAGATTTGACCCCCAACTTGTAGCTTAGGCACTCATTGTCATGCAAAACAGACGAATGTATTAATAAGAATAGTTTATAGACATCACAGCGCTCACACAAAATGTTCACTAAACCAATTATTACATTACAAAACGAATTAAAGACAGACGTCAAAACTCTGATGCCCTGACGTTTCAGATCTAGCAACTCTAATGTGCCACAAATATAAAACTTAAAGTTTGTTTTGCGCGAGATTCGATGCCACAAACCCGCTATATCGCTATCAAAAGAGCCAATACACGGGCCAAGAAGTCAATAACGGATTAATAAATAAGTACTCCAATTAACGTCAGTTAATAACCAGCAATTTGGCGATCAAAATAGCCAATCGTAAACAAAAGCTTGGCCTCGCGCAAAATCTCACAACCGGGATATACCACGCGTCTGAGACCTATTTACGTACTTGGCTGACCCCCACCAGAGCGACTGCGCAAATGGAAGGCAAACATTTGCACAGACCAGCCGGAAGACTGTGAAACTGTTAAGGTTGAACGCTAGCTCATTTCGGGTGGGTGATTTATTTGCGAGCAAAAGCACAGCTTGCGTGACAAACTTACAATTAAAAAGACTAGATGTACTTTTGAACTACACGACAATACAAATCGTTATGATGCATAAAGGATAGCTAGATAGCAAGGGTATGACCGCCTAAATTGTGTGCTTTGCCTAGTTCTAAGTTTTTTTAGAGTGTAATGAAGAGTCTATCTATAATGACCTCCTCCTTGATATTCTCTTGAATGCAACACATTTCTGTCTGTAAATAATTAAAACTTCAGAAGTACCTAATCGTTATTACATATGTACTAATAAAATGCGTAATAATGATATTCTTCCAAGCAATATGCAATAGCAATCAAATAATATTTTATAGATTGTATTGTAATGCGTACAAATCGTTAATTGGTATATGAAACGTATAAAAAATCAAAGTATCGATTTATCAATTACTCAGGTATGAAGGAAGCTGTCATAGAGAGAAAATTTGAAGAATGAAGAAGGTCGAGATTATCCAGCTTTTCACTTCTGTAAAGACAAATTGGAATACGTATTAATCAAGACATGATGAAGTATAAGCATCAAATCTTGATGATAATAAACTAAGACTAGCTCACCTCGCAAAATTAATTGTCAATCCTTTATCTATGCAGGCCAAGTGTAACGAAGCAAAGTAATATGATCATATCACTTACACGGCGTTTGAACACATGCTATCTTCACGACACCCGCCGCGGCCTCGGGACGTGCTAAACGATCAGCTATATAAATAAAACTATATAAATACAACACTCGAACAACGATACACCAGTATTCATATAAATGTACAATCAAACTGAGAAACAGATGGCTCATATCAGCATTAAATACTATTGACAAAATTGCACAGTACGTACATGACATCAACCGCTGATAAATGAACGTAGAGTTCCGGAGAGCAAATGTTTTATAAGTCTATCTATATAATAAAATCAAGGATGATAATTCATAAAGAAGAACCGAACTTAACGGTTCCAAATATCTTAAAGTTCAACGTTCTGTTAAAATGATGAAACCTTATCCTGATAACACGATTTTATCTACTTCCGCAATAGCAATCAAATATTTAATGAATATAAATTCGAACAAATCACATTGGTAGCTAAGAGATAACTTGAAACTTACAGGGTTCGATAACATTTTTGAAGATAGCTGATTCATAAACATCGTATTTAAGACTAGACACTTGTTTCAATGAATAAATAAATAAGCATGTTTTGGTTAATAAGTTTGCGGTTGATATTCTTGTTTTATTGAGGTCTAGAACGATAACGATAGGCGGAAAGTATAAAGCATCTCCACAAAAAAAAAAAACCTTTTTTGCGTAGGTTTAAAATAAACACTTGAATCGTCAAAAGTTCGGGACGCAATATTCTACCCAGAAGATACCGCACCGCATACCAAGAAACTCGTGTAGTAAAACGAATGAGCACAACATGATAGTACTTGATACAATTTATCTGTGCAAAATCAAACTATAGGTATCACAATATACCGATAGTAATCGACAGCGAATAGAAACAATTAAAATTCATTGAAAATTGTCTCCGAGACACGCACAATAGATGTTGCAATACGAAAGTTGAGAAAGAATGTGCAAAGGTATTAAGTAACCCGTTTCGACCACCACACATGGTCTGCGAACATACTGTACAGTGTACGCACATGCAAATTGTGAAATCGAATATTTTCGAAGTAATTTAACCGCTGGTTTAGAAACGGCCTCGTAACTCAACAAGCTGTCGAGTCACTCGGAAATTGTCCAGTTCGTAATTTTATATATTATTTTTAATAACACAATTTTCATATTACTGATAATATGCACCACTATTTATTATTGATGATATGATATGCCCGACTATGTACGAGTATGTACACAAATTATGTACTTGCCTGTTAGTAAATAAGAGAGGTAGGGCATAGCGAATCTTCGCTCGTATTGAGCTGCCCGTCCGGGGAAGGACCTCCACCCTATAGAATACCGCAGCCAAATGACCTCCGGGTCGTGTTTCTGCTGGTGAGTAGGGTCTCCGGAGCTCGTGGGGGGTTAGGGTTGGGCCGGCATGGCAGTGGCAACTGACAGGTAACTAACCAGCTACTTGCCAGTTGTCACAGCGACTTGGGCTTCTCTTTAGCTTTCCATCAGGCGTAGGGAAGCCATTATGTCGAGCTACTATAAAAAAAAAAAAAATCAAAATATTGTCCGTGTGGTTACCGGAATTAGAATAGAACCCATTTCATCCCGTGGGTATCGTAAATAGATAGATAGAAACTCTGTATTGCACAAAAACACAGGAAAACACATTACAAACAACTCAAAGTTCAATCTAGGCGGTCTTATCGCTTATACCGATCTCTTCCAGACAACCTTCAGGTAAAGGAAACCAGATTGACTAAGGAAATCGTAGAAGACGACTAAGGGAATGACAAGAAACGGACAGCAGAGTTTACCTGGGTACAATTAAAACCTACTGCGATCACCAACCAGCATGCCAAGCGTGGCGAATAAGGCAAATCCCCCCATAAGACTGAGGCCTATATACGGCAGTGGACGTTCGCAGACTAATGATGATGAAATCACAATATACCTTCCCAGAACAATACCTATAGATTATCTTAAATCAATCACTTAATTGCCGTCCACTGCTGAACGTAGGTCTATCCTAGAGAACGTCAACCAACTCGATCTTGGGCACAGATTAATAAGTAAATTGGGTAACCTGCATCAATCCGATGTCCGCCACCTCCTTAAAAGCCATCGGTCCATTGTGACAGACGGTGTACCCACATTCTGTTTGGTATCCCTTGAAGCCAAACGGAACAAGACATCTCTTGTCACAGCTTTATCACTTACATTAGTTACATTATAGGCAGTGTAAGCTATACCGTCTAATAAAATTCTAGACTAGACAACGGAATAGTAACCTAGCTAAAAATAACTGTATGTAAATAAGAGTGCCTTAAAATATTTTGTGTCTGCCAAACAATACAAATAGATTCACTCTTGTGCTATTCTATTTTAACACAATAGGTTTTTTGACATCACCGTTGAGTACAGTAAATACTCTTTCCGTGTTTATGATATGACCGCATTAAACAGAATCAGCAATCTGATTAGCAATTAGCATTTAAGAAAATTCGTACACTGCTGGACATAAGTCGTACACTGCTGGACATAAGTATTCCCCAAGGATAAGTGTCATTGGGTGGGTGGATTTGCCTTAGTCACGACTCTTGGCAGACGTGTCGGTCGGCAGACAGATAGACAGACAGACATGACGAATCCATAAGGGTCCCTTTTTTGCCATTATGGCTACGGAACCCCTTAAAAACGAAGTTTTATTTCATACCGCTCATCTACAATACATAAATTAATAGGCAGAAGGTTGTATGACAGTCATACTGTTTATATTTCGGTCACGTAAAGATTTTCCCCGCGTGCCAGTCCATCCCAACCCCAAGGGACTTTTTAGTTTCCGACACAAAACATTTTAAAATAACACATCACATCAAAATGCAAACAGCATACTCGTAGTCTGCAGGACCTGAAGATTAACCTGAAGGTTCGCTTTAGGTTCGATTTTTGTACCATTTTGAACTATAAACTTTAAATAAATAAATATAGCATTGATAGGTACTAGTCTAACAAGCAGACTTAATTTTTCGTTTTATGCACTAAAAAGAAAAAAAGTGTTTCAAAACATTATTATAAAAACATCAGGCTTCCTAGTAATATCTTTAACAAAGCCAATTCAAAACAAACATTTGTACGACGTTACAAGGATTCCTGCGCTCAATTGAACGTAATTGGTTAAGTTTGCCGTTATAAATAGTTTCTCCACCAACCTAAACAGTCTCGATTACGTCCAATCGAGTTAAATTGCCGTCACTCGAGTCACAAATAGACACCTATTCATTCGACATTCACGCGACCTCATCGATTCAGGACTTAATACTTCTGATAATGCTCGACCTTCCGCGAGATCTGGTGAATGAATCGAATGCAGGTTATAAGATGATGCAACAGTTCTTGCTACTGATGATGATCATAAATAACATTAACCCGGTTAAAGCAATTAAATTGTGTTTAAGAGTAAATCCTCTTTGAATAAAGGTATAGACAATAAAATCTTTACACTATTCATAAGTTAACTTCTTTACAAGTAGATAACAATGGATAGAGCCCCTATGCAGAAGATTGGATGGGATTATGAATCCCACATAGAAAGTTGCTTATTTTATAAAGTAATTAAACAAATAAGTACTTGGTACTCTTGAGTTAGAGTTCAATTAGTCGGACATTTTATATCATGGCGATAAAAGTTGTGATTCTCTTAAATAAATCGGAAAGCACGTTAACAGTCGTTCTTTTATGTCTCTCTACAATCTTATGGAAGAGTAGCACCTTTTCACAAGATAGAAAATTATTTTATATACACAGTGGCGGTATAATTGACTTTTGTGTAAGTACTCGTCTAATCTCTGTGAAAGTGAACGTATTATTAAAGGGATCATAATCTCTTCCAGTGACGGCATCCGGTGTATTGTCTCTACCTACCTGATAGATTGGCTGCTCTGGTATCTCAAATCAGAAATTAACATTCACTTTTTTTTCTGCCCGATCTTATAGGATATATTTTCGAGACTGACGAAAAGTTTGTTGTGCAACATGATGAGTCGTTGGAAAACCCATGAGTAAAGAATTGTATATTGCAAAAGAGAACTCCAGATAACTACCTAAATATAATCTGGCAATACTACGAGTAAGGGATGTAAGGGATGACCTATCATCTTTTTGCTCCAAGCCAACCTCACCTGCCCGTGGTGCATCCTGCCGAATAACAAACGAGGCGCTGGCAACCGACTGGTGGCGGTATAACTATCACAATTTGAGGCGTAGCTAAATACCACAGTCCGATGACGGGCAGCAGCGTCACCGGAGCGAAAAGCAACGCCCTGCGATCGCCAACCCGCCTGCCCAGCGTGGCGATTACGGGTATATCCTCCAGATGTTTGTTCTAAGGGGCGAACAACTGGAGAGGCCTATGTCCAGCAGTGGACTGCAATAGGCTGATGATGAATACTACGAGTATAAACTCGCATTATAAAGTCACGGATCGTTGACTGAAGATACTTCGAATCTCACGCACCAGGAACCGACAGATAGTAATTTCAGCCATATCTCATAATTACTCGAATAATATAATTCCACGCATACGATGCTCATTCAGATGTAATTAGAAACAAAAAACTGTCTGCATGAGAATTTTTTTTTCATTAGAGGTACAAGCTATTAAAATATTGCCACAAACTATGTTTGTTCCGTGTTGAGGATTTTTTATTACTCCATTCATTACCAGGTATTCTAAAACAAACTATTGTTTAAATCGTTTGACGCGTTAGTAGTTTGTAAACAACAGCCTGTTTATGAATGTTATTTAGTAGAATCGACGCACAAACATTGGTTGTCTGTCATTAGTGGGAAATGATTCTTGAATTCTTTTACTTTCTGCATCAGTGGTTCTAAATCTTCAAATCTTTATACAATTAATGTTGAAAAGAAGCATATGAGTACAATCAATACACAAAAATCCTACGTTTCAAAAGTTTAGAGTGCATTTGAAATAAGACTACAAATAAAGGTTGTTGGCAATATGAGAATTATAGATGAAATCTTCGGTAACATTATTCCAAAAACGTTCAAATAAGGTCAACAACTCTTCTGCGATAATAAGAATCATAAGTATATCACCAGCATCAAGAGAACGGACGCGTCTGTTTCTCGTAACGAATTGATTTTGATGACTAAGAGATTAGCTACAGTGAGTTATGCTATCGACGATAATCCGCAATAACTTTTACCGAAAATTGACGATAGATAGCGTCGATATTGCACTTTCAACGAGCTATTTTTGATATGTTTTTGTTTTGGTCACGCACACACATGGCGTACGAAGCTTTTAGGAAACAACAACCGGACTTGCCAAGTCTGGAGTCTAGTTTGTTTCAAGGATGTGAAGGTAATAAATAATGTCTTAATAGCTGTAGTGTAACGAACACTAAATAAGTGAAAACGCTACAAAATCGATATGTACGTAACATTCTAACCAGTGTGACAATTTTAGGTCAGATGACCTCCAGAATATGGATTTCCACGGCTAAAAACGTTTGAAAACAAAAGATGTTTTATATCAATGAACTCGTATCTAGTTTAAAAAACCTGTCCGTCGATCAGACACAATAGAATTAAACAATTAAAATTCTAATCAAACTCAGATCAAGGGGAGATGTTCAGTTGAAAATTGAATGTTTACGAAATACACTACCTAATATTTTTGTACAAGAATTTCATCTTCATTCAGATTTCCCGTTTTCAGTTCGCAAGCTAAATGGCCTACAAATCGCCAGACTATAATATTTAACAGCGGACTTAATAAACGAAAGTCATGTCGTAACTTCCGTGAGGATCACCTGCTCTGTTTAATGTTCCATCAACCACTTTCACTGTAAGTACGAAATTGTTTCCATTGAGCGCTCGCACACCAATCCGCCATTGTTGGTAGCCAAACGTGCTTTATGCCGAAATAATGTTTCGTTTTTCATATTTTACCATATAAATTAGCAGGCCATTTGCATTACATATTTAGAACAGCGGCACCGGAGTGCTCGACCTACAATGGAAAAATTTCACTGACGCGTAATACAATTACATTTAATTTTGTAACATTTTTATTAGTAACATAAAAACCTAGACCTATCCAGTTACCGGAAAATTGTGAAATACTTGTTATAATGTCCACATCAATACATTTTTATTACCTTTTCAGATTTCTGCAGAGATGTTTAAAAAACTATCTGTTGTAACTAACGTATATGCATCTAGGTATTAAGTGATAACGTTTTTTGTGATCCAGTTACATAAACAAACGTATATGCATCAAGGTATTAAATATGATAACGTTTTTTGTGATCCAGTTCCAAAATGCAACTCACACTGTTAGGTCAAGTGGGTTACTTAAATTATAAATATTAGACAAAATATTACTATTTTTAGGCTATACAAATAAAGCTGTCTATATCACCTAACAAACAATGTAGAGACTACTCTTTTTCTCCCCATCCTGTGGACCGAAATAATATGAACTCTTTCACTAGGCAATAATCGAGTCGTGTATATGCGTACACCAGAAATAGCCATATTTATTGATCTTTAGTAGCTTCGGAGGGCACACATGTTTTCGTTTATGAAATGTGGATAAGTGCATCTTAAAAGCCACAAAATGCATTAATATACGCGTATATCAGGATTACGAAATGAAGTATACTAACTATACATGCGATTAGTACTAGTAGGTACATACATAAAGAAGAATCGAAAGAAGCTCCTTAGAAAATACTTCGCCGTACGTTTGCCTTCGGAGGGCCGATTTGAGCTAAGCTGCTACGCAAAACTAACAAAAAATTGCTCAAATAAAATGGTACAAACGGCGAACTTAATGCTAAGAGCATTCTCTACCAGTCAACCTTTGATAATGCAGAGAGCATAAATTGTGTGCGGTGAGTGTACAAAGAGTACAAACATACAAATCTGACATACCACAATTACTTAACAACAGCCTTATTGCCATCATCCAACATACCATTGAAGCCATTTTGCGTATAAGCGTAGCAAATGGCGTTAGCTATGGCCGAACATTCCAACAATACTCACACTATTGCAGATAACAAACTATACTCTAGTGACCTGAGTACACTACACAGTATGGTCGCACACCTGCTTTGGATTTCGTAACGTTACCTATATGACATGCGCAGGTATCGTCGTGACGAAAATTGATTACTGTACCATTTATTTTTTACAAGCGACCCCTCGTAGGGGATCGTACCCACGACCCTTGGTTCAGAAGGCAGAGGTCACTACCAAATGAGCGATCGAGGGACCTGCACTAGGCGACTGACAACAGTTCTCCTTAAACGATCCCTAAGGTATCTTAGGGGTCCTGTCAACCTTTAGGGCTCCAATCGACTCGAAAAAAAGTCCAATGTTTGGATTAACTACTATCATTTATTATTGTGAATTCTATATATACGCTTAAATCTACAAACTTTGGGATCGGATCAATGTATCCGATAGTTAATGTAAAAAAATGCACATGCGCAATGTGTATTGACGCAGATAATATTCGTAAAATAACTAATTGTATTGAAACGACATTGTAGTAATGTCGAATATATTACGTACACAAGTAATATTGATGACTTGTCAATATTACAATTGGTTACAAATGATGTGACATTCAAAACCTTCAAATAATGAAGGTAGAGAACAGACATATTAATAAGGTAGAGGATTTCATTTTTAGTCAATGATGTTAGGTCTATACTTAAGAATATACTAAAAAACAAACATTTTGCCCTAAGCCAAATAATTTCCAGTGCATAGATGTTAAAGGTACATAGTACATTACAGATTTTGTCATTCGTTCATGTGCCCTACATGCTAAAGCAATGGGAAAACGCTGTCTATTCTTCTATTGTGTTATATTTGATTAGGGAAGATTTCCAACTCTCACGCAACCTATTTGAATAAGATATGTCCGTTGAATTTATTCCAACTGCTAAAATGGTTCGAATGAGTTAATTTAAGATATTTATAGGAAAAACTAAATAATTGTGACGTTCTGGGATACTTTACGGATTTTTTTACATTCAGAGATATTTAATGTTTTGTGATAATGGTGCAAAAAAACGTACAAAAACAAATTTTTTTCATCTAAATAGCCTATTATTTGCAGATAACAGAGACATGCGTACAATGCGACATCGAATATAAGGTCACAAGCTGTGGGACGACACAGAATTGAGTGAGTTTTACAAATTAACGAGAACATTTAAGTATGAAAATCGAAACAATTTATATTACAAATATACTACGTTTACTGTTAACTCGCTGACAGCCATGCTACAGATAAAACACAAAAATAAAGATAAGATTCTTATCTAACGACGGCCGAGAAATCGAATATTGGATTTCTCTCTTGACTTCTTTAATTTAATCCATCGAGAGATGTACGTCTTTGAAAAGTGATACTCCACGGCCCTCGAGGGTTTGCCCGTTTAGATAGGGTTGTTTAAAGAATAAGTTTACTGTAATAATAAGAAAAGTCTTTCCCATACGATGTATCATAAGTACAGCTGATGGAGACTCTTTTTCCGTGCAGTGACGAGAAAGAATAAAAATCGCTGCCCCATTTTCTTGTCATAACATGTTAAAATATAACCTAAAATAAAAAGACTTTTATTACTATTATCTTTTATCACACACATCGACATCGCGTTGTAAACAACAGCTGTTTGTTGACACAAACTTTCATTAATGAATCATGTAACTTTTCGACTTCCCCATTGTCCTAGCTGGACGAATAAACTAGTACATGATAATGGAGTGTAGAATGACTAGTGGAATATTTTATACGGCCATTGATTGCCGAACATGACTAACCTACTAACGATATCCGTATCGAATGATTATTTATTTATTTATTACACAAGTATGGGAACGCGCGTTCTAATATAGAAATAAATAGTGAGTAATAAATGCGCTTGAATTCTTACACCAAACATCTGATACAAAAGTGTAAGACCTTAGTATGAGATCAGCTGTTTAGTATATACTGTTTGAGAGCGTCTCCCAGAACACCCAGACCCGGGACAATTTACAAAAGTTAATTTACCAAATTGATTCGATCGGAAATCGAACTCGGAGCCTTCGGATCGCTAGAGTTTCAGACTTAACACTTGAACCATTGTGCTGGCCGTGGCCATCCAACCTGTATTAATGATTTTCTGACGGAAATTTCACCTATCTGTCAATTCCAGAAATTCTTTTCGAACATAAATGTGTAATATCTTGTATTATAAAGGTATTTCTATCTATTGTCTGGTAAAATATGTACAGAAAACCTTGATTAACCTGACTCCAGGCATCTTAAGATTTCTAGATAAGAAAAGGCAAAAAGCTCATTGTACGGGTATGACTCATTAGATCCAAGGGTTCACTAGATCCACTAGGTTAATATTACCATACCATTATCCCTAATGTAATGGCCAAGAATATAGGTTAATGTAGTAACTTGGCGAATAATGGAATGCCGACAGCCCTGTTTGTTATACAAGAGGCAGAGCGTAGGAAATTAGATATCCGGGCGTGTTTAGATGGTCCCTCCGTATTCCAAGCCTCTTAAAGCCGACTATACACACGAATGTAGCTGTCGGTAAGTCTGCTTCTTGGCTATTACCATAGTCATTAGAAAAAAGAACTGCTTGCTCACGCGTAAAACATTATTTGGATGTATGGTTGATTTATTTATTGTTTGTTTTATCATAATGTTAGCAATTGTAATTTAAATATTATTACATAAATGTATCTATTTCAATTTTATAATAACATTCTTTAAAAATAGAAGAAAATGTTTAATCCTTAAGTAAAAATGTATGGCAACACGGGACATTTTGTTTTGACAGATATGTGTCAAAACAAGAAGAAAAGTGTGCGCGCGCTCAAATGTGTTAAAATGTGTATTAATAAGTTGATGAACCATTGTAAAGTGTGTATCGCAATTATATTACTGGTAATTTCTGACTCCGGTGTCTAATTCGTCACCTTACCGCCTGACCAACCTGTGGGTAAGTCTAACAATAATATCAAATGAGGTTTAAAGAGAGCTCTTTCATTAGAGTAGGCAGCGGTATGGCTGTGCCTCTGGCATTGCTGATGTCCACGGGCGGCGCCCCGACGGTTACTGTTTAAAATCAGACAAGGCGGTTGCTCGTCTGTCACTAAAAGCAATGATAAAATATATATTGAAAGAAAGAAAGAAAAAAGTTTATTAGTATCACTTATATTATTAAAGTATTAAAGATTGTACAATAAAAATACAGTGTGACACTAAGCGGTGTCCACTCAGTATAAGCCGAGGTATCTTGTAAGAAACCTCGACCCTGGTTTTCCGCAGACACCAATTATTGGGTATAAATTGTGCTCTCATGTTCTGTGAAGTAATGAAATGATAAAATGAGTGACGTAGGATAACTTGCTTTAAAAATAATCAACGTTTACTAGCGAAGCCGCGGGAAACAGTTGATATGATATGAAGAAGTATAAATATTAAGGTCTATTTAGGTCAAGCACTCAAGGGAAATGTGGGCGAATTTCTCAAATGTGGACATGAACTATTCACGAAAACGGAATATTCTGCAGAGATACCAGTGGGCGACAATACGCTTGACGAAGGTACGGCATTTTGTAGCATGAAAGCGGCATTGTAATGTCAACGGCGGTTTAGTCATATTTATAGGTAAGAAAACGTAAGTAGGTACTATTAAATGCAGAGTGTAAGTTAAATATGCTAAAAAATTTATACGTTCGTATAACACAGGGATGTAAGGGAGAGCGGTGACGTTGGCTTGGAGCGAAAAGATGATTCTTTTCGCTTCGAGCGAAGTTCACCTGCCCGTGTAGGTACCTAAAATGTATTTAATTGAGTACAGGTCATGATTACTACATTTCTTGGCATCATAACTGATAGTCATTTGTTTATATTGATAATGTTTATGATATGAAAAATAAATGAATATGCCATAAAGCAGAAATGTGTGTATTATGTGACATTATTTTAATGAACAAATGTAGAGTAGTGATATCAATTCGGCACGAATTCGGAATAATTTGTACTGGTGCTGCAATATAATTTTATCTACAACGAAATAAGTACAGATTTCTTGTGATATGGCTCAAGTAACTAAGCCGATGTAGTTAATCAAGACGGATAGACAAAAACGCATGTAATTACTAACGTCATTTATCTGCACGTAGCCGATAAGGAAAAAAAATCAATTACGAAAGGAATGCTATCACGATGTTCTGTTATGTTAGCCTAAATCAAACTTTCCGATACGCGCTACAAACGATTGTTGGTATTTCAGAATGGTATCATTATCATAACACCTTTGTTATGCCTAGCGCGGTGATTCAAGACAAGAGTTAGTCACAAGTTGACAAAATAGATGCCATGCCATTTGACACGGACGCGGACACGGTGCAAAAACTGCCATAATAACACTGAATCATTTGGACCGTCCGGTGTGAATAGTTAGTGAATCATGGTTTTACTTAATTGCACTACATCTCTGATTTGCGTACTCTGCTATAGAGGAATTGAATCACAGGTGGAACGACGCCACAGTAACATGAATGTCAGTGATAGTGCTACACAAAATAAACAGATGCACCAGACAGTATGTAGGTACCGAGAGAAGAATCGGTGCGTTTTTGGAATGAGCTCCCTTGGGAATACAGTACGGGCATTTAAGTCTGAAGTAAATAAATAGGCTTTTAAAGGGTCGGAAAAGTGCAGCGGTGCTCATAGTGTTGCAGGCGTTCATGGGTTGCGGTAACTGCTTACTAAGTCACCCCAGTGGTAAAAAAAAACTACGATTGAACAGATTAGAACACTTATTAGTACTGGAACCAATTTGATATAGGTATGTAGTTAATTTCCTAAATTGAACCTAATGGCTGGAGAATGACTTCTATTGGGGTGGGCGTTTGATCGAATTACGAAGGATTACAAAGACGCCCTAAAATTCCTTGTGGTTCGATTGACTTAAATGGATCAGAATACGAATATAGTATTCTCTCTGTTCAATTGGTCCAATACGAAGAATTTATAACCCTCGTGGTTTTAATCAGTGGACAAAGCAGCGACAGGCATTTGACTACCTTTAATACGGAAACATATTTCTGTTATTATAATTTTAGTTATATGAAAAGTATATTTGGTAAACTTAACAAGATCAAGCAACTATAACAATCCAAGTTACGAGGATGGTGGATATTTACCTACAAGAGAAAGCATTACTTTTCTTCCGACGTATCAACAACACCACAATCAATTTGAGGTTTGTGGTTACTTTAACGTAATAAACTCACACCGTCCACTCGATAGAAACAATACAGTCATTTGCGGTGGGCATGTACGCATAGGTATACCTTGTTAAGAAAGAAAAATCCAGAAAGAAAGATTAGTCGAAGCTTAGGCACTTAGCATAAAAATATCTATTTTTATTTAGCATCACATTACACTAGACGAGACAAATATTAAAATGATACTAAAAAGGCATACATTATTTCATCAAACAATGGTGTTGCGACAGTCCTAGGCCAATTTTGGACCCTCTGACAAGATAAAGGCACTTGACGGAGGATTTGTGATGGGCGTTCTCCGCCTCCCTACCATATATTGAGGCAGCTGGGCACTCTCGCGTCATGATAGTGGCGTGAGTCCCACATACCCCCTTCATCCCAGAACGTCAAGGATGTATAAATGCACTTGCCCCTAAAAAAGAAAAGACATCAATGTGCCAATACCAGATGATGATAATGACTTGATGATAAAAAATTGCAACAGGAAACAATACGCCCAACACAACTTTTTGTGTGCACACAACAATATAGTAAGCATTTATGATTTCACAAAATGTTTACCCAATTAATCAAGCAACAAAAAAGTGTTTGCCAATCATATTGATTGACTTCATTACACGTTTCCAAATGCATCAATTATCGAGCCAGTTCGATCATATCGCACGTTAACACGATAGACTCAACCAAGTTAATAACAAAAGAGGACTGTAGATATAAGTAAAGAATACTAAATAAAAAAAAACATCAATAACATATGCCATTGTATCAAACACGATTATAATTATGAGTTAGCACCTACACAGGCCATGCATGCATAAGGTATAAAGTTGATAAAATATAGGATAAACGAAAGGAAACCTTTGTAAGGTTTATTCCAAGCCAAGAACTGATTTTTGTAAACAATCATTAACTGAATAAGTAGTTCCGGTGTTTTAATTTAAATAAACGAGAAAATCTCCAATGTTAAAACCAAGAACATGATAATTTCACAAACCAAGGCCAGAAAATTACAAACAAAAAGACAAAAGCGTAACTTGTTTGCTAAACTTGTGATATAATTTCACATTCCATTCCCAAATACGTCACGAAACATGAGCTCTTGTAGCGATGACGTAATCATTTCGATGAACTCAAAATACATAAAAGGCAATATCACTCGCAAAGGAAGTCCAACCAGGCGATATGGGTTAGTCACTGGCTAATCAACAATGGGTTAATTACGACATCGAGTTAAAATGGAACAATGCGGACGAAGAATAGAAGGCGGAGACGGAAAAAAGCTACTTTTAACAAGAAAACACACACGTAAACACCTGAAATTGAAGTTTCGAATGTACAGTGATAATTTAATTTCGAAAGAGAAAATATGAGTAGATATTAAGCGAACGTAAGAAATATTTGCATTTCAAGTGGAGAACAGGAACAGTATGTAAATCATACTGACGATAAAGAAACATTAGGAAAGTTTTAAGTAACAATTTAAAGTAAATTTACCGCACTCTTTGAGCCATTATAATCTATATTTTCGTTCAAAAATGTCAATAGTAAAGTGCATAGAATACATACTTTTCTCACCGTGAAACCCACGCCAATAGAACGGTCAAAGCCCTATACTCTTCCACTCTCTCCGGGCACAAATATTAGCATAATGATAACTCACATTATAACACCATAAGCTTATCAGAGCCACAGCACAATGACGCATACCTCAAGTCAATTAGTCATAAAGAGTCCAACAAAAATCCACAACAGAAGAAATTATTTTTATCACAAAAATGTGACGTCACCTCTGCAGAGCAAAATCCGTCTGACACAAGCGAATTGAACCTTGACTATCAGCTGACGTGATTTAACGAAAGCAAACGACATTGCCGGTTTATCTCAAGGCGAGACGCGACAAAAGCAAACGGCTCCATTATAATATTGTACGAAAGTACGCATGGTAACGTTTGGTAACTTCGCAACCTTGATTTTGAGGGACGAATTGTGCTGAAGTGGCACGAATTAGTCTTTTATGGTTTGGGCAATAGAATCGCAAGGGCAAATGGTTACTGTACTGTGAGAATATTGTGCGCCCAACGGTACCGCTTTTTGCACTGTACTTTGAAGTAATCGCTTTGACCTATGAACCTTTTCTTCAAAACCTATTGCCGAACTTTCGGCGCCCTCTCAATACTTTGAAAGTACCACCTACACTACGTTAGCTTTAGACTTTTGTATTGAGATTTATCCGTGTATGATCCGAAAGAACAAGCTTAAAATTATGTAACCTCTCAAGTAGTAGTCGTGGGTTAACTGAAAAGTTCCTTGACGGCCCTATATTTTGTTAACTCAATTCTGAGGATACAAAACAATGATCCAACAAAAACACAACATGCTATCTATAGCATAGCATAACTCTTCTAAGAGTGGAAGGAAGTTGAACTATTTTTGGAACGATTATTTTACAGTTAGCAGTTTTTGCTTCATCTCAACATTTTTCTTAGCTTTTTTATCATGCACTTTGCACATGCTCCGGTGTCAGGTGACGCGATCACACGCCCTCCCATCCGTGGCGTGCATCCAATCGCCACGCCACTTGGCTTCACAGAAACCTTTCTCTCATCTATTTTAAGACGCTGATCACTGTTTTCCGTTGAAATTAGACGAATTGTCTTTAATGTAGATGTTAACTTTACTGCCACATCTTTGATAATAATCATCCATGTCTTCTTTACAGCTTTTAAAGCTGAGAATTTAAGTCTGTTTTTCTGTTTATACATAACATTGAAAGCTGAGAATTTAAGTCTGTCTATACATAACATAGTAAGCTTTTCATGTACAAGCTTCATTAGCATAACCATCTGTTCTTTCCGGTTCAAATATGTTTCATGTTTAAAGTATGTTCACTTTCGATCACCTGCTTCGAAGTAAAAATTATAGTTGTTAATGTTTTACATTACAGTTTTACCTATATGCTAAAGCTTTTTGAAAATAACAGTTTGACTCAAGTATCGACAAAAGTTTACCCTGGTTAGAAATGCTGAAGGTTTTAAATTTTATATCGATGTTATGTGCTTTAAAATTTTCATCTATTGTCTCCAAATCTTCAAAAGCTGTAAACAAGCATGTATGTAGACGCGAGTGGAAGTCCGTGCACTAAATTCATTTAGCTTGCTCATTCTTTACGCCAGAGTGTAATAAAATACTCCAGCGTGCACCTTTGTTCGAAATTCTATATGTTGCGCGTTGACGCGACCGATCTGCAATCCACCACACAATTTCAGAGTTCACAGCGGGGTTTGCTCTCTGTTTGTGTAGTAACAAAGGAATGGGAGCGGTAGTGGATGGGATACACTAAGGCGAGTACTTCAAGGTTAGTCGTGGCGTGTACCGGCCAGGTCGTGGCCGGGAACCAAACAGGTTCCAGCGTGGCTCGGATGGAGGAACGGGCTATTGTGAGATTACGTGCGGCGAACACGCCCGCTTTACTATCAAACATAACATAAATAATCGTTATATTCCATTTACATCTACTGTGAAAATAAACCAGCGTGCGTGTTTCAAGATGGGCGATAAAGTTTCAGATGCTGTGAAGCAGATTTACGAGCTAATTCTATAACAGCTTGTCCGTCCGTACTCTTAGTGTAGTTCAGTCTTTATGAAGTTATTTTTAACGAATACTAATTAAGAATTAATTAAATAAAAACATAATAAAGAAACTTGTAAATGTGCAACATCTTTATGCAGCAGATGTTTCAAAGGTGGAAAGTTATTACCGACATAATACAAGCTGATAAAATTTTGTTTGTTGAGTTATGTAGAAAGTATAAAAAGCTTTTGGATACAATAAAACAAGTTTAAGTCTGACACATGTTAACTTACGAGTTATTTTCTGTACACAATTTATGCAAACACCACAGTTTTGCTAATTGCAGAGTAAAACTGACCGTAAGATAATTATTTATTAAGTTTGAACTGATTCAGAGAAAGCTATTCGAAAGTTATCCCTACAGATATTTAACATTTATTTGTACAGTGTTAAATGTCAGAGCTATCTGAGACTTTATCAGACACTTGTGTATTCCCATTTTTCATTGAGACATTAACCATAACATCAGTGTACGTATAAATACAGTTAAACCACCTTAATCTACCCTTATGTCAATTATACCCAATCCATTTTCAACTGAGTATCCAATGCGGAGCCCATTTTATATGAAGACACATTTTGCCAGATTGATAGAAGTTGATGTTTTTTTATACATATTTCCACATTGCTCATATCGTATGACATACGGATTTGTTGCACATTTATGTAGGTATTTACTATACAATAGGTCAATAGTACATCCTCGCATTATAATGGTATTATGATACTTACATAGACCTTGACACGAACCTGTTTCTCGAAAGGGTTAAGCCATTCAGTGAAACATTGTACAGATGGCACAATAGAAGATTCGCAAAGTCCTTATTGCACCGAAATAGAGTCTCTTTTACAACCAGTGGCAAGTATTGCATTGCAGCTGACTGCACAGTGAGCAAGCCAACATGCACAGAGGTTCTCTTGTCATTATAAACACGAAGATATTTAAGTACATAGTTTGAAACTACTATTAGTGCAATTGGATATTCCGGCAAATTAAATGTTTTGCCGGCTCCAATGACGGCGTTGTCTAGATTCTAGCGATACGGCCCATTTAGGTAATTGACGCAAATCGTAAGAATTACTTAGCATACATTTTCTATTAGAAGTTACTAGGTAGGTACCTACTCTTGTTTCTGCGATTTACTTAACTTACAGATTCTTTTGGAAAATACATTAACACGGTCATTCAACTTAGGTACTATAGGTTACTTATTATTTTATTTTAGCTCTTAAATGTTGGATGGTCATCCGAGGGTCCTTCAAATAAAGCTATTCAATACTCCCACACCTCAAAACAGCCTCCGTAGGGTTTTCTCTCTGCAACGACCTAAGTTGAGGGCTGCCGTTAAGGGAATCCTTAACTGTCTTTGCAAGGAATGAGACATTCTCTCCTTAAAATTGTCCGGTGATGATGACAAGGTACCTATCTTGTTGTGCCCAAGGACAAAGAAAGAGAAACTACAAAGCTGGTGGCTATCTGAACGTTAAACAAAGTAAACCTACATAAGGTACGTAGGTATCTCGAATTAATTTAAATTCTAATTAAGTAATTAGTAATGTAATGTAATCGTTATTTTTAGACATGACGTAGCTACCTACGACAGAACGCCTTACTGTCTTACCTATGTATGTAAATTAGCTTTGTCACTATCACAAAATATACAAACAAAATTCTCACCAAACAGTTACCTAATTAACCCGACGTATTTAAACAGCTATCATAAAAATACCAGCAACGGCAGATAGATCAACATGTAATGATTACATCAAATTGCCCTATCACATAAAACGATAACGATCTATCGGACAACGCAACGAAAACATGCACGAGTGACGTCACACGATGCGAGACCACGAGTGGCGTGACGTCACAAATAGTTTCAGACAATCGATCGACTAACGGTTACGTCACGCCACGCATCAACGATGCAGCTGCCGACAGTTCAAAGACCCTTAATTAAAATCTTAGAGGGGATAGGAACAACAGCTACGACGTTACTGCTGATGAAAGGAATAAAGAAGCGCTTTAAGCCGATTTATACTGCTTTTATCCGCTTTCTTCCGATTAAGATGACTTCGTATTTTAATCGTCGTTTTAGTAATAGGTATATTAGCTACCTAAGTAGCGGTTATTCTCAACCTTTGTCAACTACCTATGAAGTGACGGGTCCAAACATAATTAACATAATTTGGAGGACTCTTAACAAGATACACGAACCATTACTTATTCACTTATAGGTACATACTCCTTTAATAATAATAAATAATCGATAAGCCATTATCGAGTCGAACGTAAATCATTAATTTTAAAAGATTAATAAATGACAGCTATGAACCTCCTTATGTAATGACTTAAAATGCAATGCGCATGCGTCTGTTCAAAACCCAACACGTCTACCTGGAAACGGCCATTTTCATTCGCCCATCGTAATTCGTACCTCGTCCGCCGAACAAACAGACGTAGACAAGGCGACGCGATAAATATTTAGTCCGCAAACAATTAGTTCCCCATGAATTATTAAACAAGTTTTAGAATCATCTGCAAACACATTGTTGTGTGCTATATCAATTCAGCAATACAAGTAGGTGCTTACGTCACGCGGCAGTTACATGCCGGGCCGGACCGCGATAAGACGCATTCGTGTTGATATAAAAAAATGTCAGTGCGTCCCATACAAACAGAGCCCCGACCTCAGGACTAACGGTACAACGAGAATACAAACGCGCGCCCAGAGAGAAAGCGTTGAGGATTTCCAATAGAGTGAAAGCAACCAGTCAGTGCTAAAGCGGCGTTGTGTCGAGCGGACGAAAACATAACCTAGCAATGTCGGTGGCTATCGCGACCGCGGCCGTAGTATCGACGGCGGCCTTTGTGTACTGGTACCTGAACAGACACAAACCGATCAAGATCATACTGAGCGAGCTGAGGTACACTATAGACATGCAGGGGGCAGGCGTCGGCGGACTTATCGACGACTGGGTGAACGTACGCAGGAACAAAGTTGTGTTGCCAGACGCGAATAAAAATATCGCCGTCGTGACGGGTGGCGCGCGCGGAATCGGAACCGAAGTCGTGAGGGGGCTGCTCAAAGCGAACATGACCGTCGTTATGGGGATACGGAAGCCGGAATTAGCGAAGAAACTATCGGAATCTATGGAGAACGGAGAGAATTTGAAAGCGTACGCCTTGGATTTGCAGTCGCTGAAGTCCGTTAAAGAGTTCGCGGATAATGTTTTGAAGGATCACCCTGTGATACACATATTGGTGAATAACGCCGGAATTATGTTTGGGGATTTCAAGCTTACTGAGGATGGGATCGAAACACAGTTAGCTGTCAACCATGTTGGACATTTCTACTTGACACACTTATTGTTGCCAGCACTAAAAAAGGGTGGTACAACAAGTAAATCCGCAAGAGTAGTCAATGTAACTTCTTGCGCTCATTATCCTGGAAAAGTTTTCTTTGATGATATAAATATGAAGGAACATTATGATACAACAGCCGCGTATTCGCAAGCGAAGTTATCACAGGTAATAAACAAAGTACTGTTATTTTTCCTCTTAGTGTGTTGTTTGTACAGTAATGTACAGATAGTGAAATAATCGTTTTCAAGAAAATATTTTCTTTTATACTGAGATAATGTCTGTTTTATTCTGCTTGAGATAAAAATAACAATGTATTTTTCTTTACAGTTAATGAGTGCAAGATACATAAATAAAATCCTTGAAGAAGATGGAAGCACAGTCAAGTGCTATTCTGTGCATCCTGGGATTGTGGACACAGATCTATTTGAGGGTACACTCTTCAGAAGGTTCTTCCCATGGGTTATGAAGGCACTGTTCAAATCACCAGCCAGAGGAGCCATCTCAATTCTCCATGCATGTTTCAATGAAGATTTGGAGAAGAAAGGAGGCCTATACATAAGCAATTGTATTGAGGGGATCAGTAATAGATTTTCAAAGAATGTGGAGAACCAAAAGAAGCTCTTCCATTTAACTTGTGACTTAATAGGATTAGATGCAGAAAAATATGGGAAGTAATTGTTAGATCTTTAAAAAAATGTATTTCAAATGTAGATTGGGGCTCTACTTGATCTAGTCTAGCTTAAGTTGATTCCAGGGTACTATTAAAAAATAATTATTTATTTTACCATGTAATTTATTTACTCAAACATATTCTGTATTAAATATATTTTCTCACAAATCACCTTTTGTTTTTATTTATCCATATTTTTTCTTGTGAATAACTGATCAATAGGGAGCAGAAATTACTGGAGTTTGATACTATAACATTTTGAACCACCATCATCAGCATTCAAACATCCACTGCTGGACAAAAGCTTCCCCTAATTTCATTTATCATTAGGGGGGATTTGCCTTAGTCAACACACTTGGCAGGTGTGCTGTTAACGCTGGTGAGGTAAATGCTGTTGTCTGTTTCATAATATTACCTTCGTTGTCATCTATGACACTCACAGGTTGAGATGAAAAAATTTGACCAAATTTCATAGTAATCAGGTTGAAACTTTAATTCACACTAAGTGAGTTGTGAATTTCCCAGTGATTTCTACATTGGTCTTGTTCAATACTTTAGTTGCTGACTGTACTTAAGAGTCCAGTCTGAGGTTACACTTGCTTGGTTTCTTATTATAGGGTATTGGAGTTTCTTGCCCTTGGGACACAACCAGTTACTCAACACTTGAAGGATTGTTTTGAAATGCAAAGTTACTAATAATATTATTGTAAGTTTAGGTACCACTTAATTATGTAATGATAATAATATATATCACATTTGAACACAGTAAAACATTATCATAATGTCAACTCAAGTATGTGAATAATCATTTATCTTTAACGATATTTACTGTCTGCTAGTTATTTAAATAATTCACAGTCATTAATGGACATGGCTGGCAATTTGGTTTTATTGTCTAAAAAAAAAATTAAACCGACTTAAAAAAAAACACAAACGACCAAAACTAAAAAGCGATAAATAACGTAAGTAATTCTATCCAGGTTAATACATAATTATTTAAATATTACAATTATCACTTATTTTTGAAGTCGGTGCCAGCCTCTCGGGACTGTTGTTGTATGACGCGCGCGGCCGGCAAATCCACACGACAATATACATTTATTTGTTTGGCTGTCACCGACTTCAAAAATAAGTGATAATTGTAATATTTAAATAATTATGTATTAAGGATAGAATTACTTACGTTATTTATCGCTTTTTAGTTTTGGTCGTTTGTGTTTTTTTTGAAGTCGGTTTAATTTTTTTTAAAAAATAATTTTATTTCTCTATTTTTAGTTGCGTTAATGTGCTGTGACCTTGAATAAAGGCTAATTAATGTCCTTAAGAGTTTTACTTAGGAATGAAAAATTTTGCTTTAAGTCAAGTGAAGACTTTGCGATCTAGAATCAAGCATATCACTTACCAAATCACCTGCCCTATTAGCTCTGCATAAGTACATACTACTACCTAGTTTAATATCGACCAATGTCAGTACTGTCCCCTAACTCCTAACCGTTAAGGAGTTCTGTGGCTTCATCATCAGCACCAGATGTTGACGCCCGGAAGCATATACCTGAGTAAAATATGATTACGTAACAAAAACACCATATGAGCATACAATTTTCGGTTGTTGCCCTCAATTTCTCCAGGATCCCATCATCAGATCCTTACTTGGTGATAATGGGACCACCTCGGAAGTGTCCTCTGTCGAACTGTCGAAAAATTTTTGAAATCCATCCATAATTGACGGAAATATCGGTGAACAAACATAAAAAAAAAAAATATTATACATACAGACAAATTGAGAACCTCCTCCTTTTTTCGAAGTCGGTTAAAAAAAGAATTAGAATTAAAGTTGCTTACAACTTTTGCTGGGCCTTAGCCCAGACTTCTAGACAAAATAGATAAAACAATAGTTTAGATCAACAAGCTGCTAGATGAAAAATTTAACACACTATAGCTTAAACTAGGTATGCTATTAATAGATTCTTATTAAATTGATCAAAAATTAGCAGTAACTTAGTTTCTGACAATGCCACAGTAAAATACAAATAAGGAAGGATGTAGTTAGGCAACTGTTAGCGAATACCTTTCCTTTTTACCAGTGAAACATGAATATTTATATAAAACTTCTTAATAAATACAATTGGGATATTTTAGCTCATTAAGCTTACATGTAAGACAGGGCCTAATTTGGGTGCTACACAACAGATTTAGTCTGAAATTCCTGCATTGGCAGGAGATTGCCAAGAAAAGGCCAATTGGCATAATGAAGTTGTTCAATCTTTAAGTAATTATATTTAAAAACACAACTGACTTTTGATTAAATAATCTTAGTTAATCTTTGAAAACAGAATCTTATGAGAATATATTGTGACAGCCCTAACAATGTTCAAGTGTGAAGCATGTTTTGTACAAAGACTGATGTTACTTTAAAACTTATCAATTACTTCAAAGTAAAAAATAACAAGCTCTTACCTGCTGAAGAAGCTAGAGAGCCCCTTCTTCTTCAGTTTGGACTGTTCCTGCTCAGCTGTCGCGTCTCCGAGATCGTCGTCCCTGGACGCGCTCGAGCCAAGGGAGCACTCCGACAAACTGGACACGGTACTCGAGAACGAGCCCCCATCCTTCCCGCGCTGGTGACCGCTCACGCTCCCGCCCCACTGCAGAGTACTCTTCGGAGAATCACTCGTATCACTCTTCTCACAGGTCGAAATAGAGAAGTTCCCTTCGTCACTGAAACTACTCTTCTTCGACAACTTATCAACATCGTCAGTGATCTCCTCAACCGACTTCTCCACTTTAGGACTCACGAAATGCAACTGTTTCGTAATTGGATTATACGCCAGCTGCATGTTGTCCAGGGCCTCGCTGAGGCGCATCCCGCCCTTTTGGCACGGTGAAGACGACATAGCGACGTCCTCCGTACACTACAACCACTGGACCGTTTACAAAATACTTCCATTCTGTTTATCGCTTTTTACAACAAACAAAGCCATTTCTGTTTAGGTTTTTAGAACTAATTCACTAATTGAATAAGAATTCGCTTTGTTATTGATATTTTTAATGCATCACTTGCACCTCGATTGTCTAACTCGAATGTTTTTCTGTTTTTTTCAACATAAACACAACCACTGGAAACACTCCTAATAATAGTTCACTATTATAATTTATACACCAAACGTATTATTATACAGTGATAATAAATTAAATTAAATAATGCCTAACTTCTATTTTATGTAATAAATTATTTCGTTCTAACTAAACACAAAGCAAAGCAACACACCCATCGCCTTTTACTTTCCACTGTAAATAATTTGACATTTGCATTTTCTCAGTTCGGAAACATTTGAAGTCCAGTGTCAAAGAGATATAAACCGACTATTGAAAAAGTACTCGAGTAAGCCCAAGCTTAGTGTTTCTAAAGGCTATTGGATTTAGTCGAATAATTCGGAACGCATGGAAGGTTTCTAAACGATTTGCGTTTTGTTATTGCTATGTTAGAACATATTACGGTTTCGGACTTTAGTTTTGTAATAAAATTATGATAATGTCCCCATAAATAGGATTGGTTTATAATCAGGCCAAACATAGCTTTTACTTAATCTAGTCTTTGAATAAAAATCTAATAATAATTTATGATTGTCTGCCAGCTTTACATCACCTTTTATCTGAGAGATATTTATTTTCCACCAGATATTTATGAATTCCACCATAATATGGTTATGCCAATCCTTTCTATCAGAAGCAGTAAACTATGTACAGACGACCGCACATCAACCTATCCCCTGATGTCAAATTTTCGCAAACAATTTTTAGCAAAATCTTCATAGTCCAGGCGGAGTCCGTTAACCATAATCAATATCCTCTGTGCCATTGTTAGGTGTGCCGCATACACTCGGAATTCCGAATTGAAATTTAGATTTGCAGAAATAGTGCTCTGCTTAAATATAATGCTGGAGCGCTTTATATGCAAGTAGAGCATTTTTGTTGCGAACGTGAATTCCAATTCGGAATTCCGAATGTATGCGGCCCACCTCACTTTTACAGTTTTGGGTAACATGTGTGGCCGTATGTACGTAATGTGGGAAAACCAGTCATGTAAAAAATACAATTTATTTATATCAAAATATTTTATTTTCGGTGTCTTATATTACTGAAAACAAGTAAATAGTTAAAAATATTTATTTACGTGCTATCAACAGTATGGTCAGCCATAATCGTAAACCCTAATCACGAGGTTACGTCATTGCATTATAACTAATAAAATACAAAAATATATTTATCATACAATAGGATATTTACAATTAAATATAATAAAATTAACAATTAGGCTTTTAAATCGACTTTGAATTTACATAATGTTAATAAAGTATTCATCCTAACTCCAGAGATGAATTGAGATCAGGGTTATCACAATTTGTCTCACATTTTCATATCTTTTCCTGGCTTTAGAACTATACCGGTCCCCAATCCATCCCTGGAGGCGATGATAAGAGATTGTCGATATACAAATACGATAAAATAGACTCTCAACTCTTTGGTTCTTTCGATGGCTTTTCTGAAGCACCCAATTCTGGAAATAGTTCCATTAGGCACAAATCTAGCAGATTGTACACCAACTGTAACAAATGAACAGGAATTTTAATGTTACTACTACTTAACCTAATTATGTGACATTATTATTATATGTACAGACAGCCACTAAGTCTTTAACTGTTAAAGGACCATGCAAAAAATCGTCTCCACCTAATATATCTAAGAGAGGTTTCATGTAATTTGGATTTTAAAATTACATTTATTTATGAAGTGTAAAAAATGCCTGCAAGAATACTACACAAGTAATAAAAAGCTATTGTAAAAGACAAACAGTGAGAGGCGTAGAAAAAAAACCGGTCTGCCTGGTTGCGCCCATACAATCATTTGCAGGAAGGAGTTGGAGCGACGATTTGCGCAGGACGGCTGGCTAGTGTTGGATGTGAGAAGCCCAGGATCGATTACAGTGGCGAACTTTGGGAGAGGCCTATGTCCAGCAGTGGACTGATATAGGCTGATGGTGATGATGATTGTAGCGCGGTTCAGGCGGGCCTAGTAAATAAATAACCCAAGACATGCCACACTGGGCCACACAGCGCCATTTAGCCCCAAACTAAGCCGAAGCTTGTACTATGGGTACTAGAAAACTGATAAACTTACTTACATTTTTTTTTGTAAATAAATACATATTATACATAGAAATCACCCAGACCAATACAAACAGACATGTTCATGCACACAAATGTTAAGTAATGTGTGGGGATCGAACCCACGACCCTTGGCTCAGAAGGCAAAGGTCACTACCAATTGAGCCACCAAGCCAGTCAAGCTAGCTAGCTAGTAGTTCAGATAAGCGGCCGTTCGGTTAATTGAAGTCCGGATAATTCTTCATCCGTCACCGCAGGCTTGATGACACCGACCTGTTTGTTCAGCTGAGGCCTCTGTATGATCTCGAAGGCGGTGTGCGCCGCCAGCGGGAGGCCGGACCCGGCCACGAGTACGGCGGCGGACGGAATGCTCCGGAGCAGCTGTTTGCGCGCCAACTCGCGCTGCTGGGCGGGGTCCGCGCGAGGACTAGACGCCTTCTTGCCGAATAGGAGAGCTGGACACAGAAAAAAAGCTTTCAAATAGACGGTAAGGACAGCCTTACCATACTTTGCCCACTGGGAACACAGGTGCCCAGTGGGCAAACTGTTAGCCGCCGTCCAAGTAAATGTGCACCTTACCCCTTCTTTCGGATGTAAGGGAGCGGCCTATCATCTTTTCTCTCCAAGCCAACCTCACCTGCCCGTGGTGCATCCTACCGAATAACAAACGAGGCGCTGACAACCGAACGGTGGCGGTATAACCATCACAATTGAAGGCGTAGCTAAATATCACAGACCGATGACGGGCAGCAGCGTCACCGGAGCGAGAAGCTACTCCCTGCGATCGCCGACGCCTGCCCAGCGTGGCGATTATGGATGGGTATTTCCTCCAGATGTTTGCCCTATGTGGCGAACAACTGGAAAGGCCTATGTCCAGCAGTGGACTGCAATATGCTGATGATGACGATGATGACGCACCATGTTGGGTGTCGACGCACCTACACACGTACTTGCGGGAGTACAGATCTGACGCTGCTGCCCATGGTATTCAGCTACGCCTTCAATTGAGATGATTATACCGCCACCAGTCTCCTGCCAGTGCCTCATTTGCTATTCGGCAGGATGCACCACGGGCGGGTGAGGTTGGCTTAAAGCAAAAAGTTTTTTTAATTTTTTTTTTATAGTGGCTCGACATAATGGCTTCCCTACGCCTGATGGAAAGCGAAAGAGAAGCCCAAGTCGCTGTGACAATGGGCAAGTAACTGGTCAGTTACTTGTCAGTTGCCACCGCCATGCCGGCCCAACCCTAACCCCCCACGAGCTCCGGAAACCCTACTCACCGGCAGAAACACGACCCAGAGGTCATTTGACTGCGGTATTCTATAGGGTGGAGGCCCTTCCCCGGACGGGCGGCTCAATTCGAGCGAAGATTCGCTAAGCCCTACCTCTCTTATTTATTGATAAGGTACACCAACAGAAATTACACAATATACACACAAAAAATTTAATATTTTATAGGCCGCTCCCTTACATCCCAGTGTTATGTACTACATAGTAATTACCGTGTCCCAGTCCAATCAAATGCGCGAGCCGCCTTTCTGACAGCAGCCTGCCCAGTAGTCTGTTGAGCAGCATGTTGAAGGCGTCGTCGAGCAAACCGCGCGCGATCGTCACCAGGCTACCGGCTACGGCGGCGAGGAACCCGCGGGCTTTTATTACTTTCACTACTGAAAATTGAAAAAAAAAACATTGAATTTAAAATATATGTCGCAGTCATCTGGTTGAATCTCATATTCAATTGAATGGCTAGCCCGTTCATTGAATGACGACATTCAATTGAATGCCTAAAGGACAACTCGTCAAGTTATTGATTGAAACGTTCAACGTCTTGACTGAACGTCATTTTAGCCTATTCATTGAATGGGTAAAAGCCGACTTTAGTTTATAATTTTTCTTTAAAAGTATCCGGCGGCGGCGTATTAATAGGTAAATCCATACTGTCACACTATTTTATTACGAATAAGTCAGTTTATAGTAAATCTAATCAAAAAAATATCAACACTGTTCATACCTATCTTTTTGATCATCTATGACGCCATATTTGTTTTGGTGACTACTAACGCCGCGTGGGAAAAGAACGAACTAAATTACAATCACCTGACTGCTTTTACGTCCGCTCTTTTCAAAGGGCTATGTTTCAATCCGCCACCTAGTTGGACGTTAAGTGACGCGTGTTTAGTCAACGTTCGGTCTAGTCATTCAATTCAATGTCGCCTTTAAATGAACGCACTAGCGATTCAATTGAATAGAAAATTCAACCAGATGACTGCGACATTATATATATGCCAAAGGAAACTTCTTTAATTCTGTTATGTCAATAACGGTGAAATAACAAAACGCAACTCTATGCAGGAACATGCAAAATCAGTGTGCCTAGCACGAACATTTTCGAAAAAGTATGCGTAACGTTACCGTAAACATTTGTATGAAACTTGGTACAGCGCCCCTATCGTGCGTAAGAGGTACTACGTTTACGTACGTTAACGTAGTGAAAATTATCGCCTGTTTACGGTTACGTTACGCATACTTTTTCGAAAGTGTTCGTGCTAGGCACACAGATATAGTCAAATACCCTATTACGCCAGCTTGTCTACTCACAAACGAACATAAGACACTGCGTGAACCCGCCGAACGGCGCGACCGCAGTCCGGCTCGGGACGCGCGGGGCGGGGTACAGGCCCAGGTTGTCGCCGAACACGCCGCGCCGGATGTCGCGCGTCGCGCGGACTCGGCCGAGCGACACGCGCTCCGGGTCCTCGCTGACCTCCTGCGCCTCTTCCACGTCGCGAGCGGACCCTTGCTTTCTGCGAACGAGCGAGTATGCTTTCAGAGATGGATGTATTACATGAGCAGATTCATCACAATAGGCTATTATGGCTAAAAATTGTAATTAGTCCGTCTTTTAGCATATTCAAAAATAAAAAACACGTATTTTTCCTTTTTCATTCAAATAAACAATAGCAAAGATACAAGGCATCAAAAGTTAGGAGTGGGAGTCTTTAACGTCACTCGCTCCCGTAAAAATGCCTCACCGAGTGACGTCATGCGTAATTTTAAGAGCGCGCATACAATTTTAAGCAACTCGATACGCACGCGGGAGCCGATTCCGAAACACACATAGACATCATTTGTGTCTGTGTGGGTGAGCGGCGTGTCGGACGCTAACTCCGGCGGACGAACATATTTTGATACTTAACAATTTATTATTCATCTAAATTATTTGAACATTCTTTTATTGCTAAATATTTTATTAGTGTAGTATAGGTGCGTACTTATTAAATTGATTTAAACACTTTAGAGTACATTATTCTTAAGTGTTTACTAATTAAGGTTTAAGAAAAATATAACAATATTTTTGTCTTTCTATCTTTATATGTACCAGGTACTTACCTATCCAAAGGTATTGTGTGAGTGATTGACATTATTAATGTTGCTTGATAAAAATCAATAATCCCTACTGTGTTTTCCTTGCCTTCTGATCATGAGTCAAAGGTCGTGAGTTTGATTCCCATCCAGAACAAACATTCGTGTGCTGAACATTTGTGTTTGTTCTGTGTTTAGGTGTTTGTATTATTATTTAAGGAAAGAGCAGTCTCCGTGGTTGCCACGATATAACTCTAACCCGTTTTATATTTTAACTTGTAAAAATTACTTTGTTCATTTTCACTCGGCAGAAATGGATCTCACAAAGAGGCTGGTTGCCATCATTCAAAAAAGATTAGTTTGTAAACAATTTGTCAATTTGAATTAAGGTCCTAAGTCTTCTATGCACTGATCACAGAGATCATGTATACCTACTGATGCTTGTGCTGAAAGGTGTGCTTGTGTTTCGTAGCAGAAACCCCAAATGGCCTACAACAACTAAAATCTGGTTCCTATCCAGCTTGAACAATCCATCACTTATTCTCGGGATGAATATTCGTCATGACCCGAATCCTAAGGGTTACATTGAAGGAGTCATTGACTACTGCAGCATTCTCTAAATAGGTGTCCTGAACCTGATTCTGAAAGAATATATCACGACTGACCAGCGCTGTTTTTTGTATAAGGCACAAATCTTGCGTAGAATACTGCTTTTACGCAATTTTATAAATGTCTAGCTGTGCTCGCGACTTCGTCCGCGTGGAATAGTTATTTTTCCCCTTTTTTTTTTTACATTTTCCATTATTTCTTCGCTACTAATAGTTGCAGCGTGATGTTATATAGCCTATAGCCTTTCTGGATAAATGGTCTATTCAACCCAAAAATAATTTTTCAATTCGGACCAGTAGTTCCTGAGATTAGCGCGTTCAAACAAACAAACAAACTCTTCAGCTTTATAATATTAGTTAAGATGCAATGGACAGGTTACAAAGGCGAGCTATCTGAATAGGTAGGTATGGTGAGTCCTCTTGTATATATTCAAAAAATGTCTAGGATCGGTATTTTGAAAATTAAAATTAAATACAACAGCAAGTAAAAAATGTTGTCATTATCTCATTTATTTTCTACTTTACGGTCTAAATTAAGAAGGCTAAACTTGTAGGAAACCAATTTTTAAACAATTTTGGTTCCTTCCTTTTCCCCTAAAATCGATATTTTGGAAATAAAACTCGCAAACCGCGACATATTCAAAACTGTATCATTATCTCCTATGTTGTACTTTTTACGGCATGAATGAAAAGAAACAAAGTTTTAGAGAGTCAATTTCCGAACAATTTTGGCTCTTACCTTTTCCCCCAAAATCGACATTTTGGAAATTAAACTGGATTAATTAATTACTCAATAATATTTCGAATTTAACATAATTCCAATGACGGCGACGAAACAAATAAAAGAAATAACAATACCTATTATGGCAAACTGCTGCACTAATGAGGGCGCCCATATCGCGTGTGAATTCGCCACCAGAGGTGCTAGTGTAGCGTGAGTTATCCGAAATGTCAAATTACATAGGTTCTGTGGGTTAAACGAGTTTATTTCGGAAAATTAAATAATTTTGTGCAATTTTGGCATAGCTGGCATTAATTTTCGAAAATATGAGACACGGCTCAGTGATTATCTGCGCTTTAAAAGCGGAGCCGAGAAAATGAGGTATAAAAATTAGCGGTATGAAAGAAAAGCTAGTTCACTGGTTTGTTTATTAATCGTTAATAAACAGTTTTGCCTTTTGGAAACTTATGGCCTCCTTCTTATAACGAACAAACAGTCATCATATGCATAAAACAAACCTTAACAGCTATGCCCGAAGACCTCACTATACAGTGGCACCCTCTGGTGATTACAAAAACGGTAGCCCTCATTGGCAACGTTGCACCTTGCGACTTGCATACTGCAAGTTACATGCTTGCCCTGCTCGTCGCCATACTACCATTCAGCATACGTAGCCGGTAATTTTAACGTAATGTATGTAAATAAGTTACCGTAACATATCCGTATCTTACCAGCCTTTTCGCTAAAATCACCCCTAGTAACCGTAATGGCCATACGTTTCCCAACTATCATATTGCATTTTGGTTTTACATTTTGAAACTATAAAATATAATTTTTACTTCTTTCTAATACTATCTGAATGAAAGTAGTAATCTCATATCGTTATCAGCCTCTCACAGGCCACTGCTGGACATTGGCCTCTCCCATTGTTGACCACTTTGATCGATTTAATTTTAATCGTAGATACTTGTTATTATTGTGACACAAAGATTCACTTATTTACACTAAACAATTAAGCGACAATTTCAAAATTGGATTCGAAGATCGATTTATCTAAATCTAAATATATCAATTTCGTGCATACCATCAAACATTTTATCATCCATCTTTACACGTATAATTTTACTAATAATAACTCGACTATGGGATTTCTATGACTTTCAGCTTCATTGTATGCCTTTATTTATAGTCGTGAACATGTGACGTAGATTCCTTAAATGCTCCCAACTCAAATGAATCTCCTTATCAGTTTCTTCATGGAAGTTGTTTCTGACCATTGATGTTAACGAGCATAATAATAATCATTGGAATAGCCTTACTTTGTAACTGTATTAGTGAACTAATAAACAAATATCATATTAATTTTTTGAAATATTTAGCAAATGTGGTTGTAGATAATAATAATTATAATAATCCTGATGTTTGTATTTGATACTCATGACTAAACATTAGGTAAATCATTTCATTAATTTAGTATGTATATTATTTTAACTTAATAAATTTTCCATACAAAAATAATATTACAAAGTATCAAACTCGTGGAGTTGCACTCGCGCAGAGAGGTATACGCTCATAAAAGTGGTTGTGCGTATGTGTGCGTGAGCGGAGCAGCGAGCGGCACGTCCTCCCTCTGGGATGACCCGATTTGGACTGAATCGGCAAGCGTCGCGCGCGTGGCTTTATAGTCACTTTTAAAAAAATCGTATAAAATAAGAGGCATAGAATATTAATAAAATAATAATTAGGTGCACTTAAGAAAGACTTCTTTTACATTTACACAAAATTTCAACTAAAAGAAACAGTGTTTTCTACTAGAAAAACACTGTTGAAAAGTGTGAATTGGGCTTATTTTGAAAAATTATTTTGGGCAATTTAATAACACATTTTTGAAAGTTTTTTTGTCTAGTGCACTAATAGACCATATAAGCTATTGTATAAACATATATTTAAAACATATGTATGTAATGCAATTGATATTAAGACTTTCGAAATTGACTCTGACTCGCATTTTTGCGAATCGGCTTACGGGAGATCTTTGATAAACAAAAATATACTAGTAAATGTTTTATTTTATCTAGCCTACGCACTGCTTGAAGACTTTATCTATATAAAAAACTATGTTTCTTATTTTAAAAAAATCGTTTTCTATGATAATAGCTCGCCCGAAAATACCAGTTTCGCCGCAAATACGTCGAATTCTGTATGCGCGCTCTTAACTGGCTATAACTTTGTAATTTTTAGTCTAGTTTACAAATAAAAAAATACGTGTCTTTTTTTTTAATAAGCTAAAGACGGACTAATTACAATTTTAGCCATAATAGCCTATTGGTAGTGACCGCTGCCTTCTGAATCAAGAGTCGTGGATTCGATTCCCACTCGGGACACACATTCGTGTGATGAACATTTGTGTTTGTTCCGTATCTGGGTGTTTATATTTGTATTTAAGTAATTATTTGTGGTACCTTCGTTGTTCTGATACCCATGATACAAGTGCTTGAGTTTACTTTGAGATCGGAGCAACGTACCTGATGCTGTCTGATATTAAAAAAAAAATTACCCCCATCCCTTTGTCAGCAAATGTAAGCAAAACTGCCTAGTATTAAACACTGTTCCATAATCTATAAAGCATTTATTTAGTTAATCCAATTACAAACACAAATTCAACCAGAGACTCCAGAGAGAGACGTCAAAAGTATTAATGGGGGAACTTGATGATAGCTGTCAGTGTCAGCGTAACATCAAACGTCAACTGTCAACGAGAGTGTGGTGACTCCTGAACGTGGCGAATAATATTTAGTGTACGTAGCGGTTGATTATTCTCCTCTTAACAGTAGTAAGCTATAGCCAAATTCTATTCTAATACTACTTAATAAATATATACTCACAAAGCCTGATACCGGTCCATATCCGAAGAAACCAGTAAATTCTTAAGAAAGTTCTCCAAATGCTGTCCCTTCTCCTTCCTCAATTTGTGCGTGACGGACTGGTATATGTTCGCCAGGTCGGTGCTGTTGGCGTTCAGGGTGGAGGCTTGCACCACCATCGAGAAATCCCCGTCCACCGTGAGGAATAGGTGGAGCAGTTCGCTGGTTTGGAGGAGGCTCTTTTGAAGAAGCCGCTGGAGGAAGTCCTCGTACTTGTACCGGAGGGTCTCCATAGGACTGTTGTCTCTGTAATTGTGGAACATCACGTCATCATCATCAGCCTATTGCAGTCCACTGCTGGACATAGGCCTCTCCAGTAGTTCGCTACGTAGGGCAATCATCTGGAGGATATACTCATAATCGCCACGCTGGGCAGGCGGGTTGGCGATCACAGGGCGTAGCTTCTTGCTCCGATGTGACGCTGCTGCCCGTCATCGACCTGTGATATTTAGCTACGCCTTCTATAGTGATGGTTTTACCACCATTCGGTTTGCCAGAGCCTCGTTTGTTGTTCGGCAGGAATCAGGATGCACCACGGGCAGGTGGGGATGGCTTAGAGCGAAAAGGTGATAGGTCGCTCCCTTACATCCCCTCACGTAAAGTGACATCTACAGAACATCACGTAAAGTGTTCTTATAGCAAAGTAGCTGATATAACAGAATTATTCATCATCAGCCTTTATCAGTCTACTGCTGGACATAGGCCTCTCCTAATGTTCGCCACTTTGATCGATCCTGGGCTTCTTGATGATGATGATTGTCTTACGTATTTTGTTTTGCACTGGGTTACCCATCTCATTCGTGCAACTGGTTTCCTGTACCTGAAGATTGTCTAGACGAGATCGTTATAAGCGATAAGACCTCCCAAGTCGTAGCTGATCGGAAAGTCTGTCGTAGAAAGTTGACTCCACAATACCGGTGCGCGATTGTGCAATAAAGACTTTTTATCTATCTATCTAGCAGTTCTAGCACACATGCCCATGAATTTAATTGTTTTGTTCGTAACGATTTGTGTTTTTTCTGTATTCGTTATTGTAAATGTGTGTGTGCCTTTGCAAATAAACTTTTTTCTATCTATCTTTTTTCGGCAAATGTAATGTAGGACGCACTCAGGCCAGGTGGAGTGACGATTTGCGCAGGACGGCTGGCAAGTGCTGGATGCGAGAGGCCCAAAATCGATCACGGTGGCGAACATTAGGAGAGGCTATGTCCGGCAGTGGACTGACACGGGCTGATGATGATGATGATCTTTTTATCTATCTATCTAAGATTCTCCCGACTCGTCGGACTAACCTCCTGGACGGCAGCGGCAGGTCGTGCAGCAGCCGGTCGCCGTGGAACTCGTGCATCTTGCTCCTGAGCAGGTGGAAGTCGTGCTCGCTGCGCTCCAGCGTCCACAGGCGTGCGCCCGCGCAGCCGTCCAGCCGGTGCACCGCCAGCGTGAACACGCGGACTGTGCCGCGGCGGGGGGGCGCTTGCTGGAAGGGGGGAGGCAAATCTTCATCTTAAGCCGGGTCCAGACCGATCCTATCACCGTATCCGTACTTGCGTATTGTATCAAGCCCCGTATCAAGTTGTGGACGCCTCCGATTTGCTCCGTATCCGTATCTTCACAATAGTTATGATCGCGTATGAAATTGCCCAGTTCAGATTCTGCGCTCGATCAAACATGTCGTCGCAGTTGGTTGAAATATACGAGTTCCTGGTTCTGGCGGCCCTCCTAGCTGCCCAGCGTCTCCAGGAACCTCATCGTAATCATCAGCCTATTGTAGTCCACTGCTGGACATTGGCCTCTCCAGTTGTTCGCCACTTAGAGCAAACATCTAGAGGATATACCCATAAGCGCCACGCTGGGCAGGCGGGTTGGCGATCGCAGGGCGTAGCTTCTCACTCCGGGGACGCTGCAGCCCGTCATCGGCCTGTAGAATTTAGCTGCGCCTTTAATTGTGATGGTTATACCGCCACCAATCGGTTGCCAGCGCCTCGTTTGTTATTCAGCAGGATACACCACGGGCAGGTGAGGTTGGCTTTTAAACGAAAAGATGATAGGCCGCTCCCTTACATCCCTCCAGGACCCTGACGAGGTCCATATATCTGTTTCCTCACCGCTCTCGTCTCGACGTTGGTAAGCACCACCTTGTAAGTGCTCAGGTCCTGGTCCCGGCGGCTGTCCTCGCTGCCCAGCGTCTCCGGTAACCTGACGAGGTCCATACATCTGTTTACTCACCGCTCTCGTCTCGACGTTGGTAAGCACCACCTTGTAAGTGCTCAGGTCCTGGTCCCGGCGGCTGTCCTCGCTGCCCAGCGTCTCCGGTAACCTGACGAGGTCCATATATCTGTTTCCTCACCGCTCTCGTCTCGACGTTGGTAAGCACCACCTTGTAAGTGCTCAGGTCCTGGTCCCGGCGGCTGTCCTCGCTGCCCAGCGTCTCCGGTAACCTGACGAGGTCCATATATCTGTTTACTCACCGCTCTCGTCTCGACGTTGGTAAGCACCACCTTGTAAGTGCTCAGATCCTGGTCCCGGCGGCTGTCCTCGCTGCCCAGCGTCTCCAGGAACCTGACGAGGTCCATGTTCTCGGGCCCTTCGTCCTCGTCCGTGTTGGTGAAGCAGTCCAGGACCTGCCCGTCTATGGTCTGAGGCCTGAGCGCGCCTTTGAGACGACTGCCCAGCCTTAGGGCTGATTGGAGAAGTCTGTCTTGCGGCCTGAGGATGGATGAAACTTTGGTTTACTATGTATGCCAAAAAATGGCTTCGATTGAGGCAATCATCATCATCATCATCAGCCTATTGCAGTCCACTGCTGGACATAGGCCTCTCCAGTTGTTCGCTACGTAGGGCAATCATCTGGAGGATATACCCATAATCGCCACGCTGGGCAGGCGGGTTGGCGATCGCAGGGCGTAGCTTCTTGTTCCGGTGTGACGCTGCTGCCCGTCATCGACCTGTGATATTTAGCTACGCCTTCTATCGTGATGGCTATACCGGTCGGTTTGCCAGAGCCTCGTTTGTTGTTCGGCAGGATGCACCACGGGCAGGTGAGGATGGCTTGGAGCAAAAAGGTGATAGGTCGCTCCCTTACATCCCGATTGAGGCAAGCCCAGCGTGAAAACTACGAGAAACTCTTTATAATGTAAACAGGATATAGGTTGGTTACTCTGTTAGCTTTCAGAAGGAGGGAATTTACCATGTATGACATGTTACCATACCATTTTAGGACAGTGTAAAAATTACTCACTTTTTACTCGTCTGCTTCTGATATCCTGTGGGTATTCTAGACCCAATAACTAATTTGTAATACTGAAAAGGAAACACACGATGTTGTAATATGTGTATAATAAAGGCATATACAATAAAATATTATAAATATTACTTTGTATGGTCTTTTAATTAGCCATACATCCAGGTCTCAACAAGGATTTTATCCTTGTACTGTGAGTATAAGAAGATTTTTTATACACACCCTGTATCACATCTACGTCTTCCCGTCGCCTGATGGAAAGCGAAAGAAAAGCCCAAGTCGCTATTCCAACGGACAAGTAACCACTTGGTAATTCATACAAGCCAGCATGGCGCTGGCAACTGACTTCAGTTGCGATCGCTATGCTGGCTTGTATGAATTTCCAGACATAGAAATATATAAGGACCTATATAAATGTACTGACAACTGATGGCCTCAATTTTATTCCAGGAGATACAAATCACATTTAGCAGATTATTGATACTTATTGATTTCACTAAGAATATACAAAATTGTTGAATATAATATCAAGTACCTCTTCACTGTGTAAAAACTTTGGCAGCATAATTTTCTCTAAGATCGCGTGCGACTGTCTCGCCGCCTGATATAGCGCTCTACTCGTTTGCAATCTACAAACAAAAACCAAATAAAACGTGTATAAAATGATCATAACGAGGGTGCTTCAAAAAGATCCGCTAGATGGCGTTATGTAGGCCTGCGGTCCAGCTATCGTGTGATTGGTCAGTTGCTATGGAACAACTGACCAATCACATTTACATAAATGTCAGTGCCATGTTAAAATGAACCAATGACGTTACAATTATGGCATTTAATAGATTTCTTTTTTCAGAAAACCCTCATTGATTTGGTCGCAAAATAATTCGCTCGCAAATGGGTCTCTTTAGACCCAGACTGAAATTTATTTACAGAAATAGTCAATGCAAAACACTTATAATTTTACGGGCAGGCGAGGGTGGCTTGGAGCGAAAAGATGATGGGTCGCTCCCTTACATCGCAGCTATAGTACACTTACCGCTTAATACTATCGTCGGCTAACAGACATTCGTGCATCTCCTGTGCTATGCTCGGGTCCAGCGGGACGCGGCTGTGGCTCTGCTCCGAGAGGTACAGTTCGTATATGTCGCAAGCTTCTTTGTGCAGCGACGCGCGCTCCGCAACGCCCAGCTCCGGGTTTAGGAGCTTCGTTTGAAATGATTCTGGAAAACGAGGTGGAACATGACATATGATTGGCATAACAACTGAAAATGACTCTTCTATTCTAATTTGCCACATCAACCACAGAACTGATAACCGTTGGGGTAAACGAGTTCTGGGGTGACGACCGCGTGTCGGCAAACGTAGTGTGGGACGCCCTCAGGCCAGGTGGAGTGACGATTTGCTCAGAACGGCTGGCAAGTGCTGGATGCGAGAAGCTCAAAATTTTACCTAAGTGGCGAACATTAGGAGAGGCCTATATCCAGCAGTGGACTGACACGGGCTGATGATGATTTTTATTTTTCTCTAGCCTCTACTGTCCCACTGCTGGGCAAAGGCCTCCCCTATTTTTATCCATTCCTCTCGATCATCCGCCAGCTCTTGCCAGACCGGAGAAAAATGGTCCAAGTCATCACGCCATCTCTTCTTCGGTCTGCCTCTCAGACGGCGGCCGTCTGTAGGCTGATACTGGGTGACAATTCTGGCCCATCGGTTTGCATCCTGTCTACATACGTGTCCCGCCCATGCCCATTTAAGCTTAGCAGATTTTTCTCCTACATCTGCGATACAAGTTGATGATGATAATTCAAATTTTTAGTACTTTTGTAAATCTGGTCCGTGTGATTTTCGCTCTACAGCTAGCCCCATGGCTAACTGTTATGCGTAGGTTTTGAAGATATTTGTTGTGTCAACCGTGGCAGTACATACTTAGTGATAACACAATAATTGATAATCTGAAAATATTTATTTACACAATCCAATTACAAACACTCATTCAACCAGATCGATGACAGCTGTCAGTGTCACCGTTACGTCAAACTTCAACTGTCAACGTTAGTGCGGTGACTCTTGAGCGTGGCGAATAGTGCTGTGCCGCAGCGGTTGATTATTCTCCTCTAACATTAGTCAACTGATCTGCAGACACTCACTGATGTCCTTATAAAACTGCAGCAGGTGTATGTGGCTGGCAGCCTTCAGGTACTGCATGAACGCGTAGAAGTAGTCCTGGTCGGCCACCACCTGCTCCAGGTCTAGCCGCAGCAGGGAGCAGCGCTGCACGTACACTGACTCCGTGTGGCGCGCGAAGCGCTCTAGGAATTCCACCTGAGGATGCGTAAATGTATAACTTTTTCATAGTTTTCATAATAACATGGAGGGAAGGTAGAACATGGGAAAACAACTTAAGTGTGGGGGTAAAAAACCCTCAAGGACGCAACATCTTATTTAATTGAAGTTCGTAAATGACTAGCTCGATGGCTCATTTGGTAGCGACCTCTGCATTCTCAGCCGAGGGTCGTGGGTTCGATCCCCATACATTACAAACATTTGTGTGCATGAACATGTCTGTTTGTATTGGTCTGGGTGTTTTCTACGTATAATATGTATTTATTTACAAAAAAAAAGTATCTTAGTAAGTTTATCAGTTGTCTAGTACCCATAGTACAAGCTTCGGCTTAGTTTGGGGCTAGGTGCCGCTGTGGCCCAGCGTGGCATGTCTTGGGTTATTATTATTTATTTATTATAATTAATATTTTCAATTCTAATACTAATTACTAACGTTATAGTTGGGCGTTGTTGGCAGCTGTGCCATCGTCTCCCCGTCGGTGGCGAGCACGATGAGCGTGTTCAGTATGTACGGGTCGGCCAGCACGTCCGTCAGCGAGAGAAGCACCCAGCCCGCGAATATCTCCCGTATTAGCACGCGGAACACGCTGCAACATTAACGATGAAGATATTGGTGGATTAGATCGAACACACTACAACAAGAACGATGAAGAACACTCGGTGCAATAGACAAAGCTCCCAGTCAGGGAAGTAGCTACTGCCGTATTTGCCGTATCAATTATACGGGCCCCCCGGGGGTCATGGAGGGCACTCAAAGTGTGTAAACAAAAACAAATAAAAACAATTAGTAAAACATCAACTTTTTGAAACTGGAACATTTAAAAATATTCCATTTAACGTTTTGTGGGCGTGGCTTGCCTTAGTGAGACGCCTAGGCGCCAAGCGATTTTTTCCTTACTACCTACCTTCTTGAGAACCTTCAAGAAACGAGCGTTTTCATATTAAAAACGCCGGCAGCGACCCCAGAACTAGATTCAGTTGCGGTTGTCCATGGGCGGTGTCGACTGCTTACCATCAGGCATCTAGCTCGTCTGCCGCCACTCGCATAAAAAAACCTGTATTACAAATCACCAGTGGAGCCACAGTTGTATTGCCGGTTCTAAAGACATTTTTTTTTTAATAATACTAGGGTGGCAAACAATGTTCTACCTGATTTTAAGCGGTTACCGCAGCCTATGAACACCGGCAACACCAGAGTATCACACGCGCGTCGCCTTTAAAAAACTGTTCACAATCTTTTCTAACTGTTACCACAAATGTGTAAAGTGGGGATATATATGTCGCAGGCAAATTCTATTATTCGCCCGTATACAAACGGCGTCGGCAGTTTACAAAGACAAATTTGTTATATAAAATGCCGTACGCCGTATGTAAGATGTCGTTCATTTACTAATATGCCGAGCTACGATATTACAGCCGATTACAAATTGCCTCGGCATATCGTTCCAATTAGTACCAAATTTAACCGCGCCCTGGCGCTACTAGTCTCCAAAACCAATATGGCGGTCAACAATGAAAGTGTTGAAGAAAAAAAATATTAAAAATATGTCTAATATCGGCTGTTTCAAATAGATTTTAAGGGCTAGCATTATAGGAAACTATTGAAATTAAACTAACCACAAAGGGGGCTCCGAAAACACCGTGGAAAAAAAACAAAAAAAATCGAGGTTATCCAGCACGTAAAAACGCTAGGGTGTCCATGGAAACTGGTAAAGTGGAACAAAAAATTGCAATAAAATGCATTGTATTTTGATTCGCTGTAAATCAATTGTTTCGCTGATGGTTTTACGCTTGTTTAAGCTTAGCAGAATAAGTGAAACAAAGAAGCTTTGTTGAATTTATTTTTGTTATTACCACTGAATGTCTTGTTTAATTAATAGGTAATTCTTGGTAAGTTTACTATGTATAAAAATAAAATAAATAAAATAAAATAATTTATTTCTGCAAGTAGATTTACAAGTAAATTCTTTTGCACGTCAAACTTTTTTTTTTTCCCTACTAGCACTTCGACGTGATAAGGATGAGGCCTGATGAGAAGAAGTGCCGCAAGAAACTCATCAATTTTGGCTTTTTTCAAAAATATGTGTAAGGATCCTAAGATTAGGGAGAATATGTTCTCACACGGTACCATTTAGTGCAGGTTTTGTTCGGTTACGGTTTCAATTTCATGCTTATTTAATCGACGAATTTATTTTCGTAGTCAATAATTTAATAATATGCTATTATGAATCTTAAATACCTAAATAAAATGATTAAAAACCCTGTTTCATTTCTATTATCATGGTCACCCTAATACACAAACCAAGTCGACGTTGATGCGATGACAATTTGCCTTCGGCATTTTATAACACGTATTTATCTTTGTAAACTGCCGACGCCGTTTGTATACGAGCGAATTATAGAATTTGCCTGCGACATATAGATGAGAATGAGAATCGGTGCGAGTGCGGCGTGGCCCCACAGACCATGTCTCACCTTCTGGACTGTCCAGCTTGTCCGGATAGGTGCTCACGAAGACCTATTACTCGCTAATGGATTACCATTAAGTAGTACAGGTTTTTTTATGCGAGTGGCGGCAGACGAGCTAGATGCCTGATGGTAAGCAGTCGACACCGCCCATGAACAACCGCAACTCTAATCGAGTTCAGGGTCGCTGCCGGCCATCCCATCTAAAATGGTGGGTCGAAGTGGACTTTGAAAAAATGTAGGCGCTGTAGTAGACAATAATCCACATATGAAATAACCATGAACAATAAAGTAATGAACAATGTGATGGTACCAATGATATCGGCTCGCTATCCTCACACGAACACGTCTTTACTCGGCGGCGGTGGGACACAGACTGACTGTCCTCCCACCCCGCACCTTGCGTGAAGTGTAGGAACGAGACGACAGTTGTCAGTGTCAGATGTCACTGTCAGATGTTTGACAGTGTGTGTAGCTGTGTGTGTCTGTTTGTATGTTCGTGCATGCTACATCTCTCCCTTATTTTTTTTATTATTATTATTTTTTAGTTAATTATACTTATTTATGTATTTGTAATCAACTTTATTTAGATATTGTATATATGTCCAAATCATTAGTATTAGTTATAATTTCAGTATATAATATTTGGCTTTGTGTCCGCTCCTAATATATTGTAGAATACCTCGTGTAAATCAGCTCCACCAAAATGAAGTAAACATGCTCTTTTCTATACTCGCTACTTCCAAGTAGATGTGTACACCCCGCGCTTCTATCGCTCCCATCGGACCGCGACCGACCTTATATACCTTCGCATTCGAATTTGTCAAGTATGAATACCGATTGTAGTTTACCTGTAGATAATAGGTATGATGACTAATTTTTGTTTTGGATCAATATTAATGCATCAACCAACCATAGAAACATTGGTGAAAGAATTACTTCGCTTGTATAAAAAGTCCCCGAGCTATGACAATTTCAAAATCACAAATATCAACTCGCCCAAAACGCTTTATGCAAACCGATATTGCGCGGTGTTTTGTATGCCTCGTTTAAGAAGCTTGTTCGATGGCCATTTCGAATAATGCGTTCATGTTATGGATTTCATATCAAAATATGTTTTAATTTAATGTACCTAAAACAGTGTTATTAATGATTTATGATTAATTTTACACTTCTGGAACCGATTCTCCCGATGAACCTTGAAGGCCTATTGCGCTCTCAATCCGCAAAACAACTTCGTTGTGATTTCTCAAATAAGCGCTACTTTAATGGTTCCTTCCGGCAACCATCAAATAACATGGAAAATCACCCATTGACGTCTCCCCTATTTGTGTGTTTTTTCTGTATTCGTTGCTGTAAATGTGTGTGTAAATGTGTACCTTTGCAAATATTTTTTTTTCTCTATCTAATATCATATAGTGTTACGCAATTTAATGCATTTCATGAATTCCCGTGTTATTACGAACGGCCCGCAATTGAATTCTTTATTCCTTAGATCGCAATTCAATGCACTATTATTAATATTGGTAACGCAATTCAATGCATAGTCATCGCAATTCAATGCCACAACCTCGCAATTTAAAGCCATAACTCTATTATTCGCAATTCAATGCCATGTTAGTAGGGTTACCCGATAGAACTCGATTAAATCTGGGATAACTCCAGGACAACAGTGTCGAGCGGTAGCCCTAGTAAAATATTTGTACTCAAAGAGGAAATTGATATTTATTCTCAACCACATACTTTTATAAGATAGCTATGTACATACTCAGTAGGTAATTAACGCCAGTTATAATTTTAGGATAAATAAAATAATAAGATAAAACAGTCTCCCCCTGCAAATAGATTCACCCGTAATACCTTTGCACGTGGCACTTTTTCCTGCTAGCACTGCGACATGTAGCCTGCTGAGAAGAAGTGCCGAAACAAACTCAACAGTTAGCTTTTTTTTTTTTTTTTTTTATATATAGATACAATAAAAAATAAAATTATGAATGCACGAACACAAATGCCTGCACCGCGCGGGAACCGAACCCACGACTCCTAGGCCAGAAGGCCGAGGCCACTACCAAACGAGCCCTCAACCCAGTCAATTTTGTTGAACATAATAAAATTATTGTTTTTTCACTTTGTCCTATGAATGAGTTACCAGTCATAAGAAGCCTGATATTGGAAACAGCAAGCCTGCCCCTACCTCCAGGATTGCACCGTCGAAGATCTGAGTTCTTTACTATATAAATTTATATTTTTACGTTCAACCATATATGCATTCAAATAAGTACTGTGATGCCACAGTCAGGACGCTAACTCCCTAAGTGATTCACGAGATCAGTAAGTAACCAGTTTTTTTTTTTTTTTTTTTTTTTTTAAATGTAGCTGAACTAAGTTCCTCCACCAGTGCTCCTATATGAGGGGTCTATTGTAACTTAGAGTCCACAGCAATCCCTAAAAAGGTCGTAGAATCAACAAGCTCAATGTGTTCCCCATTTATATAAATATACTAGTACGAGTATTTATTTACTTGCTTCACATTAGACATCATGAATTTAATAGACTATAAAACTAATTATTAGAATTAAAAGCAAATTATTTGTGTCAAACCAATACCTGCTAGAGATCATTATTTACTTCGTCAGATACTTGTCAGTTTCAATAATTAGAGAAGTGTCATCCGCCAACAATACCCTCTCACTCAAGCCCTCAGCGAAATACGGAAGGTCATTAAAATATATATTGAAAACAGCAATGGTCCCAATATAGAGCCCTGGGGCACTCCCGTACGTAGTAGGGCGCCAGAAGATTCACTTCCGTCAATATAGGACTTCAAACTTAAAGCAACATTCGAGACACCATAATGCCGCAACTTCAGAAGTAAGATTTCATGATTAACGCAATCAAATGCCTATGATAAATTACAGAAAACACCCACTGTATCCTGCTTACTTTCCCAAGCATCGAATATATTATGTTTCATCAGAGCCACTCCTGCATCAGTAGTGGACCTACCTTTTGTAAAACAAATTGCTTTTTAGGCAATAACTTATTTTTCTTAAAGTGAATTACTAATTGGTTAAAAATATTTTTTCCAAAGATTTAACTAAGTGTAGGATCTTAGTAAGTATGTAAGTCGAATAATTATTTTTACACTGTCATGAGTCAAATGTTTAGTTATGCCAAACCGCCTTCACTCGCTCAGACAGTGAGCTAGGCTGCACAAAGCAAGAATGACCAGTTCTATATTTCGTAAAATTCATTTTAGATATTTATTCAATATAACATAATTCAAGAGATGAATTACAATTAACTATCAAGAATAATATAATAATTATTTTTCCCGGGATAATTGAATAGACCAATCGATGTGCGATATCCTGAAATTAAAGCAACGCTATCACTACGATACTGACCAGTATTTTGCTTTCAAAGGGTTATTGACTGATAGCGACTCCCTAAAAATGTTGATATTGTTATCACCAGTGTGTTTACATTGTAATTAGTTAAATGCCTTGTTGTGCAGAGCCCCTTCCACTCGCCATCCTAGTGACCTAGACTTGCGGAACGCGGTTGGCCTTATTAGATGAATTACAGTTTTACATGCTCATAATCAATTTTTTTTTTTTTTTTTTTTTTTTAGGATGATTGAATTAGATTAGAACAAAATAAAGACAAAATTACAAAGAAATCGTCACTTGAGCAATTACGAATACTCAGGTTCTTTGGACACGTTACCCGTAATAACAATTCGATGGAGCGGTTGGTGATTCAGGGCAGAGTCGAAGGTAACAGACCACGGGGTCGATCGCCTACCCGCTGGACAGACACCATCAAGGCCGTCACCGGGACACCTGTAGTGGAATGTTCTCCTGCCACCTGCAGGGACCGGTGGACTGATCGCAAAAGCGGCAACCACAGTAGCAGACGACTCCCCATGACCACGACCACTCTGTCAAGAGTGAACAACTGAGAAGAGAAACTAAATTTAGTCAAAATACTAAATAAATACGTTATAAATAAATACCCAGTTGTACCAAGCCATCTCGTCACCCGCTGCCAGTGCAAGTGATTACCACCAGCGGGATCTGACCAGATGCTTCGCCATACCAGTCCCCTCCACCAGCTTCCAGTGGGCCAGACCATACAAAAGGTCGCTAAGCGGAATTCTACCGAATGCTTAGTCATATAGTCATACTAGTCCGCTTCACCCGCTGCCAGTGAAACAGACTAGCCCAACACATACGGTGCCTCTGCAGTATTCAAATTTAAATAAATGTATTCATTCGTAAGGGTAAATATTTAAGAATTTAATAATTAATATAATCTAACTAACCTTGTTCTGGCTGCAACTCGAGAGGCTACAATTAACCTTGTTTCAGTTGAAGTTCCACCACTCAAAGGCCTTAAGCTTGTTTTGGCCTAAGCTTCACCAAGCTCACAGGCCTGATTCAAGCGTGTCCTGGCTGAAGTATCACCAGACACAGGCTTCAATTAAAACTGAACAGACAAACATTGATTCCAGTATTATCATAAAAGACTATTTCCATTTCAACTAATATCGGTGACCTACCCCTAATCGCAGCACTCCTAGTGACCGAACTAATGACTTTGTAATTAGCAATACCTACTAATCAATAACTCAAATTATCTTAACCAATGTGCGGCCATACATACACATGTAGTATATTTTCATGTAAATATAATTCTAATTCAAGTTCTTTGCCAGGTAAGCCTTGTATACTTTTGATGAATAGTATTTAACTGGTCAGACTTTCCCTTTGTTGACATATTTACATTGCTAGAGTTATCCTTTATTCTATAGATGAAATCAAGACCAAGAGCTTAGTAGTAAATGATTTCGGAATTCGGGAAAACTAAGTCTAATTATTGGGCACAGGTCAAGAGGCAAAATTCCGGAACAATCCAGGACCTTCAACCCATCTGTCTTTATATGCATACGGTGTTTACCTTTAAATATTGTTACACTTAGTTGATAAGATAACATGTAGGTACTAGTATAGTATAGCTTTGGTGTATACAAACGCTGGTAAACCTATTAAATAAATAAATCTGGCAAGCCTACATGATTGTTACATACAATATCCAAGATGTGGCTTTGTTTACAACGATACTGCTGTTGCTACTGTTAAGATACCTACACGCGTAGCGTTATACGTTAAAACTTAATCTCGGTTTATTTTTACCCATAACGTCATTAACTAACAGTAACAATCCCTACGCAAAAGTAGCAGCTGTGCGTTATGTGCCTGTCCTAATACCATACCCTTGGTTAACTAGGCAAGTTATATAATAAGTTTAAAGTTTATTACGCTCTGATAATGCGCGGAAATCGAGGTACTTGTATAATTAAATATGGTTTATTGTGAATTACCTACAACCTCGATTACTTTACTACCTTTGTTCCATTCCGCGATTATTGAACGGGTCAAATACCGAATAGTCTAATGTACTGAAAACAATATGATTTAGCTTCTTTTATTTTTGTATGTATGCTTAATTACATTGTCTAAGCAATTTTGCACATATCTTTTAGATTACTGCAGCATTATGCAAATCAAAATATGTACCCGTGTCGACGGTGCAACTGGTTTAACGCGAGCAGTAGGTAATCAAAACAAAGATACATTGTTCTTTTTCCACCATGGATTAATTATTTCGTTAACTGATGGGTAGGTACGCAAAATTATTTATTATATTCTTTAGTGCAATTAAACGTTCATACAGTGATTGAAATAAAACAGTTTAAACGTATTTTTTTTTGCTTAAAGCTACGATACAATAATTAACTACCTATCCGAGCACTCGCTTGATTTTACTTTATTGACAGTTGAAATAAATAAAAATTGCTACGTATCTAAGAAATCTAGCATTGAATGTGTTTCTTCATTTACAAAACCAAACCCATTACTTTACCTTCTTTTTTTTTTTTTAATTAAATACAATTTTCCTAACAGCTAAACAGTAAAATTACTTACAGTTTTTCCGTCGTCGCCAAAATGTAGTAGACAATAATCCACATATGAAATAACCATGAACAATAAAGTAATGAACAATGTGATGGTACCAATGATATCGGCTCGCTATCCTCACACGAACACGTCTTTACTCGGCGGCGGTGGGACACAGACTGACTGTCCTCCCACCCCGCACCTTGCGTGAAGTGTAGGAACGAGACGACAGTTGTCAGTGTCAGATGTCACTGTCAGATGTTTGACAGTGTGTGTAGCTGTGTGTGTCTGTTTGTATGTTCGTGCATGCTACAGGCGCTATATTTAATGTTGAAGTATTACTGACAGCATTAGCTGTCCGTGTAGCAGAGTTTTGGTCTCGGAAAATCTGACCGGTTGTTATTGTCATCGACACAGCAAGAAGAAGAAAGGCGACTCACTCGTTCCCGACTTCGGCGGGCACCAGCAGATGCGGCATGACCGCGTCTGTGACGGCGCGCAGGTAGCGCAGCTCCTGGGCGCGGCTGCTGAGCGCGGGGTGCGCGCCGCCGGTACCGCCCTCCGGCCCCGCGCACACGCAGTAATGGTGCAACGCGCACGGCACTAGACGATCCATTATTAGGCGCGAGTAGTTTATCTGCAACGTCAGACATGTTTTCTTTGGCAACGCAATGTCCGGCCAAACGACAATATACTACCTATTTTTCTTTTTTTTTTCTTTTTATAGTGGCTTGACATAATGGCTTCCCTACGCCTGATGGAAAGCGAAAGAGAAGCCCAAGTCGCTGTGACAACGGGCAAGTAACTGGTCAGTTACCTGTCAGTTGCCACCGCCATGCCGGCCTAACCCTAACCCCCCACATTTTTGAATAGACCTGTTGCCGTAAAAAATGTAACTAGTCCGTCTTTTAGATTGATCAAAAATAAAAGACACGTATTTTTTCATTTGTAAATTAGACCAAAAATTACTAAGATATAGCGCGTTAAAATTACGCGTGACGTCATAGCGTGCGAGGCTTTTCGCCACTAAGTGACGTCAAAGACCCCCACTCCTATATTTGATGCCTTGTATCTTTGTTATTTTTTGTTTAAATGAAAAAAGAAAAATACGTATTCAATATGTTTTTATTATAATCTAAAATACGGACTAAATAGAATGTAATTTGACTCTGGAAACATCCTTATTGAATTTACTTATTTTTATAGTAGCTCGACATAATGGCTTCCCAGCGCCAGATGGAAAGAGAAGCCCGGCAAATAACTGGTCAGTTGCGTCAAAGATTTTCACTGATTACTTATAAGTCACATAGCGCGATACACAAGCACGCCAAAAGATAAGCAGTAACATTGTATCAACTATTACGTATATATCACAATAACAAATACTGTTTATCGCCATTTTCCACTTCAATTGTTTCTTATTTAGTTATGTATGACTGGTTTCTCGATTAAAGCGAATAATTGATTTTCAACGGATACAAGACATGCTACGATGCGGATCAATGGCAAATAGATGGAGTTCATTTCTTACTAATGCGATAAATATGAAAGTAACTGTTCATCTGTCTACAGGGCTGGCATATAATGCCTCCAGGTTTTCGAGGGGCCGCGAGTTAAAAGGAAACCTTACATTTTAAAAATGGGAATCGGATGTGTGTATGCGAAAAAAATTAAATTCGTATACGTATTAGAGGAAGTATGAAATTGGCACCAGTGGGCAGTGACAGACAGGTTGAAAGGGAACCGTCTGTCTTGGTATGGGCATGTAATGAGTAGAGATGAGACATGTGACCAAGACCGTAATGAATATGAGTGTGACTGGATGGAGGGGGCGAGGCCGCCCGAAGAAAAGATGAATGGACTGTGTGAATGATGACATGGCTGAGAAAGGAGTGAATGGGACCATGGCGGCTGACAGTGGTAAATGTAAGAAGAAAACATATTGCGCCGACGCCAGATAATGGGAACAGGGCAGGCAAATGAATGACGCTAAAACAGTACTTGCAGAAAACGGGATATTATTTTCTATAGCAGGCTAATGCGATGTATGCTAGGTACCGTAGTGAAATATCGCACTTTTCCAGGAGACCTTTATATGAAAAGTAGTTATCGTAATTAATAAAGTTAGAAAACCACAACGATTTTTACTAAGAGGAACCCAACTGTTGACATTTCTAGAGACTTTTTTGTTATTTGTATATTCAGCAAAGTACCCACCCATATATATCTTACCTTAATAGCTCGCCTCAGTAGACTAGCAGAGGCATACCTAAGCTGATGCCTCAGTTCGTCCACGAAGAATGGCTGTAGAGTTATCTTACTGTACCAAGTGTTGATAAATTGGTCCAATATCGTATTGTAAAACTGAAACACAAGAACATTTTATTTCTGTATTGTTATTTAACTTGACAAGTATTTCTGTTTCATTAGGTACATTATTTACAAACAGATATCTACAATCTAATATTTTTTTAAATCGAACAGTGAACTGGGTTGGACAGATTTCTAATAGAGTTCAGACCGCCTAAGCTGGTCTAACAATATGCCAAGGATTACTACATATTATCAACCAAATAGTCAGGTAACAAATTTCAAGAAATATTCTTTCTACCAACATTAAGTAAACAAATGCCTATTTTAGAAGAGAGTAAAAATCATTAATATTTATGTTATATTGTACAAATTATCTCATATAATGTGCTTCTTAGCCTCCAATCCAATAAGAATGCCCATGAATTATTAATAAACATCACTTTATTGTTATTTTAATGAATTTAGCTCTTTTGTTTTGTCTGACAATAACAAAATAATCTTGAGAACCTGACAAGATACATTCAGCATTATGTACAGAGGTCTACATTGTAAATAACTTAGTTTCTTGACAATTATTATCATTTAGGGTGTACGGGTATAACGCTCAAAACGCATTGAATTTAGTAGCGAATAAAAATTTGTTCTGACCGCACGTCTCTGTCTTCAAAATTATCCCACTAGGCGAGGATCAACCTTATTACGAACGAACATGGTCCAAATCGAGCCGCATGAACTGCATTGCTAATGAGCGGCCGGCCCACCCACCGCGAAATATAGACGTGTATCGGAATGCGATGACGGTGCAATGCATCTGCAAGTTATTACGAGTTTTTAGTGAAAATAACAATTACGTGTGATTAATTACGAGATTTACGTGTTAAAACTTTGAGTGCAAGCAATATTTGATATACGAACTGAGTGATTGTGAACTTTAACACCGAGTGAGCGAGTTTTATAACGAACTTATTACCTACATACCTATCGTTATTTACGATTTATTACGAGAACTGAGCTGAGTTATTTACCGATTTATACATCATTTTGTGTTGCTATTGGGATTACTACGAGTGGCTACAATGAATACAGACGTGAATAAATTGAAGGTACTATTCGCTATTCAAGAAGAAAATTTCCAAAACTTAAAGAAAGCCGAGAAAAACTTCAAGAAGACACCTAAAGATAGAATAAAACGACCTTATTTGGAAACAAGGTTAGAATCACTAGAAGGATTGTACTACAATTTCAAGGAAGGACACAAGGCGATAGTAAGCGAAACATTGTCCGACCAAAACTACCCTTATTTTTCCGAGGACAAATATGAATGTTTCGAAGAACTTTACATCCAATATAAGTCTTTGATATTAGAAGCTTTGCAACCAATGCTGCCTGCTTCGCAAGCAACAGCTATCAGCGCGTCTTCCCAATCGGAACCGGCAGCAATGCAGGAAAAAGGCCTGCATAGTGATATTAGACTACCCCGCATTGTGCTACCTACTTTTAACGGCAAGTACGAAGAGTGGCAGACATTTTATGATATGTTTTCATCATTAATTCACAACAATAAGTTAATTACGCCAGTGCAAAAGCTTCATTACTTGAAGAGTAATTTATCGGGTGAGCCACTAAACTTATTACGTAATTTTTCGACTACGGATGCGAACTATGATGAAGCCTGGAAACAATTATTACGCCGTTATGATAATAAAAGGTACAATTGTAATGCTGTATTGAGAAACTTATTTTCGTTAAAGAAATTGCACAATGAGTCAGCTAACGCGATTAAGCAATTAGTGGATACTACTTCTACCTGTTTGAAGTCATTGGAAAATATAGGCATATGTACGAAGAATTGGGATGCAATTATTGTATTTTTAGTGGTGTCAAAGTTGGATTCAGAATCAATTAGATATTGGGAACAGCATCTAAACGCAACATGCATGGATGAGTTGCCAACCTGGGAACTTTTACGAGATTATTTGGAAGGTAGATTTAGATCTTTGGAGATGATAGATACTAATGCAATGCGTCACGCACCACTAGCTAAGCCTATATCTAAACCTAAAGCATTTCATACTTCATTTGAGAGCAAGTCGAGGAGTAATGAAGTTAAATGTGCAATGTGCCATGAAAATCACTACCTATATCAATGCAAACAATATAGTATTTTAACACCTAATAATAGACAAGATTTCGTGCAGAGCAATAAATTATGCTTCAATTGCTTATCGCCTACACATGCTGCGCTGAGATGTCGCCAGTCAACCAATTGCAAGAAATGTGGACGCCGACATCATACTACCCTACATTTTGAGAGAGAAAACAGAGACACCCAGAACTACCCGGAGACAGCACCATCGAGTGAGAGCGCTGCTGCGACGGCTGCCACGAGTGAACCTATAAGTGAGAGACAGAGTAGACCACGAGGTAACACGCATATTACTACTGCATTTTCTAGAGGGATGCTGCAACCGAACCAGGTTCTGCTGGCAACGGCTAGAGTTAAGGTATTTAATTCAAGTGATTGTAAACAAACTATTAGATGTTTGCTAGATCAGGGGTCCCAAGCTTCCTTTATAACTGAAAAACTGTTCAATTTCTAGGTTTATCACGTAAACCTGTAAGTGGTTGGGTTTCAGGATTAGGGGATGGTCGTTTAAAAATAAAACACACGGTTTCACTTCGCCTAGTATCACGCAATAATCCAGAGAGTGTAATTCATGTAAACGCTTATGTGTTACATTCTTTAACCTCTTTACTTCCAGCGACGACGCTTGATGTTCCAGAGTGGTCAGATGTCGTAGACCTACCATTAGCGGATCCTACCTACACAGTGCCTGGCAAGATTGATATTTTACTCGGTGCGGAGGTGTACAGTGAGATATTATTAGATGGAGTTATCAAGCAATCTGGAGGGCGGCTAATGGCACAGAACACGGTTTTCGGATGGATTGTATCAGGGAGAGTGACACGAGAATCTGGTGAGTTAGCGAAAGTTAATTTTTCTAGCATGCATGTTCACATTGAAGAAGATGACCAGCTTAAGAAGTTTTGGGAGATGGAGGACGAACCAAATTCATTACAAAAGGTAATGACGAAGAGCGAGAAATTATGTGAGCAAATTTTTGAGTCAACTACGGTGAGAGATGATGAAGGGAGATTTGTGGTAAAATTACCTTTTAGCACAGATGATCCTAAGAGTAAGTATGGTCACTCTAAAGAAATAGCTATCAAGAGATTAGAGGCATTAGAGAGAAGATTATCCAGAGATCCGAAACTAAGAGAAGAGTATAACAAGGTATTTGAGGAGTATTTGAGCTTAAATCACATGAGACCAGTAGACGAGAACGAGATGGATAATCTTAACTGTGTATATCTTCCACACCATGCAGTGATAAGAGAAGACAAACAAACAACGAAGCTGAGAATAGTATTCAACGCGTCAAGCAAAGGAGACAATGATGTATCACTGAACGACGATCTTCTTGTTGGTCCTAAGTTACAGCAAGATTTGAGACATATTTTAATGAGGTGGAGATGCCACAAGGTATGTATTATCGCAGACATTGTAAAAATGTATAGAATGGTTTGTGTAGCTGAAGACGATACAGACTTCCAGCGAATCGTCTGGAGATTTGCAGCAGATGGATCAGAGCCAATAAAACACTACAAGCTTTTACGCCTAACGTTTGGTACAGCATGCGCGCCATATTTGGCAGTAAAATGTTTACAGAGATTAGCTGATTTAGAGAACAAAAAGTATCCATTAGCGGCAAAGATTACAAAGAGAGACTATTATATGGACGATTTAATTTCAGGAGCAGATACAGATAATGAGGCATTAAAAATATATCAAGAGATGAATGAGCTAATGAAATTGGGAGGATTCGAGCTTCAGAAGTGGAATAGTAACAGTGACAATGTACTACAACAAATAAGAGATGAGCGTTGTGATCAAATGGAGCCTATAAAATTAAACAAAACTATCAAGGTACTTGGGGTGAGTTGGTGCAGAGAGACTGATAGCTTTGTTTACACAATAGACCTACCAGAGACTAAGGAGCCGATTACTAAGAGACAAGTTTTAGCAGATGTAGCAAGACTGTATGATCCAGAAGGCTGGATTGCTCCAGTTGTAGTTAATGCTAAGAAATTTATTCAGCTTCTTTGGAAGACAGGCTTGTCGTGGGATCACGGCTTACCTGAGGATCTGTTGAGCGAGTGGCTTTCATATAGGAGTAGTTTGACAGATTTGAAACAACTGAAAATACCGAGATGGTTTGATGTTACACGAGGTTCTACAACTGAGTTACATGTATTTTCAGATGCTTCACAGACTGCATTTGCAGCAGTTGTTTATATTAGAGTACTAGATGAATCTAATGATGTTCACGTCCACTTAGTGACTGCTAAAACTAAGGTTGCACCAATCGTAAAGGAAGTGTCTATTCCGAGGCTTGAGTTGAGTGGTGCTGCTTTGGCTGCTAAACTTGTATGGGAAGTAGCACAAGTGCTGGAGATACCTAAGGAGCGGTTGTACGGCTGGACAGATTCCACTATTGTTCTGGCATGGCTCAGAGGAGGTGCTAGCCGTTGGACTACTTTTGTGAGCAACCGAGTATCTACAGTTCTGAACATCATGGAGGCTGAGCAGTGGCATCATGTCCCCACGGAAACCAACCCAGCGGACAGTGCATCACGAGGCTTGCACCCGAAGGATTTGATCGTTCATCCTTTGTGGTGGCAAGGACCTCCGTGGTTATCCAAGAGCAGAATCGAGATGGAAGATACAATCATTGAAGATACACACGAGGAAGAGAAAATCAGATCTTTAACTGTTTTATCCAATCAAGACGAAGAGTTTATATGGTCAAAATTTTCATCATTACCGAGGTTACTAAGAGTCGTTTCATACTGTAGGAGATTTTTGAATTTGAAATTTCGAAAAGATAAAGATAATAATATACATTTTCCAAAATTTGTGACAGCTGAAGAAATTGAAGATTCTTTACTTGCTTGTATTAAGCAAGTACAAGAGCGTGAATTTGAACATGAAATAAAACAGTTAAAGACTCGAGGATGTGTACCTAAAAGGAGTCCCTTACGCACTCTTGTTCCTTTTTTGGACGAAAAGGGAATCTTAAGAGTGTCTGGCCGCATCACTCACTCAGATGCTTGTTTCGATACCAAGCATCCAATAATTATGCCTGCTAAAAATCATTTGACTAGACTTCTTATTGTTGATGCACATCACCAGACTGCACATGGGGGACCCCAAGTGATGTTGAATTTTCTGAGAACTAAATTCTGGATTGTTCAAGCAAAAGAGCGAGTTAAGAAAATGTTTAGAGAATGTGTCATTTGTTTAAGATATTCAACCAAGAAGACCACTCCTCTAATGGGTCTTCTACCAGAGTCAAGGTTAAAGCCTAGTAAGCCTTTTAAATCTACCGGAGTAGATTATTTTGGTCCAATACAAATAAGATTTTCACCTGGCAGAGGAGCAAAATCATATAAGGGCTACGGATGTCTTTTTGTGTGCATGGTGACCAAAGCCATTCACTTGGAGGCTGTTACCGACTTAACGGCAAAGGCTTTCATCGCAGCTTTTAGGAGGTTTACAGCACGGCGAGGTCATTGTCAACATTTGTGGAGTGACAACGGTACCAACTTTGTTGGTGCAGATAGAGAGTTGAGAGATATGTTTAATAAGGCTACCTCATCACTTCCTGAAGAAATCGCGGAACTTTTGGCGTTGGAGCGTACGACTTGGCACTTTATACCTCCCCACTCCCCGAATTTCGGAGGACTGTGGGAAGCGGGCGTACGTAGTACAAAAACACATTTGCGTAAGATACTTGGTAATGCCACTCTTACCTATGAAGAGTTGGCAACGGTTTTGGCGCAAGTGGAAGCGTGTTTAAATTCGCGACCAATTAGTTTAATCAGTGACGACCCCAACGATCCCTTACCACTGACACCTGGCCACTTTTTGGTTGGTGAACCGTTAATACATGTAGCTGATAGGGATACTGATTCTACGGTTGTAGGTTTGGATAGGTGGAGACTAATCCAAACAATGGTAAGCCATTTTTGGAAGAGGTGGTATAGAGAATATTTAGGTAGTCTTAGTCAAAGATACAAGTGGAATACTAAAGGTACGGAGCCTGAGATAGGATGTATTGTAATTGTAAAAGAGGATAATATGCCTCCTGCCAAATGGCTTTTAGGTAAAATTATCGAGAAACATCCTGGACCCGATAATATCACTAGAGTTGTGTCTGTGAAATGTAAATCCGGTGTATTCAAGCGACCAGTGAGCAAACTTTGTATTATCACTAAATAATAATTTTATGTGCATGTTACATTCTGTAGGTATCTATCTACCTATTGTAATGTCTTTCAGATTAGTTAAGTCAACATATTTCTACTGGGTTTATGTCAATTAATTTTGTAAGTTTTCTTTTCATGTTAATATTAACAGTATGTTAAACTTGGTTTAAAATTAAAATTTCAAATAATTTTAAATTACAGTATTGTATTGAAGATTTGTGTAAATTCATAACTGTGTGAACTTTATTCATGGTTAAAGTACTACTGTACCTACCTACTGTAGTGAGCTTATTGTTATTGTCTTAGATATGTCAAGGTGGGCGGTTACTTAGCTTATTTGAGTTTGTATCTCGTTTTATAGTGTATCTGTTATGGACCAAGTAATAAATGTAGCATTATATATAATGCCCGGGCATTATGATAAATGGCCAATATAAAAAGGCAATTTGATAATAATTATTCAAATAATCAAATTGACCGGTCATTGTAAATAACGTTCATCACTTTTTGGGCAGAGTAATAAAAACATATTTAATAACTATATCGCAGTTTCCATTTGAGGTGTTACCCCTCCTGGTGCTCTGTAAGGCTTGCGTACTAAGGGGGCACAGGTCGAACACTCCTTGAGATAATTTAATATGTGTATGTGAGACATCGGCCTATTATTATAACTTTTGATTGCCCCAAGATGGCAAATAAATAAAGCACTAATATTGCATAATGATGGGAACTAAGTCATAAAGCTATTGACAAAGGTCCTGTGGTCCTATTATGCAGGATAACTGGGCCTTTTTTGCTGGATATTAAAGGCTCGGTACGGAACCCTTCATGCTCGACGCTGACTCACATTTGGCCGGTTTTTTATTATAATTGTCATTTAACTAAAATTGAAAATATAACGTTAAACAATTTAACTCATTAGAGTTCCGTATTTTTTGTATGTATGAGTAAGGACTCCTATGTTAAGAATCCACTGTTTGGTTTTTGCATTTTAAATTTCTAGAGGTAGACCTCAAAAGAGTGGATAAAAAATCCTTTGTATTTACGACATCACATTCTAATGTGTATTTTTGTTAAAACGCTGGCTGTCCAACGGGATAGATCAAAATAATATACCTTCTAAATCCACTACAGCTATGTACAGTAGCAGCACGTTAATAAGTCGCTTCGGCTAACATCGTCTGTAAAACTAAACAAAAACATTACCGGACGCGGCGATGTCCAAATAAGGGATTAGTTACGCGTGCGTCCCTCTCCTTTGCTTTATTATCAAATTGCCCAATTGTCAAGTATCAATACAATAATGACCGGCAATGTGATAAATAATTGAAGATTAGATAGTAATTATCATTTTGCCCAATAGAGCTTGACATTATTCATAATGTCCTAGCATTATAAATAATGCCCGCATTAATCACTTGGTCCATAACATATCTACTAACTAATTAAAATTAGAGCTATTTAAGTTAAAATTTGGCGGTAATAGTCATTCAATGTGGTTCAGATAAGCACATTTTTTAATGTAAAAAATTAATCAAGTCACCTATTACCTGCTGCTGTAAAAGTATAAGATTTTTTAATTCTTTAGATGAGTAAGTCAATGTAAAAACATCTATGTTATCATATCTATGTTATTTTTTGAGATAGTTTTCGAAATACATAATTTGTATAAGAACTAATGTTCTTGGTGGGCGGAATGTACGGGTATAACGCTCAAAACGCATTGAATTTAGTAGCGAATAAAAATTTGTTCTGACCGCACGTCTCTGTCTTCAAAATTATCCCACTAGGCGAGGATCAACCTTATTACGAACGAACATAGGGAGATTTCATCTTTATAAAACCTTACAAATATTATGGAATAATGTGATAGTTTGGATATTTGGATGGACATTTGTTACACATTCATATACAAACTACTGAACAACATTTAATAATTTTGTTAACAGTACTATAGCTTATTATGTTGACTGGTAGAGAATGCCTATGTGGCATTAAGTCCGCCTTTTGTACACTAATTTACTGTGCAATAAAGATTAAATAAATAAATATAACATGAATAAATCAGACAGGACAGGCTTAGCCTGGTATGAGCACCAGAAAGAATCTTGAATGTAAACTGTTTATTGGTAATAAATACATTATTATGGATTAACACATACAACATATAAGGATTGTCATTTTATCTATCAACAAAATTCATGCAGGCATAGCCTGAGGCTACAGTTGGTGTGATGATATCTGGCTGTGCTAATTTAATAACTGGACAATTTTGTTTGAACTATATAATAAAATATGTGTCTTATTATGTATAAAAATATATTATTACATCAATGAAGCTTTTAATTTGTTAGCAATTGACTCACATTCTGAATATCTGTTGACATATACATCAACAGAACAGTAATTAGCGATTAGTAGCTTCTTTGTAACATACAATCTTGCATCTAAAGACCCGATTATGGTCTGATTCAATTAATTATGAGTCATCAATATAACCATTTACATTATACTTGTATTGAAACACTTATTATTATGCTGACAGCTCTTGATAATGAAATACCAATAAGGCCTGTGCTACACGTTTTTTTTCCTATCTTTGATCTGCAATCGGCTCACAAGCCATAATCAGATGTGTTCCCAGATTTTACAGTGCTACTTGAACCATTTATTTATTTAGGTACCTATTAGGACCAACATGATAAACACCAGAAGCAAACAGAACAAAAATGCAAACATCAACACCTTTATTAGAGGTTGCATTAACACAGAATGCAATCTAGGCTATATTATACTTAAATATATTTTTTTATCAATATAATTATGTTCAGTAGCTAAATAACTTTATAAATAAACATTTTATTCACATTACCTCATTTCTATAGCCAGATATTCATATACATTATATATATTTATATCATATCACACCAAACAATTGATTTAAAACTAGGTATTGGATACATTTGTCACACAATTTAGATGGTCATATCACCTATACTATAAACTATATCTTCCAGACAGGTTTTGTGTAGAAAATAACTAGATTTTATAGACATAGTACATACTAAAATATCAAATTGTAAAACTATGAATAGTTTCTACCATAATAAGAAAAACAGTGGTATAGGTACTTACATCTTCTATGGCTTGATCTAGTTGCTTATGTATTTGGAGCCCCTCCCAGGGCTCCGTGGGCAGCCCGGGGTCATGACGTGCACAGTCTTTGGACCCACATGTGACACAACCCTAAAACAATACCATTAAAATAACTTTTTTAGAACACAAATTCTCTATTTTTGTGGTAAAATATCTTTGTTTATTTACCAATTTTACAAAAAAAGGACAAACACATTTTATTCAGTGAATACATCATACTATAAATGCAAAATTTTGTTTAGAACATGGATATTTTATACTACTTCACACAAAAACTACTGAATGGATTTGAATGAAACTTTACATTTATAACTTATACCCGAGATAAACACAGGTTACGATTTGTAAGAGTGCCTATTAACGCGGACAGAGCCGCGAGCTGCAGCTAGTGGTAATATAAAGCAAATAAATTATTTATTTGTACAAGTATTCTTTGTTCTAGGTAGTAAATTACATTTGTACTCCCAGTACCTATGTATGAAAGGAGAACCACTTCCTAATGAGTGCTAAATAAAACATTAGTCTTCAGAGTTTTCATACAGCAGTAAATCAACCCAAACATAAAAAGCGGACGTAATGAATAATAAAAAACATGAGTGGTCGTTACCTTGACTGGGGCGTCGGTCTCCCGCGCTTCCTCCGCGCTCCCGACGACATGGCACTTCAGCTTCTGCACGTACTTGTGCAGGATACTTGAATTCAGCGCATAGTAGCAAGCCACACATCCCAACACATAACTTACAACCACAGCGATGAAGTGAAATCTGCGAACAGCGAAAGCGGGTTATCGATCTCCTACACCGTACAACAACCGTCCAATAACTTATATATTAAATGCACCTGTAAAAATATAAAACCGCGAGCGAAGCAGATATAATACCAACGTAAATAATATAATTTTGATTATCAAATTTTTCTGTAAACTTCGTTTGACATCTTTCAGTCATGGTTGGCGAACAATGACGTTTATGAATGTTGACGTTTCGCCAGTTACAAGGAACGTATTTTCAAAATTACTAAAATATCAACAAACGTACATACAAGTAAAAAAAAAGTAGACCACTTAATATAGTGAGAGAGTTTTAGATTTAATTTAATAATTTGTTTAAGGCCTCAGGAAATTCTGTGGTGTTCTGAATGGTACCCCACCCCACCAATATAATATAGGTAAGTATTATATGTTATGTATGTTCATAAAGTAGGTAGGTAAGGGAATTTTACGAAAACACAAGTCATAAGAACAACATCGTCACCGTAACTATAGGCTTTAGGCACAAAAAAATTTGGGGCCTTTGGGTACAAAACAATTTTAGGCTCTATTAGAAGTTACTAACATTTTTTCAAATATAAGTAAATTTATGTTCATATACGTAAATACAATTTAAAATTCGTCTAGATTTTCACTTTAGGATAATTTGTTCAAAAGTATTAAATTATATAAAAATAGAATATTATCATAGGTATTAAATTAAGCGAAAATAGTATCATTTTCATTAAACTGCCACACTCATATACGTTTCGTTCTGAAAAATGAATTGAACAATTTTTGGATGTGGTGTGGAAGTACATTTGTGTATTTAATAATAATGAGACAATGTTTAGCTTCTATCAGTGTAATATATTGCGATTTATTTCATCGTTATTTTAATAAGTTTATTCAATAAGTAAAAGAATAATATAAAACGTCATTGAAATTTTTCAATTTCCGAACTAGACGTCACTCTACACTTATTATAACCTAAAAATAAATTGCATTTAAATACATTTTATTGCTAAGTTTAATACTGTTTTCATTCATTATTTATTTGTTATACACATCTAATAGATCGCTTTCATAAATTGCCAGCTTCAAAGGTATGTTTAACACTGCATCTTCATTATTTTTTCATACATTGTTGTGATGAAAATAAATTATGAAGAGATCTCTGTAAATATTGGTTTTTCAATACTAAGTTACATCAGAAATTTTCTTCCCTATAACACTTTTATATATTCGTAATATAAAGATTAGTATATGATAGGTAGGTATTTAATTTTTCACTTTGCTTCAACCAATTCCATATTTACAAGATACATGCGCCTACCACCATCTCAACTCAACCTACCTTGTAGGCTGAGAATAGGTAGATAAAAGTATGAAGTTCAAAGGGTTAATTACAGCCAGCTGATAATGGCTTATTTATTCTGCTTATCTATCTATAAGTTGGTTTTCTCATTTTGTTACAATGTTAAAGAATTGAACTGTTAAGGCAACATGTTGGTGTGAAGTGTACAAGATCTCAGTAATTTTATTGTAAGTTTTCAAACCACTAAATAAAACAGGTACCTACTTGAACAAGCTTTACTAAATTATTTGTTTCGAAGTTTAAATGTTGCATAGGTAAACAAACTGCATTATATTATGCTACTGAACTTTTATAATGGAACTCATGTGTCTAAATCCAATAAATAAGTCTAAAGCTGAAGACATTACATTTTGCATAATATGGCTGGCAAGTGCTGGATGCGAAAAGCCCAGGATCTAGCAAAGTAGTTAGTTTGAATGGGCCGTTTTCCGCAACTCGATGACTATGCACCTATTTTGCGTGAGGTTTTCCTAGCAAAGTAGTGAACAATTGTAATATGTCCAACAGTGGACTGTAAGAGGCTAATGATGAAGATAAGGCTGTAGGTTTCCTGATATCTCCCGTCATGTATTTTAAGTTGTAATTCATTTCATAAACTTTTCACTTTTTACAGGTAAAATGGCAATGCAACGACACCTCTTTCAATCCACAAAATATTATTTATCAAGATGCTTTATACAATCAAGCAAACAAACATACTGCGAGTTGCGGCACAAATATAGCAGCGACACAACATCTAGGAAATACACAGACCGGCATGAATGGGTAACGGTACAAAAAGATATTGGAACCGTTGGCATCAGTAAATATGCTCAAGAATCTCTCGGGGATGTAGTGTTTGCACAACTTCCTGATAAAGGTACAAACTTATCAGCTGGCGACGAATGCGGTGCCTTAGAAAGTGTTAAAGCTGCTAGCGAAATCTATTCACCTGTTAGCGGTGTAGTAACGGAGAAAAATGGAGATGTTGAGAAAAAACCAGCACTGATCAACACATCTTATTATGAACAAGGATGGCTTTACAAATTAAAACTGACGAAACCTGAGGAATTGAAGGATCTGATGGATGAGAAGCAGTACGAGGAGTTCTTGAAAACAGATGCTGAGGAGGATCACACATAAGATAACAAATATAGTTTTTCAAATTCTCATTTTATGACTGGTAATTTAATTAGATGAATAAATATATAATTATGTTGTGTTCATGTATGTTTTATTCATAATTTAATTAACTTTTGGGAAATGATATTTCATGCCGCGGCCCACACCGCGGCCACACATTGGATTCAACTTTGCGTCCAATCACTGTCCAATGCCCAATACTAATGCGCTCAATGTTTCATTCATTGTGTCAAAGTACCGATACACATGTTGCTGCAAATATCTCCAATGTGTGTGGCCGCAGTCTTAGTTTAGGATTCTACATGCCTTTGGTTATTCAAATTGCTCATTTAGTTTTCACTTTAATATTTACACTCAATGACGAATGCCTTTTTTCCGCACGGATTTGGAAATTTTCTTGCACATATAATTCAAATTTGACATTAGCCTAGTACGTGAGCGTCAAAATCGCGGGACCAAGTCCCCAATTTAAAATATAGCACATGTAAGGGTTTGTACTACATTTGTACTATTTGTACCCCAAACCACAAATTTGTACCTCTAAAGGTAAAGGAAGTATGTCAAGGTTTCCCTGGTCTTGCCATTATGACGTCAAAGTTTCGGAGCCATCGGAAAGCGCTACTCGGAGGCAGGTAATTCAGACCCGAAGACTTAGTACTACATTTGTACTTGTACATTAATAACAATGCCTATTCCAGCTTGGCTTCCTTTGTCGCACATTGACTCGAATTTGACATTAATCAAAGTTGCCGAATCCAAGTGGAAAGGCCTTGTGAATGTCGGTCTCGACAGTACATACATAGTATACACATACATAATTATTACTAATAATGAAACTCAATTTTGTGCAATATCATTTATTTATGTGCTCTTTAAATAAACTTGGAAACAGAATCACTTCTACTTTGGCGTTATATTAAAAAATATTTAATTTATCACAAAATAACTATATAATACTACCACTGTACAATGATGCGAAAACCTAATGAATTAACTTATCAGGCTTTGTATCAACTAAGTGCATATTTTTATACTTTTGCAAATGTAACAGACTTTATGTAGATTGTTATTTACAGAATCGATTTGTATTGTTATTTGAGTGCCCTGAAGCTAATCGGTACATACCAGATTAATCCCACAGTACTATTCATGGAATGGATCAAGCATGACATCCAGAAAGTTATAAAAAACCCTTAAGTACACTTTTCATGCATGACATGATGTAAATATCTGGAATAAACCACACTGTTTCATGATAAATGGCACATTTTAATTTCTTTACAGATCCGCATATATTATTATGGTTTAATCTGAGTACAATTCTGCCTGTACAATATAGGGCATTTGAATTTCCATTTACGCAGATCATTACACCAAAATGTAATATTTATATAAATAAATATAATCTGAAATTCAGTTAAACGACAAGACACCACTTTTTGTCAAAATATAAAATCACACTATAACATTTAGTCCTAGAACAATTTTTGATACTAAATTTACCTACAGTGATTTGATATTACACTTATCATCTATTAAAAGATTGAGCTTTATTTATGCGTTTTGACCATAATGTGGATTGTTAGAAACAATTAACTAGTAGTAAAATATATAGTTTACATGGTTATACTTATATGTTATATTTAATAGCATGGGGCATGCATTGTACTTTTAATCTTAACATATATTTATAAATCAGGTGCTTATTGCAGAAACAATTCCATTATTATAGGAATAAATCTAATTAATTGTACACCCTTTATCTGTGGGCAGGGCAGCTTGTGTTATTTATTGTATTTTATACAAGTTATTTTTAATTTACATTAAGGTAAAGGTGTTTAGTGCATAATTAGGTATATTTTTTTATCAAGAGTGAGGAACCTGAGCACATTTCATTGAAACATAATAACAGATTCATGAGAAATATACACATATATAATACGAGTATTGTGGTTAATCAGAATAACATTTAATAAAAACCAATACACTTTCTTAATTGACAAACTACAATCTTAAACCTATAAACTGGATGGGACGTTGATAATATTTTTAGTATTAAAAACCCTATCTTTGCAAAGTGACTTATGTTTCCAAAACGGTTCACACAATGCACAAATATTACAATTTCGTAAACAAATAATAAGTAAAAAACTCCTTATGACTAGATTCACTTGAACATGCAGGAAATCAATAACTATGTAGGTATTTTTATCCTTTTAATTGGCAACCATTCAATCTCACTATCAAAATTTTGAACTCTCATCACAAATTCAACATGGCAAACAGCTATGAACGTTGAAAACGATCGGAATCTAAGGTACTGTTAAACGAAATAATCCAGGTGCCATTCATGTTTGATAGAAAACCTTGCTTAGAACATTTTTATCATTTTATCTAAAAAAAATACATTATTACGAAAAAAATGTATGGAGCAAAATAGTATTTTTTTTCTCAAAATGTTCAAAATGACGCTTTTTTAATTTCATTGCATTTACGACGACACAATGCCAGTTCATAGTACTTAACTACCAATAAAATGCGGTTGTTGCCCGATTATTTTCTACGCTCATGCGCCTTAACAAAACGACTATCAGTACCTAAGGTTCAAAGTAGTAAGTGTACATTTACTTTCAAAACGTACTGCTAATCATTTTCTACACATTAACAATATAATAGTGTTGGAACATTACGAGAGCTTCATAATAGCCGAGTTAGTAGCTATTAGTAAACAAATAAGAAAATGCGGCACGAAATAAACATGGTATTATATATACAAAGCGTATTTTAAATACAAAAATTGGTATATAAGCTAAATGTTTTTCAATACTTGCTTTATAAAGAGATGCCAAAAAAATAACAGGAGGACTTATAATGTCCGAGTTTATGTAAAAATATAAAGATTCTATGGCCTTCTTATGCAAATCATTTTAATATACTGAAAACTCCTTGCATGCAGACACAGTAACCAGTTTTTCGCCTTTTTAGGTTAGCTAACTAACATTGCGCGCCAACTTAGCACGGCGAAGTGGAAATGGGCAGGTCATGTCTCCAAGCGCTCGGATGGATAGTATAAGAGGGCGTTGGATTGGACATCTTGTTTTGGTAAAGAGGTAGAGGTGATGTGGAGAGGTAGGGCATAGCGAATCTTCGCTCGAATTGAGCCGCCCGTCCGGGGAAGGACCTCCACCCTATAGAATACCACAGCCAAATGACCTCCGGGTAGTATTTGTGCTGGCGAGTGTTTCCGGGGCTCGTGGGGGGTTAGGGTTGGGCCGGCATGGCGGTGGCAACTGACAGGTAACTGACCAGTTACTTGCTAGTTGTCACAGCGACTTGGGCTTCTCTTTCGCTTTCCATCAGTCGAGCCACTATAAAAAAAACAAAGTGTGGGACGCCCTCGAACACGGTGCCGCGATGGAACGATGACTTGAGAAAGATGGATATGTCACCGGAAAATAGCAAGAATCGTAAATTGATCAATTTCCTAGGTAGTTGATTAACTTTCGGAAAATAACAAACGGTAGTTGAAATGTATTATTTAACGCAATGGATTTCAGTTAGTTGATCAATTTACGGTAGCCTGACAGTCATTTAATAATTTACGATTGTGACACAAGTAAAATCGTCCTCAAATGGGCCAATCGTTGCTCAAGGTACTATTTAACGGTGCACTATTACCCGTAACTTAATACACTGTTCCCTGATTGGTTGCCAGGATAACGCCACGTGAGCCATTGAACCAACCAACGTCACACCTCACGGAAATTGATCAACTTACGATTCTTGCTATTTTCCGGTGACAGATACAAATTACCCAGGATCGGGATGGTAAGGAGGCTCTGGGAGCCTACGTACAGTGGACGGCAATGGGCTGACCATTTAGGTATGCGATATGATGTTAAAGTTAGGAATCTTATCCCTGCTTTTACTACAAAAATTACGAAGTTCCAGACTCCGACTTCCCTGCAATAACTTTGGTATTCCGTTCCAAATAGGACACACATTGTAACCATACTACTCTCACCGGCCCTTAGCCCAGCTTGGGCACATAAGGGCTGTTGATGCTGATCGCCTTATTCTGCTTCGCTTTGTACAACCATTGGACTTCGAAGGGCTTGTCCAGGGACAGGTTCAGGTTGTAGAGGCGGAGTACCTGAGGGTAGTAATCCATAAATTAGTATGAGAATCTATTGAAAAAATGCTAACTCACGAAGTTGTAAGCATTTTGTGCTATCCTAGAACATGGTTACCAATAAACGCAATGTTATTGATAACTAAAAATTTTGGGATTTTTTATAGTAGCTCGACATGATGGCTTCCCTACGCCTGATGGAAAGCTCAAGAGAAGCCCATGTCGCTGTGACAACGGGCAAGTAACTGTTAATTGCACACGAAATAGTCGACTTAAAACTAGATACAAAGACATATCGTAGTACAAATTAGGCGGCCTTATCGCTTGAAGCGATTAAATATTGGGATGTAAGGGAGCGATCCATCATCTCTTCGCTCCGAGCCACCCTCGCTGGCCCGTGGTGCTTTCTGCTGAGTAACAGAAGTTCTGGCAACCGACTGGTGCCGTTTGACCATCACGATAGAAGCGTAGCTAAATACCATAGTCCGATGACGCCTGCCCAGCGTGGCGATAAGGGGCAAAGCCTCTAGATGTTTGATCAAAGTGGCGACTGACTGGAGAGGTTCATGTCCTGCAGTGGATTGCGTTGAGCTGACGATGACCATACAGCCACTAGTTAACTAGTCAGCAGGTACACCGTACCAACGTACGTACAGCAGGTACCTTAGTCATCATCATCATCAGCCAATTGCAGACTGCTGGACATAAGCCTCTCCAGTTGTTCGGCATTTAGGGCAAACATCTGGAGGATATACCCATAACCGCCACGCTGGGCAGGCGGGTTGGCGACCGCAGGGCGTAGCTTCCCGCTCCGGTGACGCTGCTGCCCGTCGTAGGTATGTGGTATTTAGCTACGCCTTCAATTGTGACAGTTATACCGCCACCAGTCGGTTGCCAGCGCCTCGTTTGTTATTGAGCAGGATGCACCACGGGTAGGTGAGGTTGGCTTGGGGCGAAAAGATGATGATAGGCTGCTCCCTTACGGATGTAAGTAGGGTTCCGTAGGTAGGTTATTTCGAAGGTTCCGGTAGGGATGAAGTGGGATGTAAGGGAGCGACCTATCACCTTTTCGTTCCAAGCCATCCTCACCTGCCCGTGGTGCATCCTGCCGAACAACAAACGAGGCTCTGGCAAACCGACTGGTGGCGGTAAAACCATCACGATAGAAGGCGTAGCTAAATACAATACCACAGGCCGATGACGGGCAGCAGCGTCACCGGAGCAAAAAGCTACGCCCTGCGATCGCCAACCCGCCTGCCCAGCGTGGTTATTATGGGTATATCCTCCAGAAGTTTGCCCTAGGTGGCGAACAACTAGGGAGGCCTATGTCCAGCAGTGGACTGCAATAGGCTGATGATGATGATGATGATAGTAGGGATCTACCTTACCTTGGTGTCCTCCTCGTAGACGAAGGCCGCGGCGTCCCCGTTGACCCTGGCGGACACGACGCTGGGCTGCGCCAGTACGGTGATGTTGGTGAGTGCTAGCCTGTTACCTTGGTGTCCTCCTCGTAGACGAAGGCCGCGGCGTCCCCGTTGACCCTGGCGGACACGACGCTGGGCTGCGCCAGTACGGTGATGTTGGTGAGTGCTAGCCTGTTACCTTGGTGTCCTCCTCGTAGACGAAGGCCGCGGCGTCCCCGTTGACCCTGGCGGACACGACGCTGGGCTGCGCCAGTACGGTGATGTTGGTGAGTGCTAGCCTGTTACCTTGGTGTCCTCCTCGTAGACGAAGGCCGCGGCGTCCCCGTTGACCCTGGCGGACACGACGCTGGGCTGCGCCAGTACGGTGATGTTGGTGAGTGCTAGCCTGTTACCTTGGTGTCCTCCTCGTAGACGAAGGCCGCGGCGTCCCCGTTGACCCTGGCGGACACGACGCTGGGCTGCGCCAGTACGGTGATGTTGGTGAGTGCTAGCCTGTTACCTTGGTGTCCTCCTCGTAGACGAAGGCCGCGGCGTCCCCGTTGACCCTGGCGGACACGACGCTGGGCTGCGCCAGTACGGTGATGTTGGTGAGTGCTAGCCTGTTACCTTGGTGTCCTCCTCGTAGACGAAGGCCGCGGCGTCCCCGTTGACCCTGGCGGACACGACGCTGGGCTGCGCCAGTACGGTGATGTTGGTGAGTGCTAGCCTGTTACCTTGGTGTCCTCCTCGTAGACGAAGGCCGCGGCGTCCCCGTTGACCCTGGCGGACACGACGCTGGGCTGCGCCAGTACGGTGATGTTGGTGAGTGCTAGCCTGTTACCTTGGTGTCCTCCTCGTAGACGAAGGCCGCGGCGTCCCCGTTGACCCTGGCGGACACGACGCTGGGCTGCGCCAGTACGGTGATGTTGGTGAGTGCTAGCCTGTTACCTTGGTGTCCTCCTCGTAGACGAAGGCCGCGGCGTCCCCGTTGACCCTGGCGGACACGACGCTGGGCTGCGCCAGTACGGTGATGTTGGTGAGTGCTAGCCTGTTACCTTGGTGTCCTCCTCGTAGACGAAGGCCGCGGCGTCCCCGTTGACCCTGGCGGACACGACGCTGGGCTGCGCCAGTACGGTGATGTTGGTGAGGGCGGGCACGCCGTACCCCCACCAGACTACGCTGCTGCTGATCACGTTGCGGGATAGAGAGAACTCCACTTGGCTGAACTTCTTCTCGTCGTAGCTGTCTGTTTTAAGGATTAACAATACTCTTTATTATATAAATAAAAAACTAAGACATGCCACGGTCATCATCATCATCATCATCAGCCTATCGCAGTCCACTGCCGGACATAGGCCTCTCCAGTTGTTCGCCACTTAGGGCAATATTCTGGAGGATATACCCATAATCGCGGAATCGCCACGCTGGGCAGGCCTGTGGTATTTAGTTACGCCTTCCATCGTGACGGTTTTACCGCCACCAGTCGGTTTGCCAGAGCCTCGTTTGTTGTTCGGCAGGATGCACCACGGGCAGGTGAGGATGGCATGGAGCGAAAAGGTGATAGGTCGCTCCCTTACATCCCATGCCACGGTGTTATTAGCTATTTCTTCTATCGCTAGCGGTACAAATAACAACATAGCACTTACAGAGACTGTCCCCGTCGTCCCAGTATAGCTCCCCCCTCGCCAAGTAGGCGTGGTCAGGCACCACTAACAGCTGTAGAGGGCCGCTGCGAGTGTTGGTGGTTGTAACGGGGCCACGGGACGGGGGTTCTTGCATGGGGATGATGGCGCCGCCCTGGAGAGAATGAGGATAGATGATGCTTATTTATAAATTTTTAAATAACCCAATACACGACACACAGGGCCACGAGAACACGAAAAATAATACTACGTCACATTAAATCCAATATGGCCGATTATGATATGGATAATTATTACAGATGGCGGACTCGTAACTTTTTTTGCCACTACCACAATATAGGGACCGTTCACAAACTAACATTCAAATTTATGACACCAGTTGGCAGCACCATCAATGTGCACGTTCCCTATAGGTATCAAATAAAAGGGCTCGCTAAACAACACGAAAATAATAACTAAAAAATAAATTAACTGTAAAAAAAAAACATTAAAACAAGCTTTTATTTCATTTAAAATTTAAGAAATCCACTCTTGTAGGTGGAGCAATTTCCATTCTTCCCTGGATTCCGCCAACACCTTCAACTTGTGGAAGAGGGAAAATGGTGGGACACCTTGAAATCAATACTTGAAGCTTTAATTTGAGTGACATAAAAAGATGAAACTAAACTTTTAATTTAATCAAACTAACAATTTTGTATTATGTACCTATGCTATTGGATAATCTTAATGTATTTCGTTAGTTGTAAGGGTCAATAATCGTTTCCACGTCTTACCTTAACAGACACGATATTATCCTCGTCCACAGCCACACGCCTGTTCTTCCCGATGAGCCGACCGGTCTTGATCTGGTACCAGTCTTCGGGACCCGGGAAGAGGGGCGTGGCCTTCGTCGCGCCCTCCTCCAGGATGGGCGTCACCATCAGGTAGGGCCCGATCATGAACTGGTCGTCGATGTCGTAGAGAGTCACGTTGTCTGGTGACCTGGGGTAGAATTTAGAGTTAAATAGGTTACTATAGAGACCTTTTATGAGCTAATAGTGTACCGATCCGACCGTGTGGTTTCCGAATGAAGAATAGGACTAGAGATTGAAATAAAATAAAATCATTTATTTTTAATAATAATAATAAAAAAGATTTATTGTCTTCTTACAAGATAACATACAGAAAAAAAGTAATCAAAATAACCAAACTACAAAAAAAGACAATGGGAATCAGCTCAGCTGATGCTGCCACAGATTTTTGCAAACAGATTCACGAGTAATACTTTTGCATGTCAAATTAACTAAATTAAAATGACGCGTGCCTCACTAGCTCACTACTTAATTATTTTATTTCAATGTGAGTGCAAATATTAACACCGGCACTTCATCTGTGTGGAAGCGCCGATTATTTGGTGAACTATGATTTGTATGTGCACATGACAGCCGACTAGTGATGAATCCGACAACGCTTGCTTTATGGAGCATTGAGTCGTTTGCCTTAAATGGCAAACTACTGGAGAGGCCTATGTCTAGCATTAGACTGCAATAGGCTGATGATGATGAAATATATAATATAGTTCATTCGCGTTAAGAAAATAGTGACTGACAGGTCACTGACAGGCCACTAGCCAATTAAAACGCTAGAAATTATAATTCTAGCGTTTTGATTGGCTAGTGGCCTGTCAGTGACCTGTCAGTCACTATTTTCTTAACGCGAATGAACTATAGTTACTGGAAGAACAGCGGTCGCACGACGGGGTGTCCCCGGCGGTGCGCGGCGGCCATGAGCGCGTAGTAGTGCGGCAGCAGCGCGTAGCGGAGACGCAGCGCCGCGCGGCTGGCCGCTACTACCGACGGACCGAGGCTCACGGGGTCTTGAGGCTGCGGACCGCACACAAATTGTGAGTGCTAGCGACCCACCCGGTCTCGCTTCGCTTCGGGTATAGAATGAAGAAAGAAAGAAAACACGTTTATTCAGTGACTTACATAGAATCTTAACTATAATATTATAAAGCTGAAGAGTTTGTTTGTTTGTTTGAACGCGCTAATCTCAGGAACTACTGGTCCAAATTGAAAAATTCTTTTTGTGTTGAATAGACCACTTATTGAGGAAGGCTTTAGGCTATATAACATCACGCTGCAACTTTTAGGAGCGAAGAAATAATGGAAAATGTAAAAAAACGGAGAAAAAGTAACTATTCCACGCGGACGAAGTCGCGAGCACAGCTAGTAACACAATAAAATGTCACCGAAAGGGACAAAATGGGGAACGTGCACATCGATGGTGCTGCCAACTGGTGTCATAAATTTGAATGTATTACCCTAGTTTACACTACGTAGTGCTGCCACCTATAGTTCGTGCACGGTCCCTATTTCAGATAGACATTTCATTGGTTTATATACCTATGTTCTGCAAAGTCATCGCCAATTAATATTATTATGTACTAGCTGTGCCAGCGGCATGTGCCAAATTCTTCGATATTTATGTATCTGGAAGATAAAAGATCTCAATAAATCCATAAAAAAAGTAATGCATATTCCCTATTCAAACAAACAAACAATAAATTCCTTTCCTCTTTATATTATTAGCGTAGACAATAACCGTTAGGGGTTCTTACGCTCCCCCAACAGCCCGGTGACGATGACAAGGCCCCCTTGGCTATCATCGTAGAAAAAAAATTATAATCGTTACAACCGAAAAATACAAATACTCACGCTACTGCTATCGGAATTATGGTTTCTAGAGAACGGATAATAAGCGCCCAACTGCATCCAGCGTTTGCATAACTCGACTGTGGTGTTTCCGGAAAACCCGCAGATGTCCGCCCCCATCATAGGAATACCGAACAGGTTGAAGTTTAATAGCTCTGAAAAAAAAACATTTATAAATAAAAGCTAAATACCACAGACCGATGACGGGCAGCAGCGTCACCGGAGCGAGAAGCCTAGCCCTGCGATCGCCAAACCGCCTGCCCAGCGTGGCGATTATGGGTATATCCTCCAGTTGTTTGCTCGAACATCTGGAGAGGCCTATGTCCAGCAGTGGACTGCAATAGGCTGATGATGATGATGATGATCATCATCATCATCAGCTTATTACAGTCCACTGCTGGACATAGGCCTCTCCAGTTGTTCGCCACCTAGGGCAAACTTCTGGAGGATATACCTATAATCGCCACGCTTGGCAGGCGGGTTGGCGATCGCAGCGCGTAGCTTCTTGCTCCGGTGACGCTGCTGCCCGTCATCGGCCTGTGGTATTTAGCTACGTCTTCTATAGTGATGGTTATACCGCCACCAGTCGGTTTGCCAGAGCCTCGTTTGTTGTTCGGCAGGATGCACCACGGGCAGGTGAGGATGGCCTGGAGCAAAAAGGTGATAGGTCGCTCCCTTACATCCCGATGATGATGACTATAAAAAAAAACTTACCATCAGGCCCGCTTGGCTGTAATAATAATAAGTTACCTGGTATGGTCATGCGCATATCGTGCCACTTGCTCTCGATGTCGCCGCTCCAGTGGCCGGTGAACTGGCCCGACCCCACGAACGTCGACCGGGAGATTATGAACGGACGCTTTCTGCGGATCTCGCTCAGCGCACTGTTGGCAAGAATAAGCGTTGGTAAGTGGTATGCGATTCATTGTTTGGGGGCGTTTTAGTATTACGTAAAAACCGTGGAGTTCTTTTTAGGGTTCCGTAGCCAAAATGGCAAAAACGGGACCCTTATAGATTCGTCATCTATCTGTCTGTCTGTCCGTCCGTATGTCACAGCCAGTTTATTCCGAAACTATAAGAGCTACATTATTGAAATTTGGTACGTAGATGTATTCTGTGAACCGCATTAAGATTTTAAAATAAAATCAGAAAAAAATCCAAAATTTTTGGGGTTCCCCATACATAGAACTGAAACTGAAAAATTTTTTTTTCATGGAACCTATACGTGTGGGTATTTATGGATAGGTATTTGAAAATGATGTTGAGGTTACTAACATCATTTTTTTCTAAACTGAATAGTTTGCGCGAGAGACTCTTCCAAAGTGGTAAAATGAGTGTCCCCCCCCCCGTAACTTCTAAAATATGGGCATGATAAAACTGAAAAAAATATATCATCAAAAAAATAATCACTATGAAAACTACTAACGAAATTTGGTTTGAATGAAATCTAGCCAGTAGTTTTTTTTTAAACGTCATAAATCAAATCACCTAATTTTTTCATTTAATTAACTCCAATATAATAAAACGTAAAGAAAAACATTTATTTAGCTGTATAGTGGTACGGAACCCTACGTGCGAGAGTCCGACTCGCACTTGGCCGGTTTTTTTTCATCAAACCTACATGTGTGTGGTATCTATACATAGGTATTTTAAAATGATGTTGAGGTTTCTTTTTTTCTATACTGAATAGTTTGCGCGAGAGACTCTTCCAAAGTGGTAAACGGTCCCCCCCCCCCTAACTTCTAAAATATGGGCCTGATAAAACTGAAAAAAATATATGATGTGTATTACTGTGCAAACTAAAATTGGTTAGAATGAAATCGAGACAGTTTTTTTTAAACGTCATTAATCAAATTACCTAATTTTTTTCATTCAATCAGTGGTACGGACGGAAATCTACGTGCGTGAGTCCGACTCGCACTTGGCCGGTTTTTTTTTGCTCTGCATATAGGCTGATGATATACTCACAAGTTAGTAGCGATGGCCTCAGTGAGCCCGTACAGGTTGTGCAGGTGGTAGTGGTCGCCGGCGTCCTGCCGCGCGTCCATACAGAGCGTGTGCGCGCGTAAGTACGGGTCGGGTGTGTGAGGCTTGTAGGGTAATTCCTCGTCAAGGCAGTGGCCCTCCTTGATGCCGTCCACGAAGTTGGACGGCTCGTTCATGTCCTGGGAAACGTAAAGGGGCCCATATACGGTACGATTCGTCTGTACGATCGATCTGATGAAAATCGTGACGATTGATCGCATTACTTTTGACGCCCATACACGAAACGATTGGTCGTAACGATCGATCATTCATTTATTTGAAACTGAAGTATAAACACGTGTTCTAATAATTCAATACGTGCCTAATAAAATGGAAAATGACTTCTTCTTTCTTTACCTATACTCTTTTCCTTACCTATGTGGCGGTAACTTTGATTCGGCTATAAAACAAAAAGAAAGCCTAGAAAAATGTGGGTTAAGAAATGGCTATTAAAGAGAAACCAGTCATCATCATCATCAGCCTTTCACAGTCCACTGCTGGACATAGGCCTCTCCAGTTGTTCGCCATTTAGAGCAAACATCTGGAGGGTATACCCATAATCGCCACGCTGGGCAGGCGGGTTGGCGATCGAGAGATAAACTATATTCGCATATAAATATTTTAAAGGAATTAAGGTTCCACCCAGAAGATTGGCATAATTATATGAGAATGATGGAACCCGGTCGGTTACGATATTCATGATTGCATGGGTTTTTGTTGCGATTTCCGATATCGTCTTCGATGAAGTAAATCGTTAACGATCTTGATATACACTATCGATTCATCGTTTCGATCGGGCTGAAGCGACGGATCGTACAGACGAATCGTACCGTATATGGGCCCCTTAAGACACAGCGACGTAACTACACCATCATCCGTGGCAAGATTTTTGAAGGTGCCAGTTAAAGTTGGCAACCGACTGGTGGCGGTATAACCATCACATTTGAAGGCGTAGCTAAATACCATAGACCGATGACGGGCAGCAGCGTCGCCGGCGCGAGAAGCTACGCCCTGCGATCGCCAACCCGCCTGCCCAGCGTGGCGATTATGGGTATTTCCTCCAGATGTTTGCCCTAAGCGGCGAACAACTGGAGAGGCGTATGTCCAGCAGTGGACTGAAATAGGCTGATGATGATGAGTTAAAGTTGACTCTTTGCCGGGCTCCTTGTTCCCCGAGATATATAATCTTCCGATGTTCAAGGCGAGAGTGAACCGGTTTTTGCTGGGTGAGCGCATTCCATCGTAGACTACGATATCGCTCACCATCGGGCGAATCGCAGTCAAGCGCAAACTCATTTTGAATAAAAAAAAAGTTGATATGACTGGGCTCACGAGCCCGTGGCATTTTGCCCGTTCGTCACCCTATAGTTATTTACGTCACTGGTTAGATAGACAGGTTTCCTTTATTGTCATCATGATCATCATCTCGACATAGGCCTTTCTAGTTGTTCGCCACTGTGATCAAACATCTGGTGGGTTTACTCATAATCTCCATGCTAAGCAGGTGGGTTGGCACTCACTATTATATTATATGAACGAATGAACGAAAATGTTTGAATGAATGATAGATGTTTCCGTTCGGTACTCTGGATTTTTCATCGGGATTTTTCCGAAAATGTTTGAATGAACGATCGACAATGTTACCGTTCGGATCTCTGTTGAGATTGCATCTGTCAACGGTCCCAGAGAAGTAAGAAATTGTACTCACAATCCAAGCGCCATCATATTTGACCTTCTTATGGAAGTCTCCCATCATCTCGAGCCAATACTGCGTTGCGTTGGGATGCGTGAAGTCCGGATACACAGTACTCTCTCTGTTCCATACCTGTGATGCAATAAAAAACCTTTTAAGTAGTTACAAGAGGAAAGGATGATATACTCCTGTTACGGCTGGAGCTGGCGTCTAGGGGTGTGGAATCAAAGCAAAGAACGGGAAACCACAAACACTTTACTGCACAGCCGCAGATGGACTGTAAACTTCAACTACAAACAAACAATAATAAAAAAAAACCATAGCAACAAAAATACTTCCAAATATAAAACTATATACAAAACTGGTAAAAAGGTAAAATCATATAAAAAGGTCGTTCTATCCGCAACAACTCCCTTCCCGCGGAACTAAGATAGGTAGGGCATAGCGAATCTTCCCTCGAATAGGCTATGATGGCTAAAAATTGTAATTAGTCCGTCTTTTAGCTTATTCAAAAATAAAAGACACGTATTTTTTTATTTCTAAATTAGACTAAAAAGTACAAAGTTATAGCCCGTTGAAATTACGAGTGACGTCACTCGTTGAGGCATTTTTACGGGAGCGAGTGACGTCAAGACTCCCACTCCTAACTTTTGATGCCTTGTATCTTTGCTATTGTTTATTTGAATAAAAAAAAGGAAAAATACGTGTCTTTTATTTTTGAATAAACTTAAAGACGGACTAATTACAATTTTTAGCCATAATAGCCAATTGAACTGCTCGTCCGGGGAAGGACCTCCACCCTATAGAATACTTTTCATGGAGTACATCCCCTTTACAATATCATTACTGAACATTCCTTTTACACGCGAACCTAATAGTTAAGTAGTTTCCAATTATACAATCAATTTCACTCAGTGACGATTTATCTAACAGGTAAAGAGTAAACATTACTCACTTTGCCAACGAATGGTTGGTTAGTCCCGTTTCTGATGAAGATGTTCATTTCGAGGCCTCGTTCGTACGGTGGGTAAGTGCCTGGCTTCTCAGATCCGCTAACGCCAGGGTCTGTAAAAAAATTGTGAAATCTGAATAAATAGGGTTTCTGTACAAGGTTTTCTTTGCTTCATTCATTTAACATATTGGTCATAGCGATATCACTGCTTAAATTCTACAACAACACGAGACATTAACACGCAACCCAAGACATGCCACGCTGGGCCACACGGCGCCATCAAATCCAAACTAAGCCCAAGCTTGTACTATGGGTACTAGACAAGTCATAAACCTATTCTACTTAGATACATTTTTTGTAACTAAATACATATTATACACTAGCTGTGCCGGCGGCGTCGCACGCGTGGATATCGGTTTTAAAAAATAACGGACTTCCATAAAATGGTACCTAAATTTAAAGTTAGACCTCTAGCAATACATTGGTGAAAACAGCATTTAATTCCTTGCAGTAGTTTACGCGTGATGCGCGATCAAACATACAGATAAAAATTTCTCCCGTTTTCCCAACACTTTCCGTCACTGCTCTGCACCTACACAAAATGAATACTATTAATATGAAATAAGAACATGATGAATAATGATAAATAAGCAATATGAAAATGATTAATATGAACAAGATAAATATGAAGAAGAGGAGGATGAATAGAACAAAAGAATAGGCTGTTATGGACTTGATCCAAAGCCGTTAAACTTAAACCAAAAAAAAAAAATGCTCTGCACCTATTGATTGTAGCGTGATGAAAAGTATACTATAACCTGCCCAAGAGTATGAATAATAATCGTACCAAGTTTTGTTAAAATCCGTACAGTAGTTTTTTTTTTATAACGAACATAGAATAGAATAGATATACTTTATTGCACACCATACAATCGACTTAAAACTAGTAAAATGGACAACAGACATGGAACATACAGACAGACAAAAATTTTACTGATTGCATTTTTGGCATCAGTATCGATCACTAATCACCAATCAACCCCTGATAGTTATTCTGAAAATATATTTAATGTACAGAATTGACTTCTCTACAGATTTATTATAAGTATAGAAGATAACATAATTTTTAAATCGGTTCGTTAGATCCCGAGATTACCCCTTACACAATACGTGTCTTTAATTTTTGAATAAGCTAAAAGACGGACTAATTAAAATTTTTAGCCATAATAGCCTATTATAATAAATATTAAATTTATTTTACCGATAAGTATCATATAGTGCATCCCCTCCTTGTGTAGCTCGTCGACGAACTCCGGCAAGCCGGCGAAGTTGTCCGTATCGTACGTGAAGTCGTTCGCGTTGCGCATGTAGTCCAGGTCGTTCCACTGCACGTCCTGCACAACAATTAGGCCTTTAAAGCAAAGACACGGGACATAGACAAATGTTCATCACACGAATGTTTGCCCCGGGTGACCCTTGGTACAAAAGACAAGACTTGGTACAAGGCCACTACCAAATAAACTGCCAATCAAGTACATAAAATAATAAATTATTTATCTAACTTATATACTAAGAGAGGTAGGGCATAGCGAATCTTCGCTCGAATTGAGCTGCCCGTCCTCCACCCTATAGAAAACCGCAGCCAAATGACCTCCGGGTCGTGTTTTTGCCGGTGAGTAGGGTTTCCGGAGCTCGTGGGGGGTTGGGGTTGGGCCGGCATGGCGGTGCAACTGACAGGTAACTGACCAGTTACTTGCCCGTTTTCACATGGACTTGAGCTTCTCTTTCGCTTTCCATTAGCCATAGGGAAGCCATTATGTCGAGCTAATATAAAACACATACTTTAGAAATATTTTTTTTACCAGAAGAATGACTTACGAAAGGAATGCCGGCATCTCTATTACTTTTCCATACATTTCGCGTTGTGTTAAGCGACAAATAGTTGTATCTGAAAGAAGAAAAATTAATCAAAAACTCCTACTAAAACCTACTAAATTGAACAGGGCCTTACACTAAACTATAAGCTATACTCACTTGCACAGATGAAACCCAAGAGCCCAGTACGGAGGCATGAACGGCCTTCCCACCAACTCAGTGTATTGTATAGTAACATCCATTGGGGTCGGTCCCAGTAGTACGAAGAAGTTCAATATTCCTCCAATGGTTCTGTATGTTATAGCCGGGGTCGGTTGGAGCACGATGTCTGAAAGAGATTTTCTCTTTGATTATTTAAATAATTTAATTAAGAGAGGTAGGGTATAGCGAATTTTCGCTCGAATTGAGCCGCCCGTCCGGGGAAGGACCTCCACCCTACAGAATACCGCAGCCAAATGACCTCTGGGTCGTGTTTCTGCCGGTGACTAGGGTTTCCGGAGCTCGTGGGGGGTTAGGGTTGGGCCGGCATGGCGGTGGCAACTGACAGGTAACTGACCAGTTACTTGCCTGATGTCACAGCGACTTGAGCTTCTCTTTCGCTTTCCATCAGGCGTAAGGAAGCCATTATGTCGAGCCACTGTAAAAAAAAAATTACATTAAACACATTCATAGAATTACTTTTTTTACATACCCATGGCATTAGAGTTGAGAAGCAGGACTCCGTAGCTGTGTCCGTTGGGTTCCGTAGCTAAAAAGAAGGGGTGTGTTCCATAAAGGTTTACCTGAAAATTTTATTATATTCAGGGTAATCTTCATATCTTATCACCATCACAGATTCACCATAGAAAACATTGCTTTGCATACAAAAAGTTCGGCAATACCGTCTTGAAAATGTGGAACTCATTGAATTACATCATACCAGTACATCTCAAGCCCACATGGTGTGGTACTAAGAAAGAGGGAGGGCGGGATGGGGGAAAACCACTCATCAGAGCACTTTTTTTATACTACTAAGGTTAACAAAATGGCTGCCGGCCCGCCCATGGTAAGCGGTCACCGGAGCCCATGTACGCCTGCAACACCAGGGGCATCGCATGCGCTTAGCCGACCCTTTATAAACCTATTTATTTTAGACTTTAAGCGCTCCATACTGTATTCCCCTGAGAAAGTCAAGTCAAGTCAAGTCAAGTCAAAATAATCTTTATTTGTATAGGTTTTTATGAAAAACACTTACAAATCGTCGAAGCTACCACCGGTTCGGAAAGCAGCGTTCTACCGAGAAGATACCGGCAAGAAACTCGTGTAGTTGCTCTTTTCAAAATGGTGTTTACAATATTATTATCACATTCATACTTTTAACTACGACCACGTCATACAGTCTGGGGCCTTACAAAATTAAATTATAAATTAGATTAAAAAAAAAAAAAAAAAATTTAACCTTAACATATTCTATATAGGGCAATCAGGAGTAGACCAGTCTCCAAGGCAGCACCTGTTCACAAGTATGACGTGTGTACCAGCCATCGCTTCATTCAACCATATTTGAGGGAATGTAACGACCCGCCACACAGCGCCACCACCCCAGAAACATTTTAGTGAGCATGACTAGTCCAGTTACCCCAATATAAAATATTTGGCAAAATCATAAAACTAATAAATGAATAAATTAACTGAAGGACGTAGCTCACATAGAATAGAAGTTACATATGACTCTATATAAACAACCAATGAAATGGTTATAATTTTATTATGATAAAGTGCAGGCGAGCAGCATCCGCTTATTTGGCAGTTGACCATACAGTCTTATCACTTAAATAGTCTTCAATTCTGTAATAACCTTTCTTTATTAGACATCCTTTAATATATAATTTAAACTAAACTTGTGCAGGGAGCTCATTCCACAAACGCAACGTTCGCGGGAGGAAATTCCTCTGAAATCGGACCGTGCGTGACCAGCTAGGTCTCAACGTGTGAGGATGAACACACTAACTGATAAATGCCATAACATTTATTGACTTACATTTTCCTCAGGCCTCCTATCTCTGTTGAACAAAGCGAATGTCTGCCAGTTCATGTCCAGCAGAAATCTGGCTCTTCGCTCGCCGAGCCCGAACAGGTATTTCGTAGATAATGAGGCAGATATTTGCAGAAACCTGTCTGACAGTATCAATCCCCCCATGTCTTGAGTGTTGAAGCTGAAATTGATTTAATTTTAAATTATTACACATACAAAATGGTAATTTTGTCATTTCATATGATTTAGGTTCTCTTACATCCCTTCCAATAGGTACTATTTTTCACTTAGAAATCCCTTCCCATTACGTCTCGATATTGAATGCGGTCCCTTTAAATACTGTCCACTATAAACAATCACTTACATAGTAACATTGTCTCGGTTCCTTATAACCTTGAATCCCACAGCAGACCCGTTGATCTCAACTCTGTACTTCGGCTTGGACAAAGGTTTCAGTACTTGCGCTATTTCAGGCACCGGTGGCTCGAAACGTTTGTATTCAGCGTCGTATATCTGTAAAGTAAAATAACTTTGTTATTCTCAATATTATCGTCTTCATCAGCTGCAGAAAATCCACTGCTGGACCTCTGCCCCTAAGGAATGAGGTAATGGCTAGTTGAAAGCAGCTACAGAGGTAGCCCATCCTGTGACCTTAATAGTGAGCGTACCACACTGCGTGTCTTATCGAAAGGCGTCTAGTCAAGAACTTTTCTGCCCCAGAGACTATCATGAACTTTTCTGCCCCAGAGACTATCACGAACTTTACTACCCCAGAGGCCATCACGAACTTTTCTGCCCCAGAGACTATCATGACCTTTTCTGCCCCAGATATCATCATGAACCTTTCTGCCCCACAGGCCATCACGAACTTTTCTTTCCCAGACACTATCATGAGCTTTTCTGCCACAGGCCATCACGAACTTGAGCTTCATTCAGATTTCGGGGAGTTTTTTTAATAAAAAGTGCGTTCTACTGAACGCATTCATTTTAACTTACTGTTTTGACGATTTATAAGTGCCTATCCCAAGTCTATGTAAAAAAAAACATTTTTCGTCCTAAAGGCTTTGACACGATAGTTAAAATAATGGGAAAGATGAGTACAATATGGCTCAAGAGGAGGAGAGGAGGAAAAGCACACACCTTTATCTGCAGCACATCGTCCGACATGTACTTGAAGTCCATCCGCGCGATATCGAAGTCGTCCGGGTAGCCGGACGGCCGCGCCCGCTCGTAGTACACGCTGACCGAGTGCTTGTCCTCCGTCATGTTGAGGAAGCGGTACGAGTCGTACTGCGGCGGGTAGTAGCAGTACGGTATGTTGCCCTTCTGGTCCGGCACTCGCCAGCAGCAGCCTGGAGTGACAGTAAGGAACTATAAAAGGCCGGCAGCGACCCTAAACTCGATTAGAGTTGCGGGTGTCCATGGGCGGTGGTTACCATCAGGCATCACACTTGCTCGCCTGCCGCCTCTCGCATAAAAAAAAGCAGGTTATGGTAAAACTTCCAGATGTCCAAAGGCCGGCAGCGACCCCAGAACTCAATTTGAGTTGCATCCATAGGCGGTGTCGACTGCTTACCATCAGGCATAACATACGCTCGTCTGCCTGTTCTTGCATAAAAAAAAATGTTAGACCAAAGTGGAGAACAGCGGCAGCCCAGCAATAGCAGCAGTAAAGAGAATAGAAAAGTATTTTGGAGCCGAGAACGAGGACATGAAAGGGAAGAAGAGCTTAAACGGAAACGGGACCGAGCTTACGAATGAATTCTATGACAATACGAAATTCCCCTAGTATGTAATCGTACTAGTAAAATAAGAAGAAGCTTACCCCTTTTGATACAATCATTCTCATTAGCATTCGCCTGCGGGAAACAATCGAAGCGCAGATCGTCAGTAACTTTGGCGCAAATGTCCTTCAGGACCTCTGGGGGCCTGTCTACAAAACTCTTCTTGTTCAGGTCAGTCTTCTTCCTTGAGAAGTCCGTTGAGTTGCTTTTGTTCTTTATACTGAGGTTGTTGTGATCGTGGTAGCGATATTCTGGCAAAATCTGTGGATAAATTATAAGACTAATGTCAATATATATTACAAAGAAAGAAGAAGAACGATCCCTTTTAGGTAGGTATCATCATCATCACCAGCCTATTGCAGTCCACAGCTGGACATAGGCCTCTCCAGCTGTTCGCCACTCAGGGCAAACATCTGGAGGGTATACCCATAATCGCCACGCTGGGCAGGCGGGTTGGCGATCGCAGGTCGTAGCTTCTCGCTCCGGTGACGCTGCTGCCCGTCATATGTCTGTGGTATTTAGCTACGCCTTCAATGTGGGTATCATAGAAGACGAATAAGGAAATATCAGTAAACGGGCAGTAGTAGCTGGTAACAAATCCTACTGCGATCACAAACCCGCTGCTAAGCGTGGTGACAATTTGCAGGCTGATTTTGATGATGGAATCTCTAGATAATATACATAAGAATCTGTCTTACATTTTGTCTACCTCCCCCGTCGTATCTCGCATATTAGGAAGACATAATTGTAAAGTCCATGTTAGCACACTGGCATCTAAGTATCAAGTCAGGAGATTATATCGGATTTGTGTTAACTGGCATGAATCATTAACAGGCTAGGTAAAGTTTAAAGTTATATTATAGAAGTATTACCTTCTCGTATGTGATTGGTGTAGGCGGCTTTTTCGTGTTGTCAGGATGGGCTCGCTCCCATAGTTTTCTGAATAAAAACAAAGATTCTTTCAGATCATTTACGTCACATCTGATTATAATAATGAGTTCGAGTTTATTTCAAAGATTGGAACGAACACTCTTTTACATATCAACATCTTAGTAGGGCTGAAAGTGGAACGGAAGCTGTAATTTGTTGGTTTGTTTTTTATTGTAGCAGATACTACAGTAAATCTAACATCTGCTGATGCATTTGCCGCATTCGGCTGAGGAGCCCACATCTTACCTTCTTCTTATAGTTTTAGGTATTTTAAATGGTGCGTGTACAGCAGTGGACTGACACGGGCTGATGATGATGATGAAATGGTGCGTGGTCCGTGATGCATTAACTAGGTGTGATGCGGATCGCTAAATTTTTTTATGGACTTCGTCGTCTGCTTAACATCAAACAGTACCTCTGCAGTAATTTAAATTTTAGGTATGTCCTAAATGAAATAGGTAAGTTTAACAAATGTTAATGCTTACCAAAGGTCAAGAGAGGTAGGGCATAGCAAATCTTCGCTCGAATTGACCCGCCCGTCTGTGGAAGGACCTCCACCCTATAGAACACCGCAGCCAAATGATCTCCGGGTTGTGTTTCTGCTGGTGAGTAGGGTTACCGAAGCTCGTGGCGGGATAGAGTTGGGCCGGCATGGCGGTGGCAGTTGACCAGTTACGTGCCCGTTTTCACAGCGACTTGGGCTTCTCTTTCGCTTTCATCAAGCGTAGGGAAGCCATTATGTCGAGCTACTATAAAAAAAAGGCATTGTTGTAATGTCACCTGTAGTGCTCCTCGCCCCAGGCGCCGCCCAGCGCGCCGCTGGCCGCCCACCAGCCGCCCACGCACAGCGCGCACACCAGCGCCACGCCCAGCGCGCCCGGCGCCGCGCCCGCCAGCCGCTGCCAGCCGCGCCACGCCCAGCCGCAGCCGCGCCCGCCCGCGAAGCGCTGGTATCTGTGCCAGTAGACACGTCATCAGCCTATCGCACTGCTGGACATAGGCCTCTCCAGCAGTAAACCACTTTGGGCAAACATCTGGAGGATGTACCCATAATTGCCACGCTGGGCAGGCCCGAGAAGCGCTGGTACCTGTGCCGGTACACGCCTCATCAGCCTATCGCAGTCCACTGCAGGACATAGGCCTCTCTAGCATTTCGCCACTTAGGGCAAACATCTGGAGGGAGGTAGAAGCGTTGATATCTGTGTCCAGAGAACGCCTTACAAGTCTCCTACTTCTCATTGGAATCGTCGAAATTGAACATCTCGACTCCTTAGTCTATTGCTGTCCATAGGCCTCTCCAGCAGTACACCACTTAGGGCAAACATCTGGAGGATGTTCCCATAATTGCCCCGCTGGGCAGGCCCGAGAAGCACTGGTATCTGTGCCTAGTGGAAGCGTCACGTTACAAGTCTCCTACTCCTCATTGGAATCGTCGAGATGGTCATCCTCAGCCTATCGCAGTCTACTGCTGGACATAGGCCTCTCCAGTAGTTTGCCACTTAGGGCAAACATCTGGAGGATATACTCATAATCGCTACGCTGGCGCTCCGGTGGCGCTGCTACCCGTCATCGGCCCGTGGTATTTAGCTATGCTTCCTTCTACTATCACAGTATCAATGGAATATTGAATTGGTATGATAATGGAATATAGCAGCTAAAAGCACATAAAAAAGAAAACAAGAATTTACCTTCCTAATGATGACACTAAATTCTTCTTATGAATAGGCAACTGATGCATTTCAAAAATTAATTTATATTACTTTTAAAATGTTACTATTACCAAGGTACGGTACACTATAACAAATGAATTGAATGAAAATAAAGCAATTGTCAATATTAATATGCCTTATATAGCTGTTAAATCTTTGTTAATCATCAGAGCAAAGATCAAAGTGAATCTATAGATAGTTTAGTCACCAAGACAACTTCAAATGAGAATATTGCTACATCAACCATATTCATTTAGTGACTAATCCACATTTCACATGTTCCAGCTTAGGAATTTATTATGAATAATGTGTCAGACACAATTAATTTTGAATTGATATTGGGGCTGTTTAGGTATTAAGAAATAATAATAATTCTCTCACATCCAGTTTTGACAGTAATCTTGTGCAGTTGTCTGGCAAGAGTTGGATAGCAAGCTGATGATGATGATTATTTATTTATTTACGTACAGTATACATATATATACAGACTCACAGTGTTACCCAAAATGTTAGCAAGCTAGTCATCAATATACAAATATCATAATGAGCCTTATTAATCTGTGCTTTTGGGCCAGTCGATCATGACAAAGATATAGCCCGTTAAAATTACAAGTGATGTCACAGAGTGGGAGTTATTTCCACTGAGTGATGTCAAAGACTCCTACATTTTGATGCCTTGTATCTTTGTTATTTTTTGTTCAAATAAAGAAAGGAAAAATATGTGTCCAATATATTTTTATAATCTAAAATATGGTCTAAATATAATGTAATTATTTTGACCCTGGAAACATCCCTAATACATAAATGTAAGCTTAAAAAATATAAGAACCTGAAGATCATTATATTACTGTTTCTTCTGTCTTGAAATGTAATATTCTGTAATTTAACACAGTAAACCACAATCTAAGTATATCTTAACCACTTGTGGTTAGAGAAAACCTTCTATCTGTCCAGCCTGGTAGTCACTGACACAAATTCTACACTTATGCAAACATTTGAACTGATAAACAGTGTAATAAATTTCCAATCATGCTTAGAATGCTACAGTAACAAAGCAATATATCAAATAGATAAAGTTGTTACAATAACAACATATTTTAACAACAAAAAATTTGAAAGTAAATATTTGATCATGGCAGTTTGTTTTTAATTATGTGAAATGGGTAGTTCAATATCTGTCACCGCAATCGCCACCAACAGGAGATTCAGCAAAATACCCTAGAGCCTAAGTGGTCCCTTAGTGTCCATTTCAAAAGAAACTTCTTGTCAAGCACACTGGGGCTATGGAATGAGCTTCCTGCCAAGGCTCCTCCCAGAGACTACAGGATGGGTCCTTTAAAAAGGTTAGGAAAGGTTTTTAAAGGGTTGGCAATGTGTGTAGGTTTGGTTTTACAGGCATAGGCTGCAGTAACTGCTCAAGCTTACTGGTATAACAAATATTTTGTTTTTATGGTGAATTGATATAATCTTAAGTAATATTTTCAAATATGTACCTACATTTAAAATCTCTGCCGGCTGAATTAGCAAGACAGACACAAAAATTACATAAATTTATAGACTTTGCTCACCTATGACCCTCTCTTGATCCAGATTCGCCTTCATTTCTCGATTTGGGTATGACTCCACTGAACAGCGGCGCCCGCCCAGACTTCCCAGTGTGCCGCCCAAACGGCGCGAAAGAGTTGGACAACTTCCTCTTGAACGTCACATTCTTCGAGCCATTCAGTGAAGTCTCTGTGTGGCTCTCCCCGTCCCTATTCGACGGCTCCCCATACTTATCAGAGTAATTTGAAGACTTGTTATCACTCTCATAACAAAGGCGGTAATTTATATTGTCGTTCAGTGTCAACAAATCGGTTTTCGACCCTGGCGACTTATCGCAGAAATCTTCAAAAGATACAATTTCGTAGTCTTCGTCTTCATCCTGCGTTTTTTCTGCTTTGTAAGGTATTTTCGGCATATTTCAGTTAATAATAGACGACAATAAAACTGGCTTCAACGCATTGTAAGCGTTGTTATCAGATTAGACCCTAAATGGGTAATCGACACCATTCACATAAAAAAGGAATAACAGTCCTATTCGATTTAAAACCTAAAATTTCAACTCGAAATTGTTATTTATTTTTAGATTTTATCATTACAAACGAACTCTGAAACTCTCATGATTGATATGACAGACAAAGATTTTTTATCAGTGAATGAACGATAGAATGAATGACAATTATTTGCACAGGTAATATAATCCACAGACTTTTTAAAAATTAACACCCCCTGTACATTTAAAACACTCAGAAGAAATATAAAATGGAAGAAATTAAAAATTGGTGTATGTATGTAATAACTATAGATTTGCAAAGTTATGTATGTGGTACGTGTATATATTATCGTATCTAACATTATAATGGAAAACAATATTTGTGGGTAGTTATACAATTTTTAAGAAACGGGTAGATTACTTTTGGCTTGGTTTTTACAGATGCGTGGACAACATGGTGGACTAGAAAAATCAAAGTGATAATATTTAATTTGTGACTAATTTTTTGTTGACTGAAACATATCACCGCATACCATGTATTGGAAGAGCGCAAAAATGATATTGGCATCAACGGCCACTATGGTTGTCGCTTCTCAAGTAGCGAAGAAGATATACAAATATTTCTTGGGACCAAAGAAGTGTGCCAAGCCCGAAGCAAACAGCGATGATCAATGTAGTGAAGTTTTAACACTGAAGAATCGCGAAATAAATGATGTCATATTATTTTCCGACGATGTAGTCCGCCACACGATAAAAGTCCCACCTAATAAGGATATAACTATCTGTGAGAGCAGAGAATTAAACTGTTTCAAGTTGATTAAGTACATAAAGTCAGCACGTGAAACTTTGGATGTGTGCATGTACTTGATTACAAGCAGCGAGATCGCAGAACACATTATTAGATTGGGGCAAAAACATGTTTTAGTGAGAATAGTCGTAGATAGCGACATGGCGTTCACTCCACAGTCACAAATAAAGAAGCTAGAAGAATATAGTAAGTATTTAATCATAGTATTCATAGATAATGAAAAACCAAAGATTTTTTTTACTATGTTCAAATCACGTTGAAATCAATTTCAGGTTTTATACAAGTGCAAACCAACAAAAAGTCCATTCTTATGCATCACAAATTCTGCGTCGTGGATGGGCCTAAGGCAATAAAGCGTAAAAGTACTCTAAAAGCGTATGCTGAGAAACTAAACGTACATGCTCAATATACGAAAAACACAGGTAAACAACAGTCGAAGAATAAGCACGCTAAGGCTTTCGTAATGTCCGGCTCACTCAACTGGTCTACACAGGCGATGGTGTCTAATCATGAGAGCGTTATAGTTACTTCGCATCAGAACATCGTCAACAAGTTTGAGAAGGAATTCGAAAGTCTATGGGTGGAGAATGAACCGGTAAGAATATGTAATTTATTAATTATTTATATACGAAACTATCACACTTAAACAAACGTAATTCTATTCTATTAATTATTTTTTTCAGGCTTTGATGTTGACCAAATAACATATAACAATACATTGCAGCGTAAATGGCGATATTAACTAATTGGTATTTATATCATGGTGAGTAAATTACTTATTTATTCTTAATAACAGAAATATATTATTTTATGTTTAAATAAAAAATCGCGCTAAGTATAGGTGCCTGCGAACTATAATAAAAATTACTTACAGTTTGTACTTAGGTGTACATTAAATCTAAAACATGACCAATTCCTACCTATTTAAGTAAATTTATTAAATTTTCAGTTGTTGAGCAACCCTTTTCTATAGAGTTATTATGTGACCATAGAGACAAAGAAGGTAGAGAAAAAGAAAAACATTTCATTGTGCAGCGCCCTCTGCATAACCTCTGTTTATTTTTTTACCGATGACATTAGCAGGTGACCATAGACTACTCCATGTGCACCAAGTTCGATCGATCATATGTTTTCTTTGTGTAGTTTTTTCAGCCGCTGTAATTCGAATTGGTTATAAAGTTCGCGTGTTGAAATCTATAATTGTTCATTTCATGATTGATTCTAGAAGTTCCGTGGAAAATATAGACGTAGAACCCACTTTCCAATAAAATTTGTGGAGTGCATAGAGATGCATTTGTATGTGCACGTGCTTGCAATTTTCAGGCTAATAACTAACAGTTTCAGTAATGAATCGTAGTAAAAAGTAATACAAAGTCAAGGGAAACTCTCCTAGTGCTCATATTCGTGATTATAAGTTATAAAATAGATTTTTCGGTGAAAAACGTGCTGTTTAAAGAGTCTGATTCAAATCGTGTTGTCAGAGACTTTGGTTATTTATTAAGACAGGTTATCGTGATGGTTCCTTTCTCATGGATTAGTGCCTCGTTGGATGAAGTGTCAGTGGTATGTATCATTCATTTACCGTGTATTTCTAGGGATAGAAAGTTCAAGATAACTTTCAATGTGTACTTTTACCACACAGATCTAATGTGCAATGGTGTTTCAATTTCGTGGTTATTTTTCCGAACATTTCTAGAAAAACTTTAAAAGTTTGCTTTTCCATTAGTTACTAATTGATTAGCAGAGATTAATTCAATTTAGTTCATTACTTTAAACCAGAGCAAATGAATCAAAATCTAATTATTCATTTATTGTTATGCACCTCATGTGTCTTTTTTTATTATTCTTTCAATACATTTCTTTAAATAAATGTGCTTATTTGCTGCACTTTTTTAATGGTCATACTGAGTGAAAAATGAAGAATGTAAAATAAATTAAGTCCATATTATATTTCAGGTATTAAAAATTCTTCACTAATATTATGGTAATTTTATATGTCTTGTCATGTTCTGGGTTCTTGAACCATACAAGTATTTAATTCCTAACGATCATTAAGTGCCGAAATAGATAAAAATCATTATGTATTATAGCACAATGTGTTCTTTTAATATCATCTGCCATTTATTGATTAATGAATCATTCAATAAGTTAAGTAATTCAATAGTTCTACTACACTATAACAATTAAGAACAAGAAGTTGATAAGACTTTAAAACAACCATACAGCAGATTTTGTTCTGTAATTAACCTAGGAGAGATCCTAAACTTTTTAAGTACTTTTTGATAATCAAAGTCTTAGTTTTTATTATGGCCAATTGAATAGTCTTCTGGTAGGTTAATAACTTAATTAATAATTTGGACTTTAACCAACAAAATTAATTATTGATCCCAATTAGGTAGGTATTCTTTAGTCAAAAGATAAGACAGTATATTTTAATATGACTTCAATGCGTCCTAAAAATATATATTTGAAGAAGATATAAAAATGATGAGGTAGATACACATGGATAATTTTTATTTCACACCAAAAATGTATGCAGTTTTAGGCAAAGTATACAATTGTTGTACAAATTAGGTGCTCTTAACACTTCAAGTGATCTCTTACAAAGTTTAAATTTCTTAGATCCTGTAATGATTATGATTGCGACTATTTAAAGAAATATGATTGAGATATGTGGCAAATAGAGTGTGTAACAAAGGCCACAAACCAAAAGGTTTGAGACCACAGGTCATCCAACTTCACAGTTCACACATTGCATTTTCAAATGCGCAGCCATGCTCTAGATATAGTATCATGTTTTGTTTTCATTATTTTCCATTTATATCTTTGAAATGTTCTATAAAGTCTGATTAGTGTTAAGCCCATGTTCAATGTCTGTAAGGTTTATTAAATTTTATTTTATTTGTTTCAGATAAATCGGCAAATGATGCAACATCACAAGTGCATAAGTGAAATCTGTGTAACAGATTATATATTACCAGTGCAATACTATACCTTCAATTGTGATAATACATAATAAAAACGTGATTTATGTTAAGTGCAGTCAACAGTTTTACAAAGTTAGAAAAATGTTGTGTTTTTGAAATGTGCGCTTTGGATGCAGTGCTTTTCGCCAGATGGCGCTGTTGGAATGGTTGAAAGCAAGCGAGAAGCTAGTTTTCGACTTCACCGCTAGGTGGCGCTGGTAAGTGTTTTATTGTAAAGCATCTCTCTTGCCATTACTGTTACAGTGACATCTAGTGTCGAGTAGATGAAACTTTTGATTTGTTTAGCTGTCGCTAGATGTCGTTATAGGTTTTAAGAAATATGTTTAGGTTGTAGAATTTCTGTGCATTGTGCAATTAGAAAAATCTTCCTGTTTATTGGAATATCGTTATTTGTTGATACATATTGATAACATTTTGGGGATTTGTTACGTGTTCGTTAATGTGCAGAGTAACTAAGTCCTATGTTTATTTCGGTTTTAAAATACATGGGTATGTACAATCATGTTGTGAAATTATCTACTTTGATATTTCACAATGGTAAATGTTGCACAATATTTATTAATCCGCAGAAACATTAATTAATTTTTCACCAGACTTGAGTGAACTATTTTAACACCACACACACACACACAAGAAAAGGAGCTAAATGGCTTATTGGTGAAATTCGTTCTTATCGGCAATAGGTATCGTTAAAAAAAGGGGGGAATTTTTTCTCTTAAGTATGTAGGTAGTCTGATTTTTTTTCTTAGACCACAAAATGCTTCTCCCCGCCGTTCGGGGGCCGACGGGGTAGGTATGTGGGACTCGCTCTACTTGGTACCCAATTCAAAATTATTACAAAAATCCACGAAACCATATCACTCTGACCAACAAGATTAGGTATATTGTTGTATTGTCGAAAATATGTAGGTAATTTTTTCACACGATATTGAAGGTATGATCCATTGCCAACATGCATATAGATAAATATGCACTTATTGTACCTTAAAAATTTAATTAGATACTCGTAGAACTAGGAAAGTATACAATTTAGGCGGTCTTATTGCTGTAAGCAATCTCTTCCAGACAACAATTTAGGTAATAAAATTACATACTTATCATACCTATATAAGAAAACAATTCTTAAGTAGATAGGTATCCTACACCTACTTATAAGAAGTAAAAAGATGTTTTCACATGATATTCAAATTAGATTTGATTCTTATTTGAAAGTTGATCGTGGGTATCTTGATTGATTTGTTCTATTATAGTCTCGGCACAACAGTGTCTCGGCGGCCCACACAAAATGGTTAGAAAAGACAAGATAATATTGGGTAGAAATTACATGGTTTGCCGCCCGTTGTCAGAGCAGCTTGGGCTTCCTTTCCTGCTTTCCATCAGGCGAAGGGAACTATGCTGAGCCAATATTAAAAAAATATATACGAACATATTAGGCTTAATAACAGATATCATTTCGTGTTAGTGTTGCAGTGTGCACCACTTCCGATCAGGGTAGGTACTCTTGAACCAAATGGGATTGGGACCGAAATCTTCTGCAGGATCTAGTACAGATAATATACAGAGAATGAATGAACTATGACTTGGGGTGGTCATAATGTAACAAAATGTAAACTACCAAATACAGGAAAATTTAAATATACGTTCATTTATGATTAAATATTACTTCATTTGTTAGGATTGAAATCGAGATTGGTTTCAAGAGTAGGCCTACAGAAACCAACGTAAGTAAGTGGTGCAAAATATTACATATTTATTTACACGTATACAGATGTATACGTGTATATATGATCGTAAAATCCGATTGTATCGGATAACGAAAATCTGATATGCTTATAAATAAGAAATAGTTCAATGATTACTAATGTACCTACAGATCGGATTCTGATTAGGCGTAGGGGATAGATCATCATCATCTTCACCAGCCCATCGCAGTCCACTGCTGGACATAGGCATTTTCAGTTTTTCACCACTTTGGGCAAAAAAAAAGAGCTATAGGTATTACAAACTAACTAGAGACAAAGCTACATCAAAGTACTAGGTAATTAGCGATAACTTAGCGGCTAGTGATCTTTTCCAGACTGCTTTATGGTAGGGGACAATTTTAAGTAGACGTAGTACGAAACAACACTTAGGGGACATTACAAATAACTATGCAGGTAATTAATGTTTGGCATTGTGGTTCTCGTGGTCTTCAGTTGTATGGCAGTCGAGTCAATTCAACCTAGAAACTCACTTGGGAATGTATGCGAATTGTTACCTACTTATTAGATTAGAAATTTCCCGCCATATAACTCCTATTTAAGTTAGTCAAACCATTAGGTACCTAGTTATTCTTTAAAGCCGTTGTTTTTTATGTTCAAATGTGTCTATTAAAAAGTATGATCATAAAACTAAGTCTAATACCAAAATGTTGTCTCATTATAAAATGAAAATGGGTTTTTCGTTCCCTCAAATAGAATCTTATTATCTATTTCATAGCGAATGAGCATCAAACCAATTATCACGATAAAATTCAAATTAATCCACATTACAACCGTTTCCTGTGGTGTTACTTTGAACCGAGTTGAACAATATATAGTTGTGTGTATTTACACTACGCACTGTCAAGCGTGTACGTCTCTACGTATCTCGAGCGTAAGATGGCGATGTTGCGTGAATGAATACCCTAAGAATTCATACATGTGGCTTCTACATGTATTTAATATATTACGTATTAAATACATGCAGAATTGCTTATTAAAGTTTCTGCCAAAAAATACTTAACGAATTATTTATTTACTAGCTGCTTCCCGCGGCTCTACCCGTGTGCATATTCATATAAAACATAGCCTATGTGTTAATCCTAGGTATAAGCTATATTACTGTAAAGTTTCATTAAAATCCGTTCAGTAATTAATGCGTGAAAGAGAAACAAACATCCATCCATCCAAACAAACTTTCGAATGTATGTTGGTTATACCTCATACGAAAACTTCTGACACAGAATACATAGGCTTATCATTTCACTTATCGCTTATATTCAATGCGGCAAAACCGCGGGCTGCAGCTAATAGATTATCAGTTGATGACAATTTGCAAGTATGCGTCAATCATGCGTTGAAATAAGATTCAAAGTACTAGTAATTACAAGAGTAGCGTCCGACAGTCACGATTGTATAGTGCTTATTGGCTGAACGCTCGAAACACGCTCGATAAACGCTAGTGTAAACACTAACTCTGTCCCTCATTAATAGGATTATTCGGCAGTCATGTCGTGTGCCGCGACTTGTTGGAATAACTAATATGATATACAAGATCTTGACCACTTTCTGTCCCCCGTTGAGAATACGAAATGAGGAAGTGAATGCGTTTTGGGGAATGTAAGTTTTTACCTTTTTTGGTTGTGAAAAAGTGAAGGGTTGTTCTCTGCGTCCATATTGAGTGAAGCGGATGCATTTAAACTTAAGTTTTAAGTTGGAAAACGTCCATCAGTAAAAATACATTGAGCATAAAAGGCGTAGTCATACATTTAATGTAGGTAATTTAAGTAATACTTACTGTGGTACAATACCATACCGTATACGTTGGGTATATTTCGTTTTAATATCTTTTTTGTATGAAACCTTCTCCGTCATGCCATATACATTGGGTATGTGCAATGCTAATTATTTAATGAGGATAAATGATCTTGATATTAGGTAATCAGGCAATTATAAAGATATCATCGCTTATTTTAACATTCCATTTATTCAGGCTGATAAGCTTGTCTAAAGGTTAACATAGTCCATATATATATGCTGTATGCATTTATTATACCCACCCAGACACAGGACAAACACAAATGAATGCTTGTCCTAGGTGATAGAACCCACGATTGTAAGGCAGGACTTGCTTTGTTTTTTTTTTATAAATTAAGAACTTAAGTCTCAACAAGTTCGAATGCACTCGAACGTCGCCAGCGCTTCATTCATTAATTGTATCAGTTGTATTAATTATACACGTTAGAATTGCTTTACTAAGGTTATCCTGCCTTGGCCCACCCTTCAATGCACCTAAATGTCGCATTTGAATCGCTTAACCTTCCGGTGTGCGGGGGCCTTAAAGACCAAACCGGGTGACTCACGTACAGTTTAACATATTAAATGTTTTTATATTTACAAACAAAGCAGTGTGGGGTTAACAGCACCGGATGTTGTGTCCAGAAACGGATAACGATTGGAGGAAGTCGGAATAAAGGGCTGATCGATATGCAATCGATACGGTAAGCTATTAAGATACGGTAAGATTGTATGCATCTTTGTTCGATGTTTGCGTTATAATTCTCAAATCAGTGCGCCTATTCCGTAGACTTGTCTGTCTATCAGTCGTCATCATCATCACTGCTGGACATAGGTCGTTGTTGGCTACTGGGCTATATTTGGGCAAACATCTGGCCAATCTGGGTTGGCAATCGCAGGGCGTAGATTCTACCTCCGGTGACGCTGCTGCCAGTCATCGGCCTGTACCGTTTAGCTACGCCTTCAATCGTGATGATCGATTTATTTGTCATGTAATTTTTACTAATTTCTTACTTGTCTCTGTCATGGGCTAATGCGACTTGACCTATTAATTGGTCACATTAGTTAAATATCCGTTGATTTATCAAAGTTCTTACTTCTCTTCAAATCATACTAAATATCTTATCTACCTTTTCCAATAAGCCATTTAGGACATTACCACATCCACGGCTCGTTAAACGGCGAATGGTTAGCAAATATTTATTTTTCAATGTTAGATTTTACCGTTGATTATATTTTATATTTATAGAAGCAAGGAAATGAAAAAATACTCGAAAAGGCCCAATATCTGTGCGTAACACGACACAAATCGCTTTACGACCATTTAATGATATGAAAATAACATTCAAGCTTGTAATGACGCCAGTAAAATCTGACAATAACGAGGCCTAACTTTGTGGATCCACTCTCTGTACGTTTTATTATTTCGCACTAAATGTAATAATAGGGTTGTCCCGCCGGTTACATGTTAGCTTATTCCGATAATTTACGATCAATTTGTATGAGTGGACTTTTTATGGCGGAACATAACGTTCCCTGTCCTTCCACATGGCAACAGGATTAGAAACGCTCCAACCAGTCAATAGACGTATAATTGAATTCTACGTTTTCTATAACAGTAGCATCACCTGCATTTTGAGAAATAGAGCGTCCCCAACTCCCGATCTCGTTTCTCAGTGTCTCGCCTTTATGCTCGCCACTTTGTTTGGCAAGAGCACTTTCGGCGTTTCCGATTAAACCCTTATTTATTGGGGGACAATATTGATTTATGCCCGCTGCCTCCCGGCGGTTGGGATCTTTTCAAATTCGCGACGCGAGCGCCTTACGGCCAGGTGGTGAGTTTTTTCAAGACCACCTTTGTGTACAGATTCCAGCTTCGGTTTCTTCCCACAATGGATGCAAGATTTGCACAAAAACGTCTCATGGGAGGGGGGGTTTTGAAAAAATTGGTGCATGGCGATGCATGGGGCTGCTCCGGTCGCGTGCCGCGGGGCTTTGAGCTTTAATAGGGTTTTTTATGAGTCGTTCCGGAGCGAGGCTCGCTCGGCAGTTTACTTGTGTTTAATAAATAAGCCTCTAGTACCGGGCTCGTTTAATATTTAATCAGTTATAAATAACAAAGCGTTAAAAAGTTTACTCTACCTGGTGGTTCCACATATGCTCAAAGTCGGATCGAACGCCCCTTAGGGATTGATATGAGCAGACATTAAATATCTCACTGACTTACTTTAGAGGACATAAGATTTAAGATACTTTATTATGTTTTTTTTAATTGCCATTCATATTTATGTACATGCATATCTAATTCATTGACATAAATGTATTTACTATAAAGAAACATAGTTCAGTTCGTGTCTAAAAGGATCCAATGAATAAATTGGACCGTTGAACTGCCGCCCTGAATGAAATAATTTGGGGTTTTTTCAAGTCTAGAGTGAATAATGTTGGACTGACTAAGCCATTGTAGACTATATTTATGTATATTACCACACTATTTGACATCAAACGATAGTTTAAGATTGATTAAATTCATTGAAAGTCGTTAGAATTAATCACCTGTTTTACTTGTCGAGATCTATTCATCATCCAAATTGACTCAATAGTTTAATGGTCCAATAAAATTGATATAACACTTAGTTGAGACATCAGATAACCAATACGTATATCTATTGATACATTATTCAAATGCAGTGTCAATGTCGTTTCGTAAGTAGAATTTATTTCTGCTCGTAAAATGAATCAGTCCTGGCTCTTATGCGAAGTCCTGGCTCTTATGCGAAGTGTACATTTGACCAGTTGAGCATAAAATTATCTATAGACATGGTTGATTCACTCCTGCAAATGACTTTTTCTCGAAACTGCTCATATGTTTGTATACAAATATGCTATTGATGAAACATCTTCGTTGTTTTTACATTAGCATTAAAAGGAACAGAATTCGGGTCTCTTGCTATGCACGTTCAATTATGATCAAAATAAACTTGTCATTGTGACAAGTTTTCACTATAATTGACCTATACAAAAATGATTGTGTATAATATGATAGATCTATAGATAAATATTGTTTACTAGCTGTGCCCGCGGCTTCGCCCGCGTTTATGTATGTGTGTCACAGAAGCGTTTTTCATCCCTTTTTTCGCTTTAAAAGGTAGCCTATGTTCTTCCTCTGGGTCTACAGATTGTCTGTGCCAAAATTCATCAAAATCGGTTAAGAGGTTTAAGCGGGAAAGCGTAACAGACAGCCAGACAGACAGAGTTACTTTCTCTTTTATAATAATATATTATTATTATAGTAGGGAAGTAGGGATATTAGTAGGGAAGTAGGGATGGCACAAAATACAGAAAAAAGTATTAGACATCTTTGGTACAATGCGGTCTTATCGCTATTAAGCAATCTCTTCTAGACAACCTCCAGGTAGACTGTTTCAATAAATAAATAAATAAAGATATACCTACCTACATAACTCGTCTAACTAATTAGTTAAGACACGACAAAATAAAAAGTGCATGTCAGATTTCAAATAACGTATTTCAATAGGTACTTCCATTGTTTTTTTTTTTTTTTTTTTTTTTTATACCACTAAGGTGGCAAATGGCTACCGGCCCGCCTGATGGTAAGCAGTTACCGTAGCCCATGCACGCCTGCAACACCAGGGGCATCGCATGCGCTTAGCCGACCCTTTAGGAACCTATTTACTTTCGACTTGAAGTGCCCCATACTGTATTCCCCCGAGAAAACATCAGCAGGCAGCTCATTCCACAAACGCAACGTTCTCGGGAGGAAATTCCTCTGAAATCGGACCGTGCGTGACCAATTAGGCCTCAAAGTGTGAGGATGAACACCTTGCCGATGGCGAGCGGTACGATGATAAAATGAAGCTGTTGGCATCATTTCGAACAGTTCTTCAGAACAGAACCCGTTGTACAATCGATAGAACACACACAAAGAGGCAAAGTCCCGCCTCAGGCTTAGTGGCTCAATATCGCTCGAAAGTTTGGGATCATCGACAATTCTCAAAGCACGTCTTTGAAGCGAATCAAAAGGTCCAAGTTGGTACTTAGGTGCTCCCGCCCAGAGATGACTGCAGTACTCCATATGTGGCCGTATCTGTGCTTTGTATAAAAGCAATCTTTGCCTCGGACTGAAGTACCGCTTAGCTCTGTTCAGGACACCCAATTTCTTACAAGCCAACTTGACCTTGTCATCTAAGTGATTCCGGAATTGGACATCACTAGATACGTCGATGCCAAGGATCCCAATACTTTTTGAGATGGTCAACGGAACATTGTGGTCGCAGGTTGTCACAACTCGTTTGTAGAAAAAGTTTGCCTGCCAATGCTTCCATGATGTGCTTACCGAACTCCTAATGCTAAAAACATACGAAGTGTAGCATCAAACGGTTTTTGTGTCGCATCTAAGACGGTTTTGTTATCATAAAATAATTCGACATCTCTTTATTCATACGAAGTGAACACTACCCCTAAATTATATTTTAATCTCGAATGCACTCACAAAAGTGACACGTCAATCTGTCAAATGGGCGTCAAGTGACATGTGATACGGTGTCATTGGTTTTTTTTAACAACATTTCCCGCGCTTCGGTGATGAATGACTGAGCGAATGAATGAATTTCGTCCTATATTTATTCACGTTTGTGCCAATACGCCTAAAGTTCGATCCCTGCACAGTGCTAACATTTATGTTCTTGAACATGTGTGTTTGTATTGTATGATATGTATTTATTAACAAAAATCACGCGAACATTTTATCAGTTGTCTAGTACCCATAGTACAAGCTTCGGCTTAGTTTGGGAATAGTTGACGCTGTGTGGTCCAGCGTTAGTAATATTTGGCCTCTTATAGGTACATAATATATACCATTTTAAGTAAAACTCCTTTATGTCGGCGGTGACATCACTTCGTTTGACAAAGGTAAATTATAATACAATGATATCTGCATAGTCCAGCAATATGCTTTTATTTAGTTAGATGTACTTAAGTTTATACGATATTTTAGAAGTTATAAACGCAAATTGAATTCTACTGCATTGACTTTAAAGTAGCTACCTACATCAGGAACGCAATTATTTATTTAAGTGTATGGCAAAAAGTAATCAGTAGAAAGCTTTTAACTCAACTCAACGTTCGCCAAAGATAAGTACTAATTGGAATTTGATTTTCGAAACTCGTTCTCGACATTTGTAACAGTAGTTTCTTACCGTTGTATTTATTTTCTTTTATTTTTTGTTGTCAGCCATTGTTTAATGTATGGCGCAATTCTAATACTTTCACATGCAACTAACGTATTGAGAAATTAAACGATAAAATATTCATCTGGAATAAATTACGGATGCAACGAGTGGATATTAAAAGGTTTTTATTTAAATAATGCAGACGTTTATGTTCACCAAAGCATTGGTCGTTATTTTTGCACACGCGATTAGGAATTGCAAAGAAAATAATGCGTTTTTTTGCTGAATAGTAATTTTTTTTTAAACGGATTATGTTATGCGGTGTTCGGTTGTTATGTGGATTATCCTGTCAATTAAAACGGCGGTGAGTGCTGTCTATTCGACCTTGGTATTTGTAGTTCGTTATGCCGATTCAATGGCGTGCCTTTTTAAATAAAAAAGAAGTGCAATAAACTTTTGCTTCAACATAATATTATGTTCTCCCAAGTATATATTATGACTTACAGCTTACACTGAGTACTAGCCTAGTAGATTTACATAAGGTTTTTAAATAAACTACTAAGTCCTATGATCTATGTTATGACTGAAAAGGAAACCTACATAGATGAAACGTCTTCGTTCTCTAAGTTGATAGGTGTATGAATGGAGGAAGAAAAACATAGCGTCGAATAATTTGAGAATAGGGCAGGTATTTGATGATGAAATTGCAAATATAATCGGTTTTGACCAGAGGACTGTATGCGCTGTCAATCCGACATAGTAAAACTGCTTGTTTTACTACTCAGCCGAAAATAAAACCAAACTTTCGGTCAGACTCTCAGTTTCGGCCGTAACCGAAATCTATTCATTTGACGCCTTTGGACATAGTGAATTACTATGCCATCTTCGTGTTAGAGTTCGACTTCGGAAACCGAAATTGGAACTTTCGATCAGTCACTATTAGAAACTAAACCTTCGAATCAATGTCTGTTCTCAGAGAGTTACAATACAAATAATAAATAAATAATAAATAAATAACCCAAGACATGCCACGCTGGGCCACACAGCGCCACCTAGCCCCAAACTAAGCCGAAGCTTGTACTATGGGTACTAGACAACTGATAAACTTACTTAAATACTTTTTTTTTTTGTAAATAAATACATATTATACATAGAAAACACCCAGACCAATACAAACAGACATGTTCATGAACACAAATGTTTGTACTGTGCGGGAATCGAACCCACGACCCTTAGCTCAGAGGGCAGAGGTCACTACCAAATGAGCCACCGAGCCTGTCATAACTCTATGTACCTAAATAAATAACGTTTCAGCTCGTCATAAGTACTTGACGCGTAAACTGAGTATCTAGTAACGCGTCATACGCTTGTAATGCTCTCATTTGAGACAGAGGATGCTAAATTCGTCTCGTGCCATTTCGTAGCGAATGCAATTTGCTAACATGCTTGCTGTCTCAAAACCAATATCTTAATGGTCAGTTGGATATTACTGATTTATGAATTTGATTTGTTAGACGCGTCCATGTTGTTTATTGTATGATAATTTGTTTACACTTCTCAGAGTTTTATCACATAAAGAGTGATATCTTGTATTTTTCGTTAGCTGTCTTCCGAGAAACGTTTTCATGATATTATTTTGAATACTCATTTGTTGATGTTGTGATTATGATTCTGATTTACGAATATAAATACTTACGAAGACCCGAATGGAATAAAGAACTTATAAAAAGATACCCGTATCGGACAATGTGCAGTCCCGGGATAAAACTAGCGCTATGCCAGATCTGGTACTTATTGGTAATGTAACGAGTAGTGCTAAGTATGAATTGAACTTGTAATGTATAAATTGTGAGACATAATTTTTTTAGTATGAAATAATAATATCAAACGTTCATATTTTAATAATAATTGTATTATTTAAGTTTTATGAGCTACGTGATATTTAGCATAATGAGGGTTTAATGTATAATAATATTTACACATTAAACCCTGGTGCGTATAATAATACCTATTTCAAAGCTACAATTACGATTTGAACACTTGTATTGCCTAAGTGGTTTTGTCGAGTGAGAGGTCAACGTTAGTTGATAAAAAAGTGTGGTGATTGAAGAAGAATTCCTTTTATTTTTATTATTATCATACGACACGTGATATGACTTGCCAAACTGTATAAAAACTTTATTTTTTTCGTTCGCAATTGTACACGTATTATGTGCTCGACTAACATCGCTATCCATTACTCTCTTAGTCAGCGGCCATAGTTCCCTCTCAATGTATTAATGCAACCCGCGATCTTTGAATATTTCAGACGTCTCGTCGTGCATGCGTGCGCAACGATTTTTATGTTATAATCTTTAAGCCGGTAATATACACGCCAGAAAAAGATTATAATTACCCATTGCTATTTCCGGAGATCGTTTTTTTTTTTTACTTTTGAAAGATTTGATATGCACACTTTAGATATTCCACGATACCGGGTATCTTTGTGTTTACTTGTACCTAGAAACGGATAGGTCACTTCTGTTGTGTTTAACATAGGGTTTAAATGTTTGGTTTGAAACTTACAATTTCACTTATGCACATAATTAACTAGGCCTATGTTCAGCAGTGGACTATTATAGTGTGAAATGAACTAGAATTGTATGTAATTGTACCCTTTGTCTTAACAGACGATTTCGCGCGGATTGTACATGAGGTTGCGTCGATTATAGACTCGCCCATATAAACTAATAGTAATAAATAAATATTTGACAACATCACATACATTGCTCCAATCCCAAAGTAAGTAGCTTTTAAGCACTTGTGTTATGGGTATCAGAACAACGAAGGTACCACAAATAAATACTTAAATACAAATATAAACACCCAGACATGGAACAAACACAAGTGTTCATCACACGAATGTTTGTCCGGGGTGGGAATCGAACCCACGACCCTTGGTTCAGAAGGCAGGGGTTACTACCAATTGAGCCACCGAGCCAGTCAATATAGTAATAAACGCCGTAGCTTCTACACTGTTATATTTCTTAAATCGAAGCAATCTTGACCATGGTAATTGACAGCATATTGAGACTTTACGCCCGTTGCTATGCCCGCTTTTATTCAAGTTCTTGCTTACAGTCATGCCAAGTGGAACGTTTTTTGAGTCGCTATTTTTAAAAAAATCTAAGTACATGAAACAATGTTAGTGGATCTATAAATAATATGTAGTCAAAACATGTAACCTTTAATTAGGGGGAGGCCGAAAAAACAGGATTTTATGGCACGATCTATTATTAGTTACGAATGCGGCCACGGGCCATAAAGTGCGAAAGAAGTAATCTTTTGTCTAAAAATCATGCTTAATTACACTGTACGTTCATTTGCTTTGTCTACTTAAGTTATCGTTGGCTGTAAATTGGTACGTTTTGAATATAAAAAAAAATATCCGGTGGCAATCAGAAAGCTCGCCTTCATTTTCCTAGACGGAAAAAAGGTAGATTCGTTTCAGCGCATTAAGTTTGCGTGATTGTTTGGGTCCAGGTATCTCGCGCTGCGCCGGCGCAGGCCGGCCGACGGTTCTGTATCTGTGTAAATATTTATGTAGCGAACTGTATTAAATATTAATAACGATAGCTGGGCAGCACGCGAGTGCGTCTAGACGGGAAGTTGTAAAGTTGTTTTTATGGATTCAATAGAATCTGGCTCTTCCCCCCTTTTGTCGTCTAATCCTAACTGTGGAGGGTAAAAACTGGTTATGCTAAGTCAAGTGTGAACTTGTTTGCTAGTTAAATTAATTGCCGGCTGCGCTTGCAGGGGTGTGGTGTGCGGATTATGTGGGTTTTTTTTTCCACGCTTTCGTTGTTTTTTTTTTCTGTTGCTAAACGACCTGATTGACTGAAAATAGAATATGTATGTATAACGTCGTTTAGATATGTATTTTTTATAGTATTTTATTGCGGTATCTTAAGTCCAAAGTTGTTTATAAATATGTATGATCTGATCATAAATAAACAACTAGTACTTAAGACAGTACAAACAGCTGATTTATTAATTTCAGGGTGTGTTTTTTAGATATTTTACATTTAGGATCTATCAAGATGATTAGAGCTATCATAAACACAGTATGACAGTTGGTTCTTGCGATGCATGTGACCATAACTTCTTTTTTTTGGAGGAAGGCAGACGAGCAATTGGCCCATCTGATTTTAAACGGATGCTGCTAAGACGCGTCCTACCGAGAGAAAAGAATTCTCTTTAGACAACGTTTGAAAAAGGAAAAGATAACATTAAGAAGAGATAGTATTTAGCTTCTAAATTTCTATTTCGTTAAAGATCCTTGATTGAAAAAGCTCACATATATGTGTATAGGTCTATCTATGTGAATAGGTACATAAATTACCGTACATTCCGTCTTTACGTAAAAATAAATTTTAAAATCCCTTTAGCATGAATAGAAATTGTTATTATTTATTTATAAGAATAACGTACGTACCTCTGCACATATTTTCGCATTAAAAACAATATAGTAAATTTCTTATCTATAGATATTAATTGATAGTTAATTAATAAACTATAAAATTACCATTTATGATATCGTTCATGGATCACAGGTCTCGGTCAGATAATGAATTTTAATATTTCATTACTATAAATAAAGCTTGTTGTTGGTTTTTTTTTTACAAAAAACCTATTATAGAGGCCGTGTTTTTATAGTTTTTATAACAGTCCGTTATTTTACGATTGCGAAAACGTTACTGCAAGCTGTACAATATTGATATTATTATTTCATGGCCGTTATTAAGTTTTTAACGATTATTTTAAACGTGCAACTATCTTTTTTTAAATGTTTGTGTTTTTTACCATCGCAATTTGATGGCCTTAAGTTAGTGCATTTAGTAGGCAAAGCTTGATCGTTTTTTTGTTTGTTTCCTTGTATCGAAAGTTACTACTTTTACACACACACTGCATTAGCTGACATCTACAGTCTAATAGGTTAACAAATAGAGCTCATTTGCATTCGTAGTCTGGCACTCATAATGTACTATTATATTCAAATGTTCGATATATAACATCTACCGCATATTTATAATTAGAACGCCACATTAGTTATAGTTACTGACCGTAGAATCTAAATTTATTACTGGCCACACAAACCGCGCAAAAAGGTTGTAAGTGTTATTTTTTATCTGCGGAGGGGTGGTCTTCGGTTACGTAATTCTACGTTGTCATAATACGTAATCACGGTTCGCGGCAAAAAACTCAATTAACACAGGTTCATTGACGCCCGCTCGGTGTTCGGTAATGTGTTTTTTCAGATGAGTCGTGCATGTGTGCTCGGCTTTAACGGACGTGTAATGGATGAACTTAAGATCGGATACCTTTGATGCGCGGCGGAAATTTAACAAGATTTTTCTCTGTTCTTTTTTTAAATTGTCAACTTATTTATTACCTTTGATGCGGCGAAAATTTAAAATTTTTGTTAGTTCTTTTTTTAAATGGTCAACTTATTGGTGGACAGAACATGTTTTTCATGTGTGTAAACGAGTAGGTACTATGTAGGTACTTTGCATTGTTGGCAAACAAAGGCGACGAGAATGTATCTAATCTAAAAAATCATATGGTTAAATCAGTTTGTTTAAAGAACTCCTTACTAACTAGAAGATACGTCGCGCGCGACTGGTGCCTATTATATATTCTCCTTTTGAGTTTTATATGTTACCAATCCGTGTGATTTCCGGGTTTAGAATAGGACAAACATTTACAACATACATACATAATATATAAATCCGCCTGCCAAGTGACTAAGGCAAATTCCTAATTATGATGATTAATATTGACCTAACCGTCTCCACCCAAAACATCGACTCTTAAGTTTAATTATCCTAAGTATAACCGCTTTTATAATAACGGTTATATGAAACTTTTTGCATAAGTACGAGCCAAGCTATAATAATACAGGCTTTGCTACACTTTAACCTCTGCGTGATTGACTCGTCTGCGCGGGACGTCAAATTGACATCTATGACAGATCGAGTTCGCGCCCAATTTCGAAAAGAGAACGCGTGAGAAACCCCTCGCGGTGTTGTGTTCGAAATTCGAATTACTTGCCGAGAATGTGAATGAACGGGTTTTTGTGGAAAAAGTTGGTCTTTTTTTATGCAGGGCAACGCGCTTGCAGCCGTGAAATTTAAATCGCGACTATGGTAGGTAGGTATATTTTGCGATTCCAATTGGAATGAATAGTCAAATAAGATAAGTTATATGTAAACTACGCGTTAATCAAATACAATGACGGTTTAATTAAATACTCGTATGTGTAGTTTGTTGCTAACAATTCGTCTAGCTCGGAATAGGCAAAGGAATTCGTTTTTATACAGTCTATCTTAAATTATAATTTTGTGCAATTTTCCAAGTGGCTACCACCTATTTTATGTTGACTTTTATAAATACATTACCTAGCTGCAACCCGCGGCTCTGCCTGGGTGCATATTCTTACAAACCATAGCTTATATGTTGCCACTTGTCACTTTGGAAAGGTAGACTCTTAAATGACCTAATAATTCTCGGCTGAATAATATTTTTGGCACAAAATGAATGTTTTTTTCCATCGTCCTTCCAAAAACACTTCTAAGGTTATTTCGTAGTATTTTTATTAATTACGCAACTTGTTTGTTTAGGTAAAGGTGACGTTTCGTTTTGTTGTCGCAAACTAGGCGGGGACTTTTCAAAGGCTTCCATCCCAAGCTCTCGCAATCGTAACTTTCGCAATGAAACGCCCCCTTTTTCCACGTAACTTTTTAATTTCATCCGGACCGTTTTTGACTTGGCATTGAAATAAGTTCGCGGAAAAGTTGGCTTCTTTTTAGAATTCGAATGTGTGTCCATTTTATCACTTTGGAAGTGGTCTTTAAAACTAACTTTTAAAACTAAAATAAAATATACTTAGGTACCTACATTATGATACAAACTTCCACCTAAAATTGTTTTGAACGACGACTTCTAGTCCTATGTACGTAACTTATTTTTTAATCTTAATCTTAACTAATATTATAAAGCTGAAGAGTTTGTTTGTTTGTTTGAACGCGCTAATCTCAGGAACTACTGGTCCGAATTGAAAAATTCTTTTTGTGTTGAATAGACCATTTATCGAGGAAGGCTATAGGCTATATAACATCACGCTGTAACTATTAGGAGCGAAGAAATAATGGAAAATATAAAAAAAAACGGGGAAAAAACAACTATTCCACGCGGACGAAGTCGCAAGCACAGCTAGTACACCATAAAGCGTAAAGCGCTATTTACCTGCCATTGAATCAAATCCAATATTTAAAAAAAAACTACTACAAATCCCTTCATAGTTTGCAATGCCAATTGATCAAACATCTCTGCAGTATATTTTTACCTAAAAGTGTCAAAATTTTAACAATTATTGCAACTAGATAATTCGTATTTTAGGAATTGAGACATTTTGAACACATTTTTTAAACACTTATTATACGCAATTGATTTTTTTTTCTATTAAAAATGTCTCGTGTAACTATAGTTCATTCGCGTTAAGAAAATAGTGACTGACAGGTCACTGACAGGCCACTAGCCAATTAAAACGCTAGAAATAAAATTTCTATTGAAATTTTTCTTAACGCGAATGAACTATAAGTAAAAATTTTTATCAAGCTCTTTGTCGGAAATCAGCAATGCAGTATTTTTAATGACGGACCCAGATTGAGTACGTCCAAACAATGCACTTCAAAGACGTTTTTTGCCTACAAATGTCTAAGAAATCGAGATAACTGAATATAATCTCCGTTTTGTATTGCCGAGGGTGCTTTGTTTTTTTTTTTGCGCCAAATTGCGCTATAGAGGGCGACACACGTGCTAGAGGTACCCTGGCGCTTTTGTTCCGTGTAGTTGGGATATGACTTATAGTTTGTAGTTGTGTACGGTGACGAAATTGTATGCGAGTTTTTGGGATAGTCTTCGTTGTGTTTATTTGAACGTAGATGTTATGCAGGTATGTGCGCAAACACAGATACTTTTTGAGTCACTCACTCACAATAGGGTAGGACGACAGAGGACAGACAGACGATATAGTGTGACAAGGAGAGAGATCGAACGCAGAAGTGACAGGTTTGCGTGCATTTTCCAGTCTCTTTTATTATTAAATTTCTAGACAGAAAAATCCAGTAAATGATTTAGACCCACGCGATGCTAATCGAGAACCTCTTCGTTTTATATATCGTCTGAAATTCCAATTTCTATAAGCACGTCCAAAAATGCGGTCTACCACGTAATATTTAAGCTTAGTCACAATAACTACAATAAAAAGCGTACTTCTATACTGACTACAGTTTAAAACGTTGGTACGCCAATATATTTTAAAATGAGCCCCATTGAAACAGCTTGAATGTGCTAATAATATCTGAAACTTATTACATTCAGAGGCGTAACGGGGCACGGTCCAAATGTTTCCCGTTTTCCCCTTACGCCAGAAATAATTGCGTTACATAACTTGGAATGTTTATTTCGACATTCCCGGTTGGTGTTCAAAAATTTGCTTAGAGAGCGCGGTGTCCGGAGACTGTCGTTTGGTCACATTAGGAAGGCATAAGAAAGAGGATTGCTGGCTGTGTTTAGGGCTACCAGTTGTTGGTGATATGTTTGGAAGTACGTAATGTGTTCAAAATTTAGATCGGTTGTTCTCATCTTGATTTTTATTTTGTTAAATGTAAAAATGTAATACCTCATGAAAAGCAATGCTTTATATGTCCACAGCTGCAGTGCCAAATATAATATGTAGTTATTATAAGTTAAGGATTATAGTCAAGCATTATCGGTTAAATTAAGGCCTTAGGATATAAGGTGATGATATACTTGCACTAGATACCGAAACACAATTTGTAATTTTTTTTTGTCAATATAAAAAGGAGTGGTCTTTGTCGGATGCATTATTCTATTTCCTTTAGGATCAAGCGCAACTTTTTTTAAGATTATCTTTTAACCTTTAAATTTATAAAAGTGATTGATAGAACTTTTAGTTATAAAACTATATAGCTTCGTAGGAATTTGGAACATCATTCCAGGACATGTCTCACTCCGCTCCAAACGTCCCCACACCCCAGCCCGCCGTCCGAGCGCCGGCTGCGGCAGATGTGCCGAGACGTTCCCTTTTCAATTGGGCATCTCTTCCAAGATCACATTTTTTTTTTGCGCCGAAAACTGATTGCGATCGCCATTGTGCCCGCGTGCATTGTGCTGCACACACCGATCCTACACGTCTTAGGCAAATTGCAATTTTCTGTTTGCACCGCTTTCCGTACAGACCGGATTAGGATAGGAGCTGATCCACAAAGGAATGATTGTGGAGCGCTATTGTTGGCGTCGCGGATCCTGGCCTGTGTTTGAGTTTGCGCAGATATTGTGCACTCACAATTGAGTTAATTTTAACGTATTGTGTTTTTTGGGATGTCTACGTGGACAAAGCTTTCGTCGAAGATCGATTTGCGGCACATACCCTTTAAGAGAAACGAGCGTCATTATCTAAGCTGATTTTTGCTTTGTACATATTTTAAAATGCGAAAATTGTTTACATTTACTTAACTATTTTCATTAATTTTCTTCAGAGCACAATTTTTATTTGGGAAAAAGATTAGGTACTTGCCTTATAATAGTAGATATGGTAAATTGAAACGGGCAAAACGCGCGTCTTCGAATTTTGGCATCGGTTCGGCGTATAGCCGAAAGTTAATGTTTGGCCACTAAAAACGGCAGTGTGACCGGACCCTAACAGCGCATTTAAAAAAAAAGGCTGACCTAAATAAAAATAATTGAAAAGGCTATTTCATAAGAGCTTAATTTAAGTTTTGTGCCTCGCGCCATACACGACACCCCACTGTTTAATACACAAATTAGTTATTAAAACTAATTGTAGCAATACTTACCCTTTACCACCCGTCATTTTGATTACAGTCTTAAATAATATTTAAGTCGCATTAGAGGGTATCAAACCCGGCACCCTCCATTTCTCAGTACAAACAATCGTAATGTTTAATGCTATGGCCGTCATAACAATCCAATTACATATTCCGATGTTACGGTCCACACTTTTTAGCTTCGGGTAAAACGGAAAGGGTGAATTAAAGTTGTGGTTATAGGGTTCTCTATCTCTGGAGCGATTTGTGGATTGGTAGCTATCTACTTATTGGTAATATCATATTTTTTATGGCACAAAATACATTTACAGAAATGGTTTACTTTTTGTATATTTTTTATAGTAACATAGTGTAATGTACTTAAAGTGGGTTTACAAATACATTTTTCATAATTTATCAGTGTTTCTTTTGAGGTAGCTTGAGATGAGCAGTCAGTCACTAAGATGTCTCTGGGTCTATGGCGTTAAGTAGTGGGTCGTTACATTACCTTCAATATGGTTGAGTGAAGCGATGACTGTTACATCATGCTTATGAACAGGTCTCGTTTTGGGCTTTTATGGACTGGTCTTTTCTAGTTTACCTCGTTTCGAAGACGACTAAGTTTAGAATGTTATATTTAGAAGGGAAAGGCAAGGGGAATACGGAGGGCAGCAGCTTTTGACAGGGAACAGGAACTCTGCTGTTGCGGTCACCAACCCGCCAGCCATGCGCGGTATCTAAGGCAAATCCCACAAATGATAAATTTTCATTGGGACAGGCTTATGTCCAACAGTGGTCGTTTGCAGGCTGATGACGATGATGTATTTTCAATAATTTTTACTAACTAAGGTGTCATAACTGTTCTTTAGGTACTTTCGTTAGACTTGTTTTGAGGTTCTCCAATTACGGAACCCCAAGGATTCTCAAAAAATGGGATTCGGTTAACAGTTAAAACAGTGGATCGAGGAGCCAAGTCACGTAGAGACGATAACGTGCGCTTTACCCAGACCATCTGCGACCCGGCCAGCAGACTTCATTCGGCCCTTACAAGATTTACATTGAACCAGAGGTTCCCAAAGTCTTTATAAGGTCCGCTTTTATATGTTTCTCGGCGTATTATAGTGGCATCTTCTTCAGATGAAGAAGAAATGAAGCCACTATAACTTGCTGCATTTCTTATGTCTCTTAGGGTGCCCTCCCAGCCCTAATGCGCCATTTTGTCTTTAAATTCCTGTCCAAGGCCCACATCCAGGTCATTTGGGGCCTCTTGCATTGCCAATACCGCTCGTAGTAATAATGGCTCGAGTTTTATTTTAATATAATAGTAATGTTATTTTATAGAATCCATAATCCATCCAGTCTCTTAGGCGCGACTGTATCGAAGCTTTGACTGCCGATAAACTAGACTTGACATTGACAGAAAAGCTATTGTTTATCCGTCACCGGTGACCAGGTATTATGGTTTAGTAGTGCATAATCCAAAAATTGGAGTACCTACTCCAAAATTATGTATGAACCGAGTCGATGCCTGGTGCCTGGTCTTCCCACTTTGGGAATAGCTGCGCTAAACGATATTACTTATGGCTTGCACGCCTACCCTCAGTTCTCTACGACTGGTATAAACGCTCCATACATTACACGGATAAGTGTGAACATTCCAACTCTATGTTTACGTAACGCGCAATGGAAATGTTTCGGCAACATATTGTTGTAGAAAAAGGTTTTCGATGATTGGGGGAATCGAGTTTTGAGTACGTGTCTTATTGTTGACCAGGGTTATTTGGGAAATGGCTGAAATATACCGTTGGGTATTACTTTATTGTGGTTTATGTTGTTTTTCGATGTTTTATGTTGTATTGGCTACCATTTCCACAGTTTTGTCCATGAAAATGCCTTAACCTTTACCTAAGTAAGTGACACTTAGATGAAGGCCCTTCATTGAAGGGTTACCTTTCACAGTACTAAGGAAATTTAAGCTACGTTAGTGAAAACTAATGAACGCCAAAGCGTCCCTTAACAGGCCTTTTAGTAGACTCTTGGTGGAATTGAGTGTCGATCTCTTACTTCATTTATTATCATCTGCCTATCACAGTCCACTGCTGGACATAATCCTCTCCAGTTGTTCGCCACAGGGCAAACATCTGCAGGATATACCCATTCACCCATAGTCGCCATGCTGGGCAGGCGGGTTGGCGATCTCTTACTTACGTAAAGCTTAAGTCCAAAACCTAGGCAAGAAAGTAAGCAGATCCAAGGTGTATTGCCATATGGCGTGACAGGCTCTCGCGTGCGCCTCCCCGCCACACGGTTCGTTTTCTACTGATGTAATGTCCATTATAACGCCAAAATTGAGTTATAAATCTTGTAAAACGCCTCCAATTTAGATTCACCAGATGTCCATTCCGTGGCTAAGGAAATTAGCGGGCACTTTATAGTCTGGTGCGAATTATTCTCGTCACGTATGTACTGTTAAGGAGGGGGCAGTTTTAATCTTGCCGGAATGTGGAATGGAGACGCTGTTCTGAGTTATAGACCAATAATCTCGGATTTGAATACGGCGTGCGACGAGACGGCGACGGAAGAATCCCCGGGTGCGATTCTGGATGCGTTGTGAACCCTCCCGAGGGTTAATAAAATGGCGGGAACGTTTCTCAACTGTTTAGGTGTAGCGGCGTTAAACTGGCTTAGCTGTTAAACTTGTTGCTGGATAAACGTTTAACGTGGTTTTGTAAATGGATGTGTGATGGTTACGTAATTTTGTAGATCGTAATTCTTTTGAACTTGAAATAACAGAGCTTGGAATAACAGCCAAAACAAAAAACACGCGTTCTTTTCATGGATCTATATCTGAAAATGTAATATGGGTGTCATCATTCATCAAGCAATCATCATTGACAATATGTCATTAAAAATTAATTTAGCGCTTCATCTGTCGTTGAACTTGTTATCCACTTGTGGGTGGTATAAATAAGTACTATAATTAGAAAACTTACATTAATTAGACTTGAAAGATCATTAGTGTCCTTCGTTGGATGTAGGGTTGCCCATAACACCTATTTCTCTTCTTTGGTCGTTAATGTTAATAGTGGATTGAGTATAACATACATATCTTACTTCTACTTACAAGATTCAGAATGTCAATTCGTTTGTTATGTACAGAAGTTTCCTACTTAACGTAGCCATGTCGCTTCTGGCAGACCTGACGAGCCATGTACGCAGTAAGCCCATTATATCGCACACGGAACATACGTCAGCACCCACGGGCTGTGAAATTAGGGAGAGCATACGTTAAGGAATATACCATTATTATAAGTAGGGCCGTAATTTTTGTACTCTGTCCGAGAGTAGGTACGTAGGTACGTAATGCGGATAATTGTTTAGAAGTAGGTAGGTACATTCATTATGTTATTGTGTTGGGTACACACTATTCGTTTCTTGTCGGTTCTTCTCGACAGAAGCAACTCCGAAATAGTATTTCCAACTTTCATAAAGATATTTGAATAAAGATTCTATTCCGTTCTATATTTTTGCTCAAAACACCATTAAAATATTTTTCGTTAGATTATTTTGTTCTTAAATTTTATTCCATCTGCGGGTATGGTAAAACTAGGTGATTTATCAAGAGACGCCTTCGTTTAATGGTCGTATTTTCTTCACCCCTTAATTGTCTATTCGCCATTAAACCCAGCGCGTCATATGGAGATTCTATTGCTGATTTGTACTTTTCACCTTGCTCCCCCAGCCGCGAGCTCGCAAACAATCCGTGAACAGTAAAATAAACACTTTCTTTGTCTAGACAGTGGACAAATTTATCAACAGGGGAACACAGTAATTCCCTTTTTATTTCCTACAATCCCGTTGTTATTGAGTACAAAACACATTGAAATAATGAATGTGTCACGAAATATTGCAGATTACTTTATTGTTATTGCTTTTAACCCTCGACCTTAAGGACGTTGCGAGGATTTTAGATGATGTCATGGCACTTAGCCTCAGACATAGGCCCTCCTGCTAATATAATTGCGAGTTCAGTTTCGTGTTGACTTTGAAAAAAAAAGGTACCTACTCATGTTATTTCAGATTTATTGCTCGGTCGTTAAACGTAAAACAAGAATAATGTGACCTTAGCCGTATTTTATTTTAGTCTGTGCCTACAGCATGTAGTCTACGTAGTTTAAGGCTGGTATGTACAGACGGTATTGGTTATATCAGGTGTTCTCAAACTTTTGTCTTTAGTGGCGCATATCGTTTAGGATTTTTCTAACTGCCGAAATCGACTGATTATGATATTTGGCAACATGAGCTGGGTATTGTAAGCTAAGTTAAAGTTCCTTATTATGCTTTTTAAATAAATATGTCAACATTATGTATATTTTTCTTAATTTTCCTAGGTGTCAGTCAGTAATTACAAATTAAGATATTTTTGCATACATGATTACCGGATACAATGTCGGTTGTTTATCTATTTGTCAATGTTATTATATAATTGCGCAGTGTATGTTATAAACTACGCAGTATCAATCCTTACTTCCTTACTTATATTGTAAATGCGAAAATAGGAAAATAACTCTGTAATCCGCGCGCCAAAACTACCGATCTGATTTAATTAAATTACCTAAATTTGGTGTAGTACACATGTAGTCTAGAGCCTAAGAAAGGATTTAAACTTTAATTATAAAGTAGCAAAAAACGGTTTTAAGGGGTTGATAAGAGAAGATGAAAAGTTGTATAGAACTATTTTTAGAGCTCGAAGCTTGTATTAGGGCGCGGCCACATCTTACGAAAGTGCCGCTTTCACTATATTTTACGCTGTTAATTCTATATAAACAAATTTAACATTTATAAATATAAATGTTATCCAAATGAGAACCTAGTGTTTGTATAAAACCATTAGCATCAGACTCTTTACTGCTCCCCTCTAAGCCTCCGGTACCCACAAAGGTGTGTCATCGCCCACTTTGAGGAATACTGATGTAGGGCCTAAGAATTGATTCCTTAGGTCAAAGTAGTAAGGTTTATTTTTCAAATGTAACCGATTATCGACTTTAGATGTTGACCGTACATACATAAATGTATCCGTATCCCGTTCACCGTTCGGGATTCCATTCCCGCGTCAGGACAGACAGGAATGCGTCTAGTTCAATATTTGCGGCCGGCATTAGATAGTGCCACGATCGACCACAGGGTTCGATCACGACAGATAAATAAGGAAGAAATAAATGTTCAGTGACCATCCATCCATAGGAATGTAGCCGATTATTATTAGCTTTAGCAGCGGATATGACACTTTATTTTGTACCCAATGTTTCTATGACAACGTTTGTTAAAGTTTTATGATAGTCATTATCCGAAGATGAAGGTTTAAGTGTGAACAGCTAATTAAAAAGCTCACTTAAGAATTTTAAATTCTATTTAATAGGTAACTCAGAAAAAGAATGATTAAACCAGACATGACATTCCAAGCTGGAACATATGGAGCTTTCTAGACGCAAACTAAGCCGAAGCTTGAACTATGGGTACTTGACAACTGATGCATAATGTTACATATAGCTAACACCCAGACCAATACAAACAGACATGTTCGTTCATAGAAATTCTTGTACTGTAAAGGGTACGTGGGTTCAAACCACGACAACAATGACGTAACGTTCACTGTCACTGATCCAAACTGCTCGTTACTATGCATAAAAAAATGATTTTAATTAAATATAAATAACAATTTTCCATTTTCAAAATGGACTTTCGCGACAGGCTTATTCCCGTTTCATTTTGCAACAAACTTTACTTGTGATTTCGCAAGCAGGTCATATTAATTATTGATTCCGTCTGGCAACCACGAAGTACGTACGAGTAACATTCAAAATCAAACAGAGTCAAATACGCTATTCACTAACGAGCCGGCTTCGCCCGTCACAACAATCACGCGATGCATTCCGTCCAGTGATTTGATAACTGCAGTTACTGCACAGTAAAACTGTGGACGGTCGTAAACACCGCCCCTGGTAGGGTTACCATGTGTACGAGGATATAAGTTTGCGCCATCATCATCTAGATGATAACCCCTTGGGGTGAGAGCCTTCCGCTCTCCCAACAGTCCGGTGATGATGGCAAGGCCGCCCTGGCCAAAAAAAGTGTCATCATCATAAGCCTATCGCGTAGTCGACCGCTGGACTTGACTCTCCAGTTGTTCGCCGCTTTGGGCGAACACATTTTACCCATAATCGCCACATTGTTTGACAGGCGATGTGGCGATCGCCTCGCTCTGTTGACGCTACTGCTGGTGTCTTTTTCCGTAGGGTGTACTTGCTTTCTTGTTACGATAGCCAAGGCGACTTTTGTCATCATCACGGGATTTCGTGGAAGTGGAAGGAACGCCAGGACCAGTACCTACTGTGATACCAGTATTTTATCGATATCATACGTACAGGCAACCCCACATTAACCTACTCCCTTTTGTTAAATGATCCATCGTGCTATACTGACAGACTATGTGTATTACAGACACTACGAGTATACCAATGTATAAACGAAATAATATTATTTTGTCTCAATACACTCGTACGCATGGCAACACTGCACCATTACATTGTTATTAGAGCATTCGTTTTACTGTCGCATATTAAATGCAACATGGAAATGCTTTACCGCCATTTTGGGAGCGCGTAAAGTGCGCCCAGGCACAGTTAAGTGAGACAATAGTAAAGTAGAAATTGGACGAAGCAATTGCATTAATGCAATTACTCGAGTATCATTGAATGAGGGCGCTAGATAAGGGCGAGTCTACAGAGAGTTATTTGCGAATTTACATGACTTAACTGTAGCTCTGTGCTGAACCTGATTTCCGAACCGAGTGAGTATGTGAAATATGTATTTAAAAAGTTAAGGTCTGAAAAGCGACTATAGTAGGTACAAATGTTTACAACATTTGTTTACTATAGTTTACATACGTCTCCGCTGCGTTGAAATATCCGTGGTCGGTTACAAAGGAACACGCGATTTATATCTAACAATACATGGTCTGTCTTCCTTTCTTCACCATTCTTTTTTTCTAACATTAGTGCTCTAGGTCTATGTTGTGATTGTTTTAGATTAGTTTTGACAAACTTATGTTGTGATTTGACATTATCCGTCCCGCCGTGGGGTATGTATGTAGATACGCATGACTGGCGCTCGTCCGTCGCATGCGTTCAGTATGATTTAGCCTTTGAGGCAACAACTTATATTTGCAGTTTTAGATAAAACAAAGGTGCCCCACTGTCAGTTATCGAACTGCGCCGTTGTTTCGGTCTTCATGCGTCGTTGGCGCGATACACGAATATGATCGTAATCTGATTGACGTGTTTAGGTTTTTTATAGTATTGAAGTTTATTGTTTTTATTGTTTACATTGTTACTCACCTCAAATACGGTTTGTCAACCGAAATTTATATGGCTCACTAAATCAACGGCTAAATGAACCGGAAAATAGTTGAAAATATTGTACGCTAGCTTCCGCTTGCGGTTTCACTTGCTTGTCTCTTACACATCTCGATTTTTTTTGTGTTTTAAAAAGAGCCTTTGTTTTTCGGTGCACGTACCTACTTAACTTATATGCAAGCAAAGAACCGGATTTGTCGCTACCAAAACATGAACACATAACAAACAAACATTGTTCACACGACTCGTTTAGGTTTCGCCCAAGGATATAAGTAGGTATGGGTAAGGTAGTAGATGCACAAATAAAGATAATGATTTTCTGTTTACCGTATTAGGATATAGCTAAGTATATCGAGACAACAAATATATTATACAATAGAAAAGCACAAGCTCGCAACTTGCCTAAGTTGCGACGTCTGTTGCCCAGAGATAGCGTTAAGTTACCGTAAGTTGCAGTTTAGAATATTTCAGACTTGGATATTCCATTTACATAAGTAGGAACTACATACTTACTCGTACTTATAGCAGCACCAACAGATATTATACACATACTAAATTATTTGAAAAATCCACCTATACCTATTGGTTAAAAACGTTCTTGTGATGATCATTTGTGTTTGTTCCGTGTCTGACTGGTAATGTTGTATCTTAGTGTATATTTGTGGTACCTTCATTGATTCCATAACAAGAAATTTACTTTGGGATCGGATCGGATATGATGTTGTCTGATATAATGCCTCGAAAAGATTTTTTGTGCTTGACTTGTGCGCAAAATCGCATTAAAACTTATTGCATAAATGCTTGTCTCATGTCTACTCGTATATGAATAATTGTAACGTAATTAGGCTGATAACTAGGAAAAGTATGAGTAACAATTAGTTAAATATGCTCTCTATTGGAATAAATGGTCTGTGTTAATGAAGGAATTCTACATTAATGTCTCATGGAGCATTCAATGTGAGACATTGTACTGTGTTGGCACTAAACGTTAGGTCTTAATAAAAGTACATTTGTTTTCATAAACATCCGGTAAACAATGGCATAGTAAAAAATATTTTGTATTATGATTTACGAAAGATAACGCATATGTAACTACGAACTTTCTTATTAGATTTAAGATATGATAATATAGTATTGCGTTGCAATCAGAATGTCTTTTTCGTGACTATTAATCACAGCTGCACAGGATGTAGCCTAGAAAGGTACTTGTTTATTCAGCTAGAGCGCATTCGTAAACAAATTGAAAAATAAACCTGGGATTGCTTTCTCACTAAAAAGATCCACCATTTTGGAAATAAGTCGAGGCAAAAAGAAACTAACTAACAATGAGATCTGAAATCCCCAAATAATGAACTGGCACAACAATACCAATCATAGAACGGCCGTAAAAACTAGTAACAACACAATTGTAACAATATGACAAGTTTACAATACGTCGAACGCTCGGATTCTAAGAAGCGGCCCATTCACAAATGGGTGATGTTTGGTTTAAGTCAGAATATGCAAAAGGCGAGGCAGGTATGCGACCAGGTAGGCGCCGAGCCAAATTTCATCCTCGGCCACACTAATGCAAATAGCATATTGGAACAAAAAATGGTTTAGGAACATGGAAAATGATCTTAGAAATGGTTTTCGTAAACCAAAAATGTTTAGGTATCATTGTTTCAAGTTTCGTTGTTATCTTTTGTTGAAACACCCGAAACTAAGTTCGATATACCTAAATCACGTGTAGTTTATCATTTGTTATGAGACGCAGAAATTCGGTCAATAAATATACGAGATATAAATTTATTCTACGTCTAGTGATGAGATTCCTCTGTTTGGTTTTTTTTTTATAGTAGCTCGACATAATGGCTTCCCTACGCCTGATGGAAAGCGAAAGAGAAGCCCAACTCGCTGTGACAACTGGCAAGTAACTGGTTAGTTACCTGTCAGTTGCCACTGCCATGCCGGCCCAACCCTAAACCCCCACGAGCTCCGGAGACTCGGACTTCTACCTTTAGGTCTTTTGATCCCTACCCTTTCATTCACCATCCTGACAGGTCTTGAGCTTCGCGCTTCACTTTGCTCCAGGTCATTCCTATTGCTTTCGTTTCTACAACGATTCTAATAAGTACTATTTATTAATTAGTACTACGATATTACTATAAACCACTTTTTAAATGGCATATCAATCATAAACGCGTTCGCATTAAGTAAAGAGATGATGATCAGCATTACGTTATCTATTCACTATCTACGTGCACTTGGAGCTCACGCTACCGTGTGTAGGTCGGCGATTTATAAAGGGCATTTCAATTCAACTAACCGGCTAGCGTAACGGATTGTCCATCAACTATATATACGTAATTATACCCGTATCCGTATGATGTTTAACTTTTTAAAAAGTCGCTTACAAAGTTTGTTTTTGAAATTGACTTGTAGTACTCGCTTAAATAACTGTAGCGTATGAAATGGAAAGCGTTTGTAATTGATTGTTTCGTCTCACGTGAGACTAGCCTGAAAGAAGTCTAGAGATCTAATTGAAAATCTTACTGATTGACTTCAAATAGCATTTATAAATTCAATGAGGGATAACATTAATAAAACTGCCCGTGACCGCATTTCAGCCATTAGCTATCAGTCTCCACGTCTGAGAAGTTGGAATCTAAAGGATATAAGCAATCATATAAAAATAATGATAGTAGCACAGCATAGTCGCTTTTCTAGGAAACACAAAAAAAAACCATGTAATAGCGGCAACGGGCAATTAAGTTACCACTTAATAGGCTTTGGTCAGTTCGACAAGGAAGATGCTTCTTCACGTCTCGTTTAAAGGATCTTAATTCATACGAATGAGGAAACATGTATGTTTCACCGGGTAATAGTATGGAAAAATCTTTAGATCTATCAGCTGAGCAGCCTTTCACATCCAACCTCTCTCTAAGGTTACAAAATTGGAGCGAATCTATCAAATATCCGGTCAAAATCGCACCCGATTCGCACTCGACTCCCGGCCGTCACTGGCCGCTTTCATAGAAAAGTGTACGCATTTACCCTGTTACTATGTGTAGGACAGGCGTGAGCTAGCGCTATAAATTTGTCGGTGGGCGTAGCGGGACGGCCGCGAGACCGTGAGTCAGCCGGTTATTCCCGACATCCTGGCACAATTACATGTACCGACCGTTAAGGCGCAGTGTGGTGCCCGGGGTGAATTAGGACGCCTCTGTTTATGAAGTTTTAAGGGGTTAACGGTTCGCGTGTAAATAAATGCCGCCAAGCTGTGGAAGGCGAATTCGAAATTACTAGCTTATGACAAAAAAAATGCAAGCTTTCGGGCGACTGGTGCGTTTAATTTAGAAGTGTCAAATAGTGGTGTAGGACGCCCTCAAGCCAGGTGGAGCGACGATTTGACACTGGATGCGAAAAGCCCCAGATCGAGCTAGGTGGCAAACAACTGGAAAGGCCTATGTCCAGCAGTGGACTGCAAAAGGCTGATGAAATAGTGATGCGAACAGTACTCAATATACCAGAACGTATCCTTGGCACAAATATATATTATAAATGTTATACATTTCATTCAGGATAAGCTAATAAAACATGTATGTAGAATATAATCGCCTAGATTTAGACATCAGCTGTTAGAGATAATGAAACACGTGATTTTGTAAATGATAATATTAATTTAGAAGTAGATAAAACGTTGTAAATTATACGTTATTTTAATGATAATAGTATCAGTTTACGTCTTCAAGGTTGCCTTTTATACTTACTTAAACTATGTTCATACTTTTAATGTACGTTAAGACTATGACTCAAGGTCATCTTCCAAAAAAGCCATTGGTTTCCCGATTTAGATAAGTAGCACCCCATCTCATCCCATGGGTGTTGTACGACCATGTGAATATCAGGAAACGGGCAACACCGTTTACCAGGGTAAATAAAACCTACTGCGGTTATCACCGCCTGCCAACCGTGGGAACTAAGGCAAATCCCCCCAATTGACAATGGTCCTTGAGGGGTCTATGTCCAGCAGTGAACGTTCGCAGGTTGTTGATGATCTTTTACAATGACTGACTTGACTTGAATTGACTGGCTCGGTGGCTCAATTGGTAGTCACTCCTGCCTTCTTAACCAAAGGTCGTGGGTTCGTTTCCCATCCGGGACAAACATTCGTGTGTTTGTTCCGTGTCTGGGTGTTTATATTTGTGTTTAAGTATATATTTGTGGTACCTTCGTTGTTCTGATACCCATAACACAAGTGCTTAAGCTACTTACTTTGGGATCGGAGCAATGTATGTGATGTTGTCAGATATTTATTTATTTACAATGACGTTTTTATTGATTGATATTAATTCTTTTTTTATGAGTTAGAAGACTACTTTCACTATCAATAATTAAAATTACAAGCTAGCAGGCGCACCGCCCCTTAACATAGCAGCACGTGGGTCGAAATGTAGACGATTAACTGAATCTTTATTGGGCAAACTCGCGGAATGCGGAACGCGCACAGTACCCGCCCGGCGCGAAACGTCAGGCGCCAGCTGAAATTCAGCGTGCACTACTCCTTTGACCATGGTGTGCCGGCGATCTGTTCCGGTGCTCGGCTAAATTGGACTCTATGGCCGGTGCCTAAGTGCGTGATGCGGTGAACATCTTACGAGTTCTGGACACAGGAACGGCAATTTGCTCACGCATGACTGTCGACGGCTTGCCGCAGACAGGCCTTTAGCCGTGGTGTGCCGGCGATCTGTTCCGGCGCTGTGCTGAATTGGACTCTATGGCACCGGTCTAAGTGCGTGATGCGGTGAATATCTTACGAGTTCTGATACAGAAACGGCTTTGCTCACGTATGACTGTCGACGGCTTGCCGCAGACAGGTCGACAGCTGCCAAGAGGTAACGGTGATCACAAACGGCTCTACCGCCGTCAAGCAGACGGTTATCCAGGCGACAATATATCTACTGTCATTTCCTTGGGGATGTATGCTTTAATCTTCTTTCAACTAGCGTTCTCCCAGCCTAGTGCCAGGATCCGCTCTCCTGCCTTTTTACATTGAAGGCTAAAATAGATGTGGGCCGCGAAAGCATCGATCTGTGCTCAGATATAACGAATTGCGACTATTAGATACTGGCATTATTGCGTGACTCCTAGAAATAGCCGTTTAACAATAGCACAGATGGCGGTCTAGGTTTTTTCTAGTTTTAGCTTGTAGTGAGCGCGTACGCATCCGCCCGCGACGAAATTTTGAAATTAAGGCTCTTTAAATTGTTTCCTTTTTCTAGTTCTGTTAACAAGGATGAGACTGTGTTCATAGCACAAGTATCTGGCCGTAACTAGTACCCCTAGTAATAATACATTTATTTCTGTCAAAAATGTACAATAACTAAATAATAACCCTTTATTAAGTATATACGATGACTCGTACAAGAATAGATGTACAACAAATAGTACTACAAAATGATTTTCTTAAAAAGCGAAGTTTTATGACTGGTAGGTATAATAGCTAATATACTATTAATATAAATGCGAAAGTTTGCTCGTCGAGACATATTTTTATAGCGTAACGTTATTTAGAGGGGTGATCTAGACTTCTCAGCTCACTGGAAAATAGGAGAGGTTGTTCGTGATTACGTAATGATCTTTCAGATGTTACTTACTTTAAAATAGTTGTATACATTAATAGCCTTTGAAACAGTGGGAGGATGAAACCAAACATATTATTCTTTTATTCAATTGGTTTAGAAAAAGGCAATTTCTGTGACCCCAGAACCAGTATAAAAAAAACATTTGATATCTGCTATTGTCAAGATGCCAATGTCTGAAATAAATATACCTATTGTACTTATGATACCTTACTAGTTCCTTTCCTAAGGAAGGAAGGAAAACACGTGTCTGTCTAAAAATAAATACCAGTAACTATGTCGACGGCTAGCTATCATAGCATTGAAGCGATAAACTTTTTATTCCGCAATGGAGACGTTCAGAGGTCGTAAACCCCAAACGTGAACAGTATAAAACGCAATGATGCAACCGTAGTCACATCCTCCCGTTGGTTCGCAATCAACTGCGATGTGCTCGTCTAATGGGGCTTAATGCAATTGAGATTGTTACTTATTTATGTGATTTACAATTAATGGCCCACTTTATTATGGGCATAAAGTCGAGCGTAAGGGAGGCGAGAAATGGCAGGATGGTTGAAAAAGATCTGATTGAGTGTATGGCGTCGAGAAACACGTTAAGTGTTTTATACATTTTTAGGGTTCCGTAGCCAAAATGGCAAAAACGGGACCCTTATAGATTCGTCATGTCTGTCTGTCTGTCTGTCTGTCTGTCTGTCTGTCCGTCCGTATGTCACAGCCAGTTTATTCCGAAACTATAAGAGCTACGTTATTAAAATTTGGTACGTAGATGTATTCTGTTAACCGCTATAAGATTTTAAAGTAAAATCAGAAAAAAATCCAAAATTTTTGGGGTTCCCCATACATGAAACTGAAACTCAAAAATTTTTTTTTCATCAAACCCATACGTGTGGGGTATCTATGGATAGGTATTTGAAAATGATGTTGAGGTTTCTAACAACATTTTTTTCTAAACTAATTAGTTTGCGCGAGAGACTCTTCCAAAGTGGTAAAATGTGTGTCCCCCCCCCCCTTAACTTCTAAAATATGGGCATGATAAAACTGAAAAAAATATATGATGTGTATTACTATAAAAACTACTAACGAAATTTGGTTTGAATGTTTTTTTTTTTTTTTTTTTTTTTAAACGTCAAAAATCAAATTACCTAATTTTTTCATTCAATCAGTGGTACGGAACCCTACGTGCGCGAGTCCGACTCGCACTTGGCCGTTTTTTGTTATATCATTTCAAGAACCCCGATGAATCGATTTCCTACCGATATACATGCCCAACACATACATTTGATTAAAATACTGTCTGTATATTATTAAAATAAAATCTATTTATAGTTAAGTTTTTTTTGTTTTTTAAGTTTTAAGCCACTTCTAAGTTTAGCAGAAACAGTAAGAACTAAGATGACCATCGTAGTTCTTCTATTGCTTCTGCTTAGCCATATGGTTGACTGGTACAGAATCCCTAAGCGGCATTAAAGAAAAAAAACAGTAAAATATATGAAAAAATAAAGATTTAATAAAAAACTTATTGCTAAAAAAACAATAGAAAAGCATGACGAACGACGACGCAACAAAATTAACAGTAATTTTTTTATGAATTCGCGTCACAGTCATAATAAGTTCCACTTTATAGGTTTAATTTAATTTAATTTAATTAAATGTCAGCTGTAATGAGCACCGCTTTTAAAGAACAAAAAACTTTTTTTTTCCTGAACATCAAACGCTTCTCGCTCGATAAAAGTAAATTTCCAGGTGGTATTGCACTGGGAGGTGAAATAAATGATTCTAAAGTTGGCACCGGCGAAACCGCATTCAAGTACTTAAGACGTTGCCACTCGGGCTCAATGCGATTTATTTAAATTTACTGCCGCATGAGGAGATGGCGTCTTCGTCTGGATTGTTGGTACATTCGAGTAAAAGGCAGTGAGTAGTCTACAAGTACATCTCTTCCGAATTTGCAGCCGTTTATGGAATTCATCACCATTCACTAAATTCACTAAATAGTAAATAAAACTGACTGGCTCGGTGGCTCGATTGGTAGTGACCCCTGCCTTCTGAACCAAGGGTCGTGGGTTCGATTCCCACCCGGGACAAACATTCGTGTGAAGAACACTCGTGTTTGTTCCGTGTCTGGGTGTTTAAATTTGTATTTAAGTATTTATTTGTGGTACCTTCGTTGATCTGATACCCATAACACAAGCGCTTAAGCCACTTACTTTGGGATTAGAGCAATGTATGTGATGTTGTCTGATATTTATTTAAAAACAAAGTCGATTTTGTCTGTCTGTTCCTATGTATGCTTAGACCTTTAAAACTACTCACCGGATTTTGATTAGGATTTTTTTTTATAGTAGAGTGATTCAAGACGTAGCTTATGTATGTACGTTTCCAATATGTTTTCTAAATACACGAAGCATAGCGAGGACGGGTCGTTATTTGAAATACATAAAAACATTTCATGCCGTGGGTGTCGTAAAAGACGACTAAGGGTATATCAGGAAACGTTTACCTGGGTTCAAATGAAACCACTGCGGTCTCCAACCAGCGTGGTTTTGGCAGGCGGGCTTATCACAGCTGGACGTTTGCAGACTGATGACGATGAAGTATCTACAAGTACCTCGACACGGGTCGGGACAAGCCTTTCACTTTAGACCGCAGCTGCATTTATCTCGCGCGCTATCTATGTTAAATCTTATTTATACCGCCCTTGTATGACCTTACTGCAGATCTATCGCACTGTAGCCCAACGAACAATGACGTCGCACTACAATAACCAATAACTCTCGAGAAAACGATGCGCGAACTGCGTGCGAACAATAACCGAAAAGAGAATCGCCTACCATTTGGCTCGGGGTGATTTCGAAAAATTACAAAATAAATTTTCGGTAGTTTACCCACTCTATTATGGGACCGATTTATTTCGAGTTAACCGCTTGGTTTGTCGCAATAAATTTCTTGGTAGTATCAGAAATGGGGCGACTGCAGACGGCACTCGTATCTACCTTCACATTATTTAGGGCTAGGATACAGCTGCGACGTTTTAAATCACAATTAAAGATAACTGTTTTGTGATCGTTGTCGTTATAAAGGCTCCCCTTGGCTTGAAAGAAAAAGCAGTTCTCTCTAAATCTCAACTCCTATTCATATTAGAGTGTGTAATTGTTATTTCTTTTTGTCACTGCTTGCGCATATCTTTCTGGCGGTATCTTTGAATTTTGCACAAGACCTCTCTTAAGTATTTTGCTTGCCAATGGAGATGTTACAAGCGTTATTTAAGCATTTCCGAGAACCGCAAACTTTGTCTAATTGGTGTATAAATTGTTTTTATATCACGTTTTATTAATTAATAAAATACTTTCTTGTAACAAGTAATTACTTTGACAAGTAATTAGTCCTGTATCAAGATTATTAGCAACATGGTAAAATTAGTACGAAACACGTATTATGCTCTCTACGAATATATTCAATGATTATTTATAAAATAGTAATTAATTCTCCAATGGTGAATATGTTGTTAACTTCTTATAAATACCAAAAAAAAAAGAAAAAAGTACCGTGCGTAGTTGTTCACGAAGAATTTATAATAACTATTCTAGTTAATAATGTTTCTTTAGAACACAGTTTATAGATTAAACGAGTGTAGAATATGCGACATGTGTTTACAATATATACCATAGCCATTAAAACGGGCATTTTCTGAGATTGCCCAGTCGAATCGAATTGCAAATATTTGCTTTGTTATGTTTGTTTACTATGGAACTATTTATCATTAAGTCGCGGCATGCTCAATAGATTTTTTAAATGATTCTGTGAGTAATTGCGTGTCTGTAATGGATGCCTCGCCTTTGTAATTAGCTTTTTTACGCATTATGTGTGTTTCTTATTAATATGAAATGCAACAACAAAACAATAATACTACAATGTTTTGATTTAATACTTTGTGCAATTGCAGGCTCTAACCAGGCTTTTAATTCTGTTAATAGCTTAGATAAACTGGATAAGTTGACATTTTTAATGATTTATATGATATGGAATTCCGTACTGATTTACTCTATAAACTTTCCAGCTACGAATACTCTTTTTTTAAATAAATAGCATTAAAACCAGACTGAGAGATGTGAACGTCATTAGCCGCCGACACACTAAACTATCCTATCTAATTATCACTCCGCTGAAAATACGAAAATATTCCGTAACAACTGCGCAGTTGCGGATACATTACATTGTTTATATCAATCGCAGTAGCCGAAATAAAACCATGACCTAGCATAAGAGGACTGAATACACTTCTCAATAGAAAACAATTTCATATACCTACTAGTACTATACGCCTACTATTACGACATCAGTTTGTCGGAATAGTTAAAGATATTGCGTAAGATAAATAGGTCAGTGTTGTTTAGGTCTTAGATAGAAACGGTCGGCGAGATAGGTCAGGCTAGATGTATTTCTGTCCCGTTATAATAATACTTTGTACGCGATCTATACCTAAGTACATTACTAAATGATATTCTATCGACGTCGTTCTATAAAGTCTATTTCAATGGCATTAGATGTGACGTCTTCCAATTTTACGTGTACTTTTAAAAAAAAAATATATATCCTGACTTTTATTCATTGCTATTGACAGAATTACGAGGGAGTATATGCAAAATTGCGTTCTAAAAAACTACGGAACATTCCGTTCGTAAATGTTATTTTTCGCATAAAAATGAATGGAACCATGAATTACCCCTTTCAATGTCACACGGCGCGAATTCGGCTACACGCGCCAATTTCTCGGGTGGATTTATCCGTTCGAGGTCGTCTGATACTCGGATTTATGGTCTTTGATGGAATGACAACGGGGCTGTGGTCTAGCGGCTGTGGTTTACTAATATCAGCACTTTTGTTCTAAAACCTTATAAAATGTAGCTCATTTAATTTTTAATGTGCATTTATTTGTTCCCTAAAAGGGGAGACGATAGGGTTGTATCTCCAACGCAACCGTTTTTAAACCTAGCGCCACTGCATACAAATGCCTACCTACAGCTGATGCCGTACATAACCCCGAGTCAACCATTAGCTGATGCTAGCAGCATATATTTTAATTAAGATCATTTTTAAAACAAACAGACAAATCAACAGTAAACTAAGCTATTGGAGCATCCGAAAACTATAGAGGCAAATTAAAATTTACTTCTTACTAATACGGATTACCATTTTAGCATGGAACAAAATCTTCTTCGCACACTGGTAGTAGACATTTATGGTCAGTCAAGCTCCCATTGTCAGTAGACTAATGGTTTAGCTATCCCTAAAATAGCCAGGTAAGATACCACTTCCAGGAAATGACAATGATGATCTATGCGTCTGTTTCACTCAAAGGCATTTCCTTGGAATTTCTCCTGTGTCTCGTCGAATAGATTTACTGCGTATACAAGTTTATATTGTTTCATTAAAGTCGAGCAGCCCACGCTTGCCAAGATGTCATTTCTCGTTACTCTACCCCGAAATAATATTTGATTCATCGTCTTTGTATTACGCAACATTTTTACTTCCCTCACGTGAAAGTTTCGATTTGAATAGTTCTGGAGTCCAGCCATTAACAGCACCTGTTTCATGGTTTTCTGAATTACATTGCGTTTCGACTTTTTATTGTACATCACTGCTATTGTTGACTTATTCATCATGTTCGCATTTAACTTCATTGTGTTTGTTTGTCTATTCCAAATCCAAAATCTTTTTAAAGCTTTTTATTTCTTCACTGAATGCTTGTCCTACTTTGTAGGTGTTCTTGTGTGTTTTGTCCATCACCGGATTTGATAAAGAGTGACTCCAATTCAGATGTACAAACATTAAATTGGACGTTATCAACATTTTTATCGTGCCTTTAAATTACATCACCGCCAAAAGAATGTCTTCAGCTGTGATTAATCAAATGTTACTGCATTTCCGTCGCGTTTCCAAGAAAGTGAACTGTAACACGTTGATAAGGTGGTTGTCGGTCTCACGTGACGGTCGCTAGGCGCGTTGCGTCACGCGGCCGTAGTATGTAGGCGCCGTGCGCCCGCGCATCTCGGTCACTGGGTCGCCGCGCGCGCGTCTAGTCACGCGGCCCGGGATATTACAGATCTGCCGCGGATAGCGCCAGATGAGTCTCGCTGGGCGTAGGGTTGGGATGGCGAAACTTGTTGGACTAGTATACAGCGCGTGCATTTCATTATTAATATGGCTTTTTATGTTTTCAACGTTTAAGGTTACTCAATTTACGTTCCTTTTGGAAGTTTAATGCCGACCCCGAAGATGGCGGACAGGTCCTCGAAAGCATATAAGGCTATAGACATCTCAAAATTTACTATGTCCTATGAACTATGTACATATAATTTAATATTATATGTAGACTTTTAAGGAATATTGGCATTGAGAAGAGCAACTACCTATCTAATTTCTTTCCGGGTATTCTTGGTAGAAGCTGCATTCCGAATCCGGCGTTTGTGTTATTAATTTTAATTTACTTTTTTGACGATTTATACTTGCATGTCTTAAGTCTATATGAATAAAGATATCTATTTGATTTTGGCTACTTCTGGCTTCTACTTGTATTATCAAGAGTTTTGCTCATAATTTTCTGTTCGTGTAAAACCTTATTGTTTCTTTTACACATGCCTGCCACTCCTGCCACTGATTTGCCATCCCTGGCTTGGTGCTTCTTCGCGTGTGATTTTAGCTTGCTTATCTATCAACAAGTATAAATCTATGATAGCGTAGATTGAAGTTTGAAGATCTTTGATGCATATTTTAACAATGTGTTACTCTGTATACTCGTACTGTAATCAAACTAAACCAAATAAATATCAAGAAAAAATAATAATTTATTAAATAAAATATTTTTCGTATTTATACAGTGTTACTACAGTACACCAACAAAATACCAAAACATGTTTTTCAATATGCACTAACAAATTCACTTACAAACAGCCAGTCTTGACGTCATATTGTTATAACAGATACCTCTTAGATTAATGCGAGGGAATCCTCCGGCCGGCCGCGCCGTCATAAAGCAAGCCCATATGGATCAGTCATCTCCCTTTTTCCGTGGGCGGGTATAATTTGGTCCCGCCGATATTAGATCTGCAAATTGGTCGTGTTATCTTCCGCCCTCACTGTGTAGTGTGGCTACGGGTTGAGGAGAAATGTGGACAGTGTCCAGGACTTAATAGATTTTTGTCTTTTTAGACCACTGGCATGATATTTTGCAACTACCCTGTCAGTTTCAGCCTTACAATTGACAATGTATTAGGCAACATATTGCCATATATATATTGCCATATAGACAGGCTCGGTGGCTCATTTGGTAGTGACCTCTGCCCTCTGAGCCAAGGGTCGTGGGTTCGATTCCCGCACAGTACAAACATTTGTGTTCATGAACATGTCTGTTTGTATTGGTCTGGGTGTTTTCTATCTATAATATGTATTTATTTACAAAAAAAAAAATGTATCTAAGTAAGTTTATCAGTTGTCTAGTACCCATAGTACAAGCTTCGGCTTAGTTTGGGGCTAGGTGGCGCTGTGTGGCATGTCTTGGGTTATTTAAAAAAAAAAAAAAAAAAAAAAAAAAAAATATGCCCATGACTATTGGGAGTTTTAAATCATTATTCAGCAGTTCATTTCGTCTTCGTTGGTCTGGCGTTTAATCTTTTTTAAATTTAACTGTTGTTTAATTCCTAAGGGCATCTGACACATTGGTCATGGATTGGATCCCCGCACAGTACAAACAGTTTTATGCATGAACATGTTATCGAAGTAAGCACTCTCCTCCTCCCTCTTCTCAAAACAGCGTCCGTAAGGGGTGCAAGCAACGAGGGGGGTCCAAGTCGAGGTTCGTGCCCCACTAAGGGTCACCCTTAGCTGTGTTGCTTAATTTACCTAGGGGTGAGAGCCTTCCGCTCCTCAACAGCCCGGTGACGATATTCGCCTTGGCGTCATCTTAATTATTTAGAAAAAAAAAGTCCTCACAAATGTTGGCTGCCTCAGTCGGCTCCCTCTAGCGAGCTATCTGTAATGGCGGCCGCAGCGCCGTGTAATAGCTTTATTGACCCTCTATGTGCAGCCGACGTGCTCTGATGTGTTTGTGTAACGAGACACCATTTTACGACGTCAGATATTGTACCTACTTTTATTAATCAAAGAGCCTTAGAAACTATCGATCATATACTTTATGCTTACATGCAAAAAGCATAATTTAAGCTTATTTATACCCTTATTTTTATTTATTTATACTAGCTTTTTTGGTAAATGTATTTACATTTTTACACAAACATTGTTCTATCAATAATGAATACCTACATAAAATCATAAAAAATACTAGATGGCGCACTTCTCCAGGAAGTGGATAAGTTTTGTTATCTAGGGTCAACCGTATCGAGTAATCACTCGTTAAACGCAGAGATCGACACCCGTATCGGTAAAGCAGCGACCATGTTCGGGAGGCTTAATTCAAGAGTATGGCACAATAAACACCTGACTATTAAGACCAAGATGATCGTCTTTCAGGCATGCATCTTGAGTATACTCTTGTACGGAGCCGATACCTGGACATCATATGCAAAGCAAGAGCGTCGACTTAACGCTTTCTATATGCGCTGTCTACGGAAAATTTTGGGCATGACATGGCAAGACAGAGTCACCAATGAGAGGGTTCTTGAAATAGCGCAGCTGCCTAGTTTAACCGCGCTTCTTAAGCAGAGGCGCCTGCGCTGGCTGGGGCATGTGCACAGGATGGAACCTTCTCGTCTCCCGCGTCGTGTTCTTCTGGGTGAAGTTGCGAACGCCAAAAGAGAAGTTGGGAGGCCTTTGCTTCGCTTTAAAGACTGTGCCAAGCGGGACATGATTGCGTTCGGCATCGATTACCGGAACTGGGAAAGGGTTGCTGACGGACGTCCCGAGTGGCGTAGGCGTGTTGCGGAGGGTCGAAAGGTATGCGATGAGACATGGTTCAGGGTACTGGCCGACAGGAGGGAGAGGCGCCACCAAGGTGGTAATAGCATCAACATGCCGGGTGCAAGCTTTCCCTGCCGGTTCTGCGGGAGGGTGTGCCGATCCCGCATCGGTCACATAAGCCATGAGAAGAGTTGCCTCCGAGGCACTGTGTGAATCGTCTGTAATAGACGTTAAGGCTGTTAGTAGTACATAAAATCAAGAATCATCATATTTGGTGCAGTCGTTCCAAAGTTATAGGCGAACATACGTTTCGAAAATTTATTTTTATGTGTATGTATTTCTAAAGAAAATAAATAAATCAGTCAGAACGAGTTGGGCTCAAGCTATATAGATAGATATTCTTTATTGCACAAAAACAAACATTACAGACAAGGTATTACAATCAACTAGTGGTACAATTTAGGCGGTCTTATCGCTAGTAAGCTGCGATCTGTATTTATGATCGCAGCTAGTAAGCGATCTCTTCCAGACAATCTTCAGGTAGAGGAAGTGTGCTATTCTGAAGAGAGAGGCAAGGATATTATAGTCTTGTTAAGCAAATAGCTTAACAAGACTATAATATCGTCTACGTACTTTGCCTATTACCTGTGATCTGTCTGTGTGCTGTGCATCAATAAATTAATAACTAAACAGAAAATGTTAATTTACTTAGTTGGTAATGTTTTGTGCTTTCTAGAAAAGTTTCGAAATTGTTTGAAACCAAAAATATCCTACGGTGCAAGGCACTGTCCTCAGTTTTGCGGCTCGAATAACACCACCGGCTATTTTGGCCAGCGAAAGGGAGAAACTATTATTATATCATTTCTTATTACTACATAGGTTTTACCAAATGCTTAATAGAAAACTCGATTTATGAAAACAATACTATATTGTGTGAAAATATATTTTAGTGCAGCATAACATTTTGTGAAAATAATGCAAAACAACGCCTAACGAAATTTCTGTGCGTGAGTAATGAATGAATAGCTGGAAACATTCACTAAACGCTTTATTACAGCGTACGTAAATAGTACGTATTTCGTAGAATCTGTAGCGCATTAATTTATCCTAAAATATGATATTTTTCTCGCTGTATAAATATTTGCGAACGAAAATGAAATTTGTGTAAGATCATAATGAACTCATTAAAGTTCCAAAAGAAAAAGAAACTTGTAGGCGGCGGGCTTAAATGCTGCTGAAAGGTTTAGGCCTGAGACAGGAGTCGCCAATTAATTATGGGCAAGTCGAAGAAACAGCCGAGAAGATTTCTCAACAAAACATTTTCCAGAAACTTCAGACCTTTAGAAATTGTAGCAATTAATTCAAAAACTTGCTAAAGTCGAATATCTATCCCTTCTGGTTGGTCTCGAGTGTTGTCTGGATGGTAACAGGGTTGTCGACAATGGTTGAGTTTTAAAAACACTCGTGTTATATGTATTTATATATTAAATATGACAATAATAAAGATGATGACAAACTAATAACATGAACTCAGAAATGATACCTAGAGAATATTATTACGCTCTTTCTTTGTAAAATGTCGTATTTACTATAGACGAGATACTTTGTAAATCTTTAAAATGATTCAATGGCATAAAAGCTATCTCCTTGGTAAGGTCCTGTAAACGTTGAATACAAGATCAAAGTATGTAATAGGGAGTTCTCTGTCCAGAAATCATTCTGTAGAAGCTCGGTGTTAGATATCTGTAGATTCAAATGCATTGTAACGGTTCTTTGAATTGTTCCTACGCCTGATATCTAACTTCAGTTGCGAGAGGTTGTGTGATCTGTCGTCCCATCATACTCTGAAGGTGAGCAAAATACATTGCGCCACTTGATGAGACTATGATCAATCCATTCAATTTAAAGCAAAACATCTCAAAATTTCAGCTTCTCCAACCCTACGTGGTAGTAATAATTCAATTGTAGCATTCGGACATGACTCAAGACGCCCTAACTATGCCCCGGACCCGTTAATTGTCCCCGGCGTCCGGTCTAGACTTGCCCAGTACGGGCTCAAGTGGACACCAGAGTTGTTTATTATCTTCGACCCCTCTCCTCTGCCTTGTAAGTTTGCCATCTTGGAAGTTTTAAGTGGGCTCTCGAGTTGAATGTTAATCATAAGGACTGCCGAATCTTCTCTGAATGCTACAAGTTCGGTCTTTTCAAGGGTGGACTTTGAAATATGTAATTGCGTTTCGTTCGTCTTGCCGCGTTTTACGCGAGGTAGACTGAATTAATTGAATTATTTCTATAGATCCTTACATAACTATGTTCGCCATTTTAGGTATGCTTTACCAGCCAAAGTACGAATATTTGTTGAAATCCGCTTTTGTGAAGTGCTTTGCTTCTTTTACTGAGATAGACCGTCAGTTAATAGAACTGCGGAATTCGCTTAGTGTCTTGTTGAAAAAAATGTCTGTGTGATATAATGCCAGATAAATCACTACAAGCATTCCCTTGTACTCTGATGACTTGATGATTAAGGGCGTCTCTCACAACACACGGATCCGAGACGTTCTTCGGAACATGTCCATCACGGAATACTTTTAGGCTTACGCTCTAACTATTGCTACAGCTAAGCCGCAAAATATTACATTCTGTGACATTTAGATCGACCCTTTTTTCATTTACTTGCTGCCCTTTAATAAAACCTCAACGTATACACGAAAACGAAAGCAATTTCATTTCCGCGAATGTATCAAAGCCAGTAAAAGTGTTTAAAGGCCAGCCCACCAGCGCCCCCGTGTCTGTCGTTAGCAGACGCGGCCACGATCTGATAGGACGGACAAATTGCTGCACGTCGTCGATACGGAGTGGTTAATGGTCTGCCCACTGGGGCCTGATATGTTCAATCGAAACTATTATATATCTCAGTTCCGATCCATTTTTCGGATTTCTACTTCGTTACCAAATTTTGTGAGCAATCAATTAGTTATGTGGACTGCTGTCTGTGTTTACAGTAGTGGTGTGGTTGATTTTTCGGTGCATGACTTTTCGCTATCATCATCATCAGTCTGCAGACGTCCACTGCTGGACATAGGCAATCCCCCAATGACAATTATCATTTAGCGGGGATTTTCCATACTGACCACGCTTGGTGGGTGGGCATCTTGTTTTCTTGATATTTTCTAAGTCGTCTTTTACGACACCCACGGGATGAGATGGGGTGGTCTTATACTAAATCCGGAAACCACACGAACTACATGATTTTTACTGTTGGTATTTGTCAAGGAGGTGGCGAGGACCTCTAAATGGACTGCGTGAAGGTTGATATGACTGAGAAAAGAGTGGTTGGGACTATGACAGCTGATATAGATGAAATGAAGAAAAAATTTATGTTACTGAAGTGTTTCCTTAAAGCTACATGTGCTCGTCGCTTCGTAGATCACGTTCTCCTTATCAAGTGTTGTAAAAATTCATCAGATTTTATTTTATATTCGTGACCAATTCGCAACATATTCACAACAATGAGCCCCACAAATGGATCTGTATTATTTTAGCCCTTGTCCGACATAAAATCACCAAGCCCTCGGGAGTTTTAATAATTCAGTGTTTACAGGAGCGGTTCGAGTGTAAAACAATCAGACATTATAATAACAAAAATGAACGTAGAATTTCTTAATAAAAACAACTGTTTTATTGGAGAAATACTGGACGCTAACATCAAAAAGAAATGTTAGTTTGTCTCAAGTGTTTTCTTCTGACTTCGATATTTACGACGATTCTTGAACAAAATCTAATACAATTTACGTAATTCTAACAAGCTAATTATCTAGGGATACTTACATAATAAGGCATTGGCTGTGTTGTACCAATTCTTCTCCTTGTGTTGGGGGTATCTCTAGACCACGGTCATCACTTACTGCCAATTTCGTTTGCTCCCCCTAATATAAAAATGCGAATATAATCGATATCTCACAGTGGATATTGGCTTACCCAATTTGTGGTTTTCAATAATATTTTTGGCCCTATATTGTCTAATCTAAAATGTCCACGACTAAGATTGGTACCTGTATACGAGTTTTCATTAATTGGACCTTAATTGGAGTTGGAATTATTATAAGTTACGTTGTCTTTACAAGTCAGACGCAATTTTCCCAATAATCCCACTATCATGGTCTCCATTTAGATGAGATTATAAATAGGTACCTAATATGTATAAACAAGGCCCTAACAGTATCCTACTGAGACTATACTAGCCACTTTAATATATATTTACCTACATTGCGGTGACTCTTAGTTCAAATATGTCTTGCGGTTTTGACATTTAAAGTAATTTGCTGCCGTCTCATAAATAGTATTACGTTTATTTATAACTTGTTGAAATTGAGACTTCGTTATGGGGAAAATAATTATGCAGTATGAATATTTAACATTGTTTTGTAAACTAGACAGCAGTGATGGGTTTTCCGGCCTGTGGCATTAATCCCCGATAATTGCATTGTTACGTTTGTTGAGAGCAGAGCAATAGTTCAATGGGATCCTTTTCCTGGAAGGTCGTTTGGACCTCTGGCTTTCCCAAAATATTTTAGATGGGAAGACCACTTTTTTCTGTGTTCTTCATTGATATTTCTTGAGGAAACATATTATTACAATATTCTGGGGCATCACAACATAGAATAAACACATACTAACGCTAATACACAAACAAACATGAACACAAAAGACAAGACGTCCTAAAGAAAGGAGCCTGCATTTTAGTATTAATAATATTTGTGGTGCATTCGTTGTTCTGATTCCCATAAAACAAGGGCTACAGCTGCTTGCTATGGGTTTGAATAGATGTATGTTATATAGTAAGTCACATTTAAAGGGGATTTTATTCTTCATGTTGTATAAAAACATTTTGAAAATGCAGAAATGCAATGTCTCTGATATTCTCTAAGTACTAAGACATGTCATTTAATAATTTCATAACGTTTTTCTGTTGTTAATAATAAACAGTATAGTTTTATAGTCGTTAAAAGTACTAAGTCGGTAACATAAAATGTTGAAGGTTGATTGAAACGTAAACTAACTAATAGTAAAACTGTTATGAACTACGAATGAAAATCGATACTTCATCGATTGAACTCACTTTAACATCAATCGTATTGACACCATTTCACGATTTTAAAATTCTTTAAGTCTTGAGTCGTTTGAAGATTCTTGTCGATGTAGATACACATGTAATGGTACACTAATCGGTGGTCTGCGATGCTCTTTAGGGATAGACTCAATTTTCCCAATATCCCACTATCATTTAGGTACCTATTTAATGGGGTCTCCATTATGACGAGGATATAAATAGGTATTGGATGGATATATTAGTAGTATACTCGTACTTATGTCGCATACAACAGGGTGTAGAGCAAACGTCTGGTAACTTTACCATGGCATTAAATTTTATCTGTAAATTTTGGTTGAAGCAGAAAACGAAAAAAAATAGAAATAGGACTTTTAAGCGAAATCGTAGGGCACATCTGATAAGATTGTTGAACGATGAAAATGAATTCATCATCAGCCTTTTGCAGTCCATTGCTGGAACGATTGAAGAGGCCTACCTCGCCACCAAGTCGCTACTCCAAGCGTTCGCCACTTTGTTTGATCTTGGGCTAGGCTTCTTGCATCCGGCACTTGCCAGCCATCTTGCGCAAATCGTCATTCCCCCTAGCTCGAGGGCTTTCTACACTACGTTTACCGAGAACGTAGTGTAGGTTGAAAATTTATTACAAATTCAAATTAATCTTAGTAACACTTCCTGTACAGATATTCGCCCTAAAGTAGGCCGTGGCGTGTAATAGTAGGAATAGAGTCGGCTGCATTGTTTACGGCGTCGGCTGTCTTTGAACAGACCGTCAAGGACTGTGCCATAGACTTTGAGTTGTAGTGAAAGTCATTAGCGATCGGTTTAGATAGATTGGGAGAGGAGTTTCTCAATGAAACGTAGTTTAGTTGATTAATTCGTAAAGACAGACTATCATTCGGAGCAATCTAACACATAGATACAGATGTAACTTACACGTTGGCATGGTCGATGGCAACCACCAAGTTGTTGTGGCAACTTGGTTTCTCATAAAAGTCAAATTCGATAATATGTTTATTTATATAGACTTGAGACAAGCACTTATAAACCGTCAAAAGATCAGTCATCGCTTTCCACAGAGTGGAATCTGTGCCTGTGCTGTGCTATACAAAAATGTACAAGTAGCTGTTTTCCGGCCACAGCGGAAAATCTGTGCTTTTGTTGCCTGATTCGGCTGACAATCCGACAAGCTGTTACACGATTCCATAATATACGTATGTGTTTGTTACTTGTTACAACAATGCATACTAGGTACCTACAGCTAGTGAAAGTAGTATACAAATATGAAACCGAATAGACAATTCAAAAATAACGAATTTGAATGCCCAGTCAAACACAAAAGACAAAAAAGTGAAATCATGCACATTCTAGGCCAGCGTATGAGCGTAGATACTTTCAGTAGCTGTCTACAATATATCACTTATGTGTCCTGAAACGAGCCTAAGTCGTGACAAAACGGTTTCAGTGACATATTACACATTTTACTTATATGTAGTTGAAAGTCAAAATTATTGCCTTCGGTCTGATGGTACAAATTTTTTATTTTTTATTTATTTATTTTCCTTTCACAAAAGAACATAACAAATTGGAGCCTATTGATACAATGTTTTATGCAATTAGTTTCATTGGTCCTTTTTTGTGAAAAGCTGGTGCCTGAGATGGGTTATAGAATAACCGGTGTTACACGGTTACCGGTGTACGGTCACCACAAATACAATAAGGATGCGTTATTTTTGCGGATGTTTTGTGTCGTTTTCTGCCGAATACAGGAACGCACAATGCATGATACGAAAAGCAAGTGTTGGATGCAAGAAGCCCAAGATTAATCAAAGTGGCGAACAATTGAAGAGAATTATATATATCGAGAGGGACTGATTATGATGATGCTTATAATGACAAAAATCTACGTAGAATTTACCACCTTAATCTCCAGACGTCATTTCCAATGTCCGCTCCAAATTGTACCTTGGACCATTTTCTAAAAATATCGAAATTGCGCGTAAATTATACCAGGTTGTCGTTGAGCCGCTCTAGTTGTGATCTCAAATAAGATAGATCACGAGTGTGCTCGTTATTTTAGGATTTACGGTTTCACAGCGGGACTCCGCAGGTTTGTGTCCGTTGGGACTTGAAATTTGGCCCAAGAAATCTCACGAATACGGGACTTTTTAATGATTACGGCAGTAAAATAGTGACCAGTGAATGAAGTACATATTTGCATTTCTCATTGATCCTTGTACTGGCCAAATGTATAAAATACTGCATTTTTGTTGTTGTATTGTCATTGTCTTGGAGAAACGTAGTTGGAAACTCTCTGCGTCTTTTACCGACTTTTTCTTCTATCGCACTATTCGACGCCGCGGTACGGTCCATCTGTATCACCTGGAAACAGTTGCCTCCATAACCGTTCGTTTTCAGCGTTCATTTCTGCCACGGACTTGCAAACTCTGTAACGAGCTCCCAGCCGCGGTGTTTCCTGATCGCTACGATATGTCCTTTTTCAAACGAGGTTTAAAGAGAGCTATTTCTTCACGTTAGGTAGCGGCATTGCTGTGTTCCTGGCATTGCAGATGTCCATGGGCGGCGGTTACTGTTTAACATCGGACAGGCCGCTTGCTCGTCTGCCACCAAAAAGCAATAAAAAAAACCTTCTTTCCTTAAACCGATGGATCGAAAAGTCGGACAAAAAATAAACAAAACAAAAGAGCAATACGAATGAATGCTAAATTCATGATCAGTTTGAAAACGTCCACTGCTGGGCATGATCTATTCAATAAGAAATAATCAACTATTCGGTATCTGCTCAACTCTATCGCCGGCAATTGACAAAGATCAGTTGAATAACATGGAAATCACACTAGAATAATGTTTCTAATAAATAGTTATTAGATACGATTTGATTGCTATGTAAGTTAACGAGGTTGAACAATCATATAAATATAATACATATTATGCCACAGACCTGTCGTGAAGAGGAAAACAGCAGATTTCCTTATGAAGTAGTTTGAAATTTTATACATGTAGTACGATTCACGTGCATCATGGATAGATTTCAACATTCTGCTATCTTTATTTGTTTATATTTCCAGTTTAGGCTTCGTAGACTAAACTGTCTTTCCGTTTTGTAGAAATAAAAATCTGATCAATACATAGGTATCTGTTATACTAGCTCTATCTGCTACCTAGTTACATGGATGGAGATTAAGATATATGTTTTCTTCGTACTTCAACGTTTTTTTTAAAGACAATCTGTCTAGGTGGGGCTTCATTGATGCCTCTGCCAATAGGTGTGCGTGCGGTGTCGTCCCACAAACTATGGCACACCTACTTCAGTGCCCCGCGTGTCCGGACTCCTGTCTGCACGAGGACTTGCTGGCCGCCAGTGATGAGGCTATCCGCGTCTCAGAGTTTTGGTCTCACAACATATGATTGTTTTGTCGTCGACTCGAGAAGAAGAAGAACGTTTTTTGTGAGGTTAAAGAGGGTAATGATGCTCTTGATATAAATAAACGAGACTACATCTTAATCTGACGATGTCTGTACAGTTTCTAAGTACCATCAGTTTCTCCGTATTATATACGTTTGAACGAAATCGAACGTTAAAATGTAGACCTTCATTCTTTTTTTTAAAGTCGGTTAAAACGACTATTAATCTAAAGCCAAGATGTGTCAGCTAATACGGAGAAACGATTCACTAATAGTGACTGTAGATATTGTTGATTTATTGTACTAACTGTGCAAATGTATCTTAGTTTTTTACCAACCGAAACATTGCTCAGTGAAGCATTTTACCGCACATTGTATGCATCTTGGCGATTACGCAACAATGCGTTAATGATACATATTTTACAAAGGCCGGTCGTTAGTCAAACGCAGCATTATGTATTCAATAACTGTAACGCGCATCACAATGACTGCTGCGGCCCTGCTTGTATGTTGCTGAACAATCTGTGTGTATTAATCACGTGTACGACCGCCGATGGCATAATGGCTGCTAAATCCGCTACTTACCGCCGGTCGGGATGGCGTTGGGACGCGCGGCGCGAGTCACGAGAGGTAGCGATTGCTTATAACCTGTCTATCGCTCGACTTTAGGATGGTACGTATTGGCGGGCTTTAACTAAACTGGACGCTGTTTTGTATAAGGTGGTGCCATTGTAAATCGGAGAGTGAAGAAATTAAACAGAATATGTATCCCTTTACTAATACCTTGTGTGACGGGGCCATTAGTTTTTAATTGCTAACAACTTTCGTTTTCGGACAAGGTAAAATCGGGGAAGGACCTCCACCCTATAGAATACCGCAGTCAAATGACCTCTGGGTCGTGTTTCTGCCGGTGAGTAGGGTTTCCGGAGCTCGTGGGGGGTCAGGGTTGGGCCGGCATGGCGGTGGCAACTGACAAGTAACTGACCAGTTACTTGCCCGTTGTCACAGCGACTTGGGCTTCTCTTTCGCTTTCCATCAGGCGTAGGGAAGCCATTATGTCGAGCCACTATAAAAAAAAAAAAAAATCATCTTTAATTTATTTAGTAGGTTAAAACGGAATATTGTTGTTTGTGTATAACTTAACCGCTATGAGGGAAATCCACTAGACATTCCGTACCTAATACGAGACATCATTTAATAAATTTAGAAGTACTTACATACTAATAAATTAACATTTGTTACGAATCGTCTACGCTGCGTCTCCTAACTTAAACCACACGTCATAATCTAGAATTCCAGTTGTGCCCCTAAAAAGAGGACGAGTGACAAATGATGTAGGAATATTAAAAAAAAACACAATGTGTTATTGTCACCAAGCTGTTGCAGAGTATTCCGTTTGTACCCTAGCAACAAGCCGCCGATTTTTTATTTACATATGTTTTTATACCTTTGATGCAGTACGTGGCGCCATGTCTCGACATTTTGTATTGTTTTTTCCGCGTTCTTGTAGACTACCTACTTGGAAGCGAATCATTAATGCACTGCATGCAAAGATTGATTATTATTATGAGATTAATATTAACCGCAATAGGAAAATTGATTAGGTCGTAATACGGTACTGTTATGGTTAAGTGAGCATTAAATCACTTCTTATTGAATATTTTGTGATGGATCTTGTGACAATTAATCTCATGTAGTATGGCATTGTGTATGATAATAAGTAATTTGACTTTTTTTTTGGTCTGAGAAACATGCTATTGAATACTTGCTATACATACTTAGTTAAAAATCATATTGTATTGAAAACACATTGATTTCCTTAATTCGATAGCATTGATTTGATAGATGTAATCATTGTTGTTTAAAAATAGATGAATGCACCAGACTGACATTTTGATAGTTTTGAGGTATTTGGGCCACCTGGTCTCACACTAAGGTTTTCCTTTTTTTTTTTTTTTTTATAGTGGCTCGACATAATGGCTTCCCTACGCCTGATGGAAAGCGAAAGAGAAGCCCAAGTCGCTGTGACAACGGGCAAGTAACTGGTCAGTTACTTGTCAGTTGCCACCGCCATGCCGGCCCAACCCTAACCCCCCACGAGCTCCGGAAACCCTACTCACCGGCAGAGAAACACGACCCAGAGGTCATTTGATTGCGGTATTCTATAGGGTGGAGGTCCTTCCCCGGACGGGCGGCTCAATTCGAGCGAAGATTCTCTATGCCCTACCTCTCTTAAAACCTTGACCTATTATCTATGATCATATAATTAATCCGTCTCCCATAACATCCAAACCCGAGACCATTTAGAAAGTCCTTTGCCTAAATTAACTCGAACGGGAATCGAACCCGGAGCCTTCTAATCTCGTGAGAACGCGAGAGGTTGTCGAATTGTCATTATTGTTGAGCAATTTACAAACAAAAATCCAATATTTTATTATTCTAGAACATCAGTGCTTTATAAAATCATACAAAATTAGACAATTAAGAAGAACACTGTTGTTATAAAATGATTAATGACATGCGTGAGCGTCGTGTAAAGTCCATTTAAATAATCGTAGGTGATATATAAAACACTACAAAATTGGTTTCTTTCTTCGAGTCCGTGAACAAAAATACTCATATTAGATACGGTGTGCAACTGCATTTAAAAAATCTTTTGTCATTTATCCCAAGGATTCCGGATAAATTCTCTCATAATTTATTCCTTCTCTTACTTCTTTTGTGGGACGGTGAGTAGGCATTATTGAAAAACCGACACAATTACCATACCTATTGTCGTTCGTGATTAATTGCCAGCCCTCGAGTGGTCTCCCGAAATTTATTGTTTTTATGCTAATACACCGCTGACGTAGGTTTCGTAACGTTTGACGTACAAATTATATGGTAATTAAGTGAAAATAATGAAATTAAAAGTTTTGTTCGACATTGCGTTGTGAATAATTAATTAGATAAGATTTTGATATTATGTTTTCTATGAAGGCCGTCTTAGTGTGAAGCGTTGGTGACCGAGGCAAATCCAATTGAGAATTGTCTTTTGGGTCTTTTGGGGAGGCCTGTGTCGAGCAGAGGACGTTTGCTGACTGATGATGATCGGCATTGTTTTTTTTCTTTTTTGGTATAAAAGTTACTAAACTTTTGCCAATTACTAAACTACAGGAGCATACTATTCGTAGTAGCGTCTGTTAATATAGCTGAGTCATTGTTTCAAAGTTTAAGATTAAAACAGCTGTCCCAAGAAGGATGTCTAATGGTGCAATATTTTTATTTCGGCGCGATTCTTTTTGTCTTTTCCTTGCGATTCACTGGAGTGGAACATTAAACTTTGATTGGATTCGTGCATCAGAAAACCCAATGTGGGAGACTTGTGAATCGTTTTACTGTACGCCTAAAACGATATTGATAAAAGATGGTGTTACAACTTTTATGTTCTGGCCTTTGCAACTTGATATCCTTTGTACTTTTAATAAATAGTTTCTTCGAACCTGTTGAAACCACCATTGAAAGAACTTACTGTTATGGCTTAAATACACAGTCCCTTAGCTTGGGCTTGCCCCATCGAGCATTTGCCAGAGTTTTTCTGAGACCATCAGCCTCATGAGTAGTACCTTAGTGCTTTGTATAATTTGTAGCTCATCCAAACAAAACATTAGGCACATCCGAAGTTCGAGATATATTAGATTAGAATGACTACCCCAATAGGGGGACCTGTTAATTAAAACATGACCGACTGTTGAGAATTTGATGGCATATGCCCGCTCAACAATAATTACATAAATTAGTCGGATACCGCCGAATGAATATCTAGAATAATAAAATTATTTAAAAAAAAAAAATTAAACCGACTTCAAAAAAAACACAAACGACCAAAACTAAAAAGCGATAAATAACGTAAGTAATTCTATCCTTAATACATAATTATTTAAATATTACAATTATCACTTATTTTTGAAGTCGGTGCCAGCCTCTCGGTACCTAACGTAGACTGTTGTTGTATGACGCCCGCGGGCGGCAAATCCACACGACAATATACATTTATTTGTTTGGCTGGCACCGACTTCAAAAATAAGTGATAATTGTAATATTTAAATAATTATGTATTAAGGATAGAATTACTTACGTTATTTATCGCTTTTTAGTTTTGGTCGTTTGTGTTTTTTTTTGAAGTCGGTTTAATTTTTTTTTTAAAAATAATTTTATTTCTCTATTTTTAGTTGCGTTAATGTGCTGTGACCTTGAATAAAGGTTAATTAATGTCCTTAAGAGTTTTACTTATGAATGAAAAATTTTGCTTTAAGTCAAATGAAGACTTTGCGATCTAGAATCAAGCATATCACTTACCAAATCACCTGCCCTATTAGCCCTGCATAAGTACATACTACTACCTAGTTTAATATAGACCAATGTCAGTATTGTCCCCTAACTCCTAACCGTTAAGGAGTTCTGTGGCTTCATCATCAGCACCAGATGTTGACGCCCGGATGCATATACCTGAGTAAAATATGATTACGTAACAAAAACACCATATGAGCATACAATTTTCGGTTGATGCCCTCAATTTCTCCAGGATCCCATCATCAGATCCTGACTTGGTGATAATGGGACCACCTCGGAAGTGTCTTCTATCGAACTGTCGAAAAATTTTTGAAATCCATCCATAATTGACGGAGATATCGGTGAACAAACATAAAAAAAAAAAAAAATATTATACATACAGACGAATTGAGAACCTCCTCCTTTTTTCGAAGTCGGTTAAAAACATAATTTTATAAGAGCGCAGATCGTATTATTCTGCAGTTTTGAACCAACATTATCAAACATTGTATCTAGATAAAAACCATTATACCAATTTGTTTCCATTCCGCACATACGGACACACACACATACGGACGGTCCGATGCAACGGGCAGATAACGCGTGAATACAAACAGTGCGCGTAACCTCTCGGCGCCCGTATCGCCGCTTTCATCGCATGCCACCCTCACTTACCCCCATTTTAATAACATGCCAGCTATTTTAAAGCTTGGTCACACTGCGGGATGGCTACAGGATAGCCACTTGTTTCTTTAATGTAGCACAGCATAGGGATGCCCTTTTCTTCTGATGGTACGTCTGAAATGAAACTCTTTTATTTTTCTAAATTACTACGACGATAGCAAGGCGGGACAAGGCGGCCTAGTCATCATCGAAGCCGGAGCGGAAGGCTCTCATCTCTAAGAAAGTCTTAATACAATTCAATGAAATATCATATTTTTATGTATATTAATTTCTATCTATAATATTATGAACGTGCCTGCCTTTCTAATAAGGGACAGAATTTTAAGAAATTTGTCATTATTTTCTTTGGAAGAATCGGCCATAAAATTTCTGCCAAAAGGTACTAATGCCGGAATTGTTCCTATGGCGTTGGTTTGCCCATCAAGGAAGCGAGGGCGGGACGCTAATATATATATTTATATAGAAGCTTTATATATATTACGAGTCGTCTAAAGGGATGTGACCTAAACGCCAACTGATAGTATGAATCTTCTCGTATGTTGTCTTTTTGCCTTCTAAATGTCGTCGCGTGTCGCTGATATTCCCGCCGTGTAACGACATCTTAACTTCTGTATCGTTATCACCGATTCCATCAAAACACCATACTCACTTACCCCATTTTAATAACTCGATAGCAAATTTTAAATGCCCACATTGTGGCACAGTTGCAATTTTTCGACATAAGGGCCCTGAGTCACTCCTAATTACGACGGGCGCCGTAAATGATCGTAATGATGCTAAAATTGAGTCGGACGATAGCGCAGTTGCAATAAAGATTTTATCTGTGGTGGGGGCGTTTCCGAAATGGCCGAATGAATATGAATGCATTAGTTTGATTCGATTGCTTTAACGAGTTTTTGTGTTGATATGGTGCCGTTAATATTTGGGCTTTTAGGTTTTGTTAGTTCACCAATTATGGCGTAGTTAATACATTTTGAAGTGACCTTGATGTTATCGATTTATTATGTAGTTGGTATTAAGATAAAAGAAAACAGATATAAACTGGTGATAAAAGTGTTAATACTTATGCTGTCTAACCGGTATTGCGTTTTACAAAATTGTTCTTACATTCTTTACCGCCTGCAAACGTTCACTGCTGTTCATGGGCCTACCCCTATGACAATTGTCATTTTGGGGGATTTACCTATGTCACCACGTTGGCCAGGCAGGTGACCGCAGTAGGTATTATTTGTACCAAGGTAAACGTTGCTGCCCATTTTCTGTTATTCCCTTAGTCGTCTACGACACCCACGGGATGAGATGGGATCCTATTCTAAATCCTGAAATGACACTAACTACCCAACTGTTTGAAATCCCCTCACATAAGGTCAGAAGCAATAATAGACACTTTAGAACTTTATCACATTGAACCTGTTAATTTTTCCCGCTTCGTATGATATTGTTGACATGCCATTTATTATTGGGACAAGGTTCAAAAGTGTACACATGTTATTGCTGTTGCCTGTATGTCCGCGCGCGTCAGCAACGCTGTCGCCGTACTTACGTTCGGCCGAATCCCCTTTCCGTCCACTGCGGCTGTCTCGGCTGACGCGTTTATCGGTCCAGTGTCAATCTGTGCCCATTTATCGGGACGTTTCTCACGCCGCGCGCCGTATCTCGCCTGTTTGCCCGGGGCGCCCGCGATCCTATCGCCCCGCCCGCCCCGCTTGTGAACCGACCGGGGCAGTAAACGCTATATTACCCCAGTGTTCTAAATGAATTTATCTGCAGCCACTTTGTAAACATCTTTGGAGCTCGGTTGCGCTCTAGATTGATCCGCCGTGAGGTTTTTGAAGTTATGAGTACTGATTGGTAGGTCAGATTGAAGACTTCACATAATACTTGTATACCTGGTCTATACAAGTATGATGTGTAGTGCATTTGGCTTCACATACAGTGAGACTGTATCCAGTACACCTTTTTATTATTTTTTATTTTTTATATATGCTCGACATAATGGCTTCCCTACGCCTGATGAAAAGCCAAAGAGAAGCCCAAGTCGCTGTGACAACTGGCAAGTAGCTGGTTAGTTACCTGTCAGTTGCCACTGCCATGCCGGCCCAACCCTAACCCCCTACGAGCTCCGGAGACCCTACTCACCAGCAGAAACACGACCCTGAGGTCATTTGGCTGCAGTATTCTATAGGGTGGAGGTCCTTCCCCGGACGGGCAGCTCAATACGAGCGAAGATTCGCTATGCCCTACCTCTCTTACCTTGTAGTAACTGCACTCATTCCTCACAAATAAATATTACGAAGGCCTTTGGCTTTACTCAGCAGGACTCACTCTAAACCAGCGGAGTGGCTTCTACGTGGGCCATGGCTTAAATGCTGAGTGAGGCCCTTTTAATTTTAACGTCGCGTCCCAACATTCGTGTCCGCTCTGTCTAATCATTTTGTGTGTTAATGTTTCTTTGCTTATTAGTGTTGGTATTGGTTTATTGTAAATGTTGTCATATCCAAGGTCGATAAATGTTTATTACCTATTTATTAAAAATAGATATTTATTCTGAAGTAAAAATCGAGACACTACGGCTGAAATAACTTTGGATACATCCATATATTACTTACTACAGTAACACTTTTCCAATCAAAACGCACATTTTAATTCTATCGTTGAACCGTTGAAAATTCCCATAACAACGGAAAATCTTAATAAATACATAAAATATTGTACGCGGCGTGGAATGTTAATCCGTGCTAAATCAATTATGCCGGCCGCTAGCTGCAAGTACTTGTAACTAGCTTGAAACCTTACTTATTTTTTATTGTGTTTTGTTTTATAATGCTTTTCTATTACATCGGGAGTAGCAAATTCACATTACCCACGATAACCTTTTCTGTTACTACGGCTACGCGTCGTTTTAACAAATGGTAAGCCGATTAGTTATAGTTTGTAAGCCACATTGATTGTGCGAACCTACCTACTGTTTGTGAAATTTATATATGCCAACAATGCACCTACTTTGGTGTCTTACATCGATAACATTTAATAGATTTTGATATGTAGGTAACTGTCGATTTCTTTTATTATTTCTGAATTCAGTCTAGGTACTCTTACCGTATACTCGTTAACTAAACTGAACAAACAGTATAGTATAAAATGAATTGCTTGATACATGAATTATATCGTAGTATCCAACGCTACTAAGCGATCTCTTCCAGGCAACCTTCAGATAGAGGAAGTGTAAGTTTCTGAAGAAAGTTAGTGTATTGTGTAAATAGGTATATCTTCTTCTCCTTCAACCATACCCAATGCCCAGTATAGGTCTCTTCCACCACATTCTGCGTTCACGGACATTCCTGTTCCAATCTTCGAATAAATAAATTAATGTGCTAGCTAGCCTTTATTGACACTGTCCCTGGCAAAGTTGCGATTGTATTTATCTGCTATAAACTTTTAATTATCACCAAACAAACGACTATCAATAACGCCCGTTGTCCCAATAAATAAAAATAATATGTGCATGTGCACTTTGTTGTGAATACGGCATCCGTACGTGCAACGGCAATTTGTGAAACCGCCATGACTAATCTGGGGGTCCGAGCGTGCCCACACACGGCCAAACAGAGATTATGCTCGGATGGAGGAATGATCAAGTGCGGGGCGCCGTTTGTAACCGGGGTTCCATATAGTGAAGACATAAATTACGGATTAAGTATTAAACTTGAGTGCAACTCGCTGTGTGCGCTTATAATGAGCTCTTTTATTGGCGGTTCTTGTATAGGAGAATTAATTGTGGAATAATTTATTGGTTAGCTCACTTCCGAGACAAGACATGCCATGTTGGGCCACAACTTGTACTATGGTTACTAGACAACTGATAAAATTACTTAGATACTTTTTTTTTGTAAATAAATACATATTATACATAGTAAACACCCAGACCAATACAAACAGACATGTTCATGAACACAAATGTTTGTAACGGCGGGAATCGAACCCACGACCCTTGGCTCAGAATGCAGAGGTCACTACCAAATGAGCCATCGAGCCAGTCTACTAAACTTAATGATAAGTATAAGAAGCTCATACATAATGTAGGGTAAATTCCAGGCTTACCGACCACCAGGAAGAGGAGGTACCCCATGGCTCAAGGATCTCCCGATATGGTTCCGTGTTCGAACAAATGGCCGACTGGCGATTCTTCTATAGAGGATTTAATTATTGTATAGTTTATCTTTTAGCTCACTCACTAGTGAAACTGTTCAATGCGTAAACTGTCTCATATTTCATTTTGATATACGAGTAAGTCTAATCCATTAGTTCTACATGTTTAGCGACTAGGCCTTGTATTTATATGTGGCCTAAATAACGAATATGTATGTAAGTTCTTCAATCCTCAAGCCACAGCAAGCAGCCTTTATTAAATTTAATATTATTCTCGTGTTTTGTATTGTATTTGTTATACACTTCTATAAATAACTTACATATAGTGACTCCTGTGATGCAGTTACTACTATTGCTTGTGAACGCAAGACATTTGCGTAATACTGAGGACAGCGTAATTAATTAGTCTACATACTGAATCATAATTTATGTTATGATTAGTAACATATAGTTTTGTTGTATGTTTTACGCTTGAAACCGTGCTAGACGTCCCTATTCCATTTAATATCATCATCATCCTAGCCTTTTTCCCGATTGTCTCGGGGTCGGCTTCCCAAACTGAGGAGCTCGGTGGCGCCGCGGTCTTGTTCGCTTAACAATGATCGCAACGTTGTGCAACCATTGGCGCGGTCAATCCGATGATGGGTGACCAAAATTTGACACCGATTTCCTCCGTGCTTCGGAAGGCACGTTAAGCTGTTGGTCCCGGGTGCTACCTTTACCAACTCAGATAGCAGTCGTTACATCATATCAGAGATGATGATAACTCTGACGCCTAAACTGGGAATGGGTATAGCTTACCCTAAGTGTTGCGGAGGTCTGATGGCAGTCGCTCTGTCCATTCCATTTAATATAATGACTGTTATTTTTTTCCTAGGGCCATAGCATTATTTTTTCAATTCCTCCTACCCTAGCTCTTCTTATTACATTTATGAAACAATTTGCAGTTACAAGTATATTTATATTAATAACTAGCTGTGCCAGCGGCGCCGCACGCGTGGATATCAGGTTTCAAAAATAACGGACTTCCATAAAATTGATAAGCCTAAATTTTAAGTAGACCTCTAGCAATAATTGGTGAAAACCGCATTCTTATTATAGATATAGATAGAAGATATTCGTGAAGGTTATAACTACCTTACTGGCATACAGGCCTAAGGGAATACCTACCAAAAATCGCTTATAAGGATATCACTAGTGATGTACAGAATTGGGGGGTTAAACTGATGTAGTCGTACAAACATTTTGTAGTAACCGCGCAGGTATCCTTAACCCAGTTTCAGGCCTTAACGTTTTTAAAACCGCAACATGGTACCCTAAACCGGACAATATGGGGTCCGTATCTTCGTTAAGAGTCGCGTGCCGTTTATGCGGGCTGCATTCTGTACTGCTCATTGTGTGCATTAATGACTTAATAATAATTGCTGGTCATACCCACCCTAGACACAAGCGCATTCACACAGTGTCGCCTTTCAAAGTTAGGGAGTGATTTTTTCAATTGCCACACTCGTTCGTGTTTAGTTAGTCAATATTTTATTAGAGTGAGTGTTACTAATGTTCGGGCGCCCGCATGGAGGAAGCTTACTTGTGCAGTTAGTTGCCCGTAAACGAATGGTTTGATCATTATAAATGAATAACTTTTTGAAGTTAACAATATGTTTGGAGCTATATGAAAAAAATAATAGCCTAATATCTGTTACTTATTTAGATAATTCTCCTTTGTTGTGTTTGCAATTGCTTTTTTTTATAATGCTTTAAGTTAAAGTATCAATAAAATCTATTACTTTACCCCTCTTTTCAGAATATGTTCTCTATCCGGACGTTGTCTAGAAAAAATCGCTTATAGTGATAAGACATTGTACTCGTATATTATGCCTGTAATACCTTTTTAACCGACTTCAAAAAGAGGAGGAGATTCTCAATTCGACTAATTTTTTTGCCAGTAATTATTGTATAGTGTGGTAGCTTAAGCATTTTAATATCTTCTGCGTACTTTGTTTGGATATCCGTCGCTATGACTGAAAATCAGTCAGGTGCGTTATTATTATCTTATGCGTATCAACTTTGCGTCCAATCACTGTCCAATGCCCATTTTAACGAGCTCAATGTCTTCATTGTGTCAAAGTACCGATACACACATTGGTGCATTGGGCGCAAAACGTTACGCTGGTGCAAATATCTCCAATGTGTGGCCGCGGCTTTACAATTAAATGACACTATGTATGTATTATTCAGTCAGGTACCTTACCAAATACCAGTAAGACTAAGTACATCGATCGTACAGTGTTATCTTTAGAGAATCAGTAAGATAATTTGAAATATCTATCGGAATTTGTTCGACAGGGTCGATTTTTTTTTGGTCTCGAGAATATTTCGAGGAATCCATCCGCCGCTCTGGGAGTCACGGAATCGTGCCAAAACGGTCCGTATCCGAATGTAAACAGACGGACGGAAAAAAGTTAAGCCGGATGCGTAGCTGTAGGGATGCCATGATGTTCACGAGGAATAGGGACTCGGCGGTGATGAAGGATATAAGTGTACCCTAATTAGCTGCTGCCCGCGGCCCTGCCCGCTTGAATATTCGTATAAAACATAGCCTATGTGTTAATCCAAAGTATAAGCTATATTACCGTAAAGTTTCATTAAAATCTATATGGCTATATGCTGAGTGAGGCCCTTTTACTCTGGACGTCACAACAACGTCATGTCTAGTCTTTGATTTTGTGTACTTTTTGATTGTTTTATTATTGTTCTTTTTTTTTCTTTTGTGTATTTCATTTTCTATTATGTTTGTCGATGTGTAGTTGTGATGTACTTGTGGTAAAAAAAGTTTCTTTATCTTTATCTTAAATCCGTTCAGTAATTAATGCGTGAAAGAGGAATAAACATTCATCCAAACAAAATTTCGCATTTATATTATTACTAGGATTTATAATTGTGTGAAAAAACCTAGTGAGTGCAAATACCAGACTTAGAAAATATACATAAGGAAATTAAACAGTTTAGTTCCTAAACTAATTCACTAAGCATTATTGCTTACACTCAAATACACAATCAACATAAAAACAAGACCCAAACATACAAATGAGGTGAATTCTTAACATTCTCAAGAATTTAATGACTCACCTTCCATTTAGAACAAAAGTAAATAGGTTATTCCCAGGTCAATGAACTGTAACATCGTTTTGGTTTTTCACATTCCACAACCAGTACGCAACAAATGGAATAAATATTCGCCATTGAAAGCGTCCTCTTTGGAATTTTGCTTTAATTTTTTTTAAATAGCAGTGTGTCTACGAAAGGTCAGATCTTAGTTAACCGTTGAATAAAAAGAAAAGGTTGATTACTTAATTAATTTAGAAGAGAAAAAGATAAAAAAGCATGTCGTTTAGACTAATGGAATAATTGAATCGTTTAATTTATCGAAGTAATATAAATTGTACGTCTTGCCAATATTAATAAAAAAGGTATCTTAGAAGTAGGACCCTAGGGTACGCTGTGGATATTTTATTTTATGTTTAGTCTATGCAAACGAACAGAAGGTCCAACCTAATGGAAAACACATCTGTAACACAAGGGTAGCGATTGAGGGGAGCCGATCTTTAAGGCAATTTGTGTTTTGTTTGAAGGACCCTAAATGGAAACCTTCGCCAGATATCTGGTAGGGTGGAATAAGTAAAAAGAATCCAAGTTGAGAAAAAACAAGTGATACCTGTAATATTAAAATATTCATAGGCTACTACAATCTAACATTTTATAACAATAGATTTTTTGTGAAAGCACATTTAGAATGAAGTGAAAATCATAAAATTAAAAGAAAAAATAAATAAACTTGCGCAATGCCAAAACCCAGCTCTGTTAAAGCCTGCAGGAGACGATTTGTGCAAAATGGCTGACAGAAACTGGATGCGAAAACTGGACGTAGACCAGGATGGCTCCCCGTCGCCTGTTAGAACACGAAAGAGGGCCCAATTAGGCCTTTAAAGGGTCGGCAAAGCGCATGCGATGCCCCTGGTGTTGCAAGCGTTCATGGGCTGCGGTGACCGCTTACCATCAGGCGGGCCGGCAGCCATTTTGTCAAACCTAGTACTATAAAAAAAATTGCTGCGGCAAGGGCCAAGTTTTGCCATAATAACACCAAAATAATAATTGGTGTTATTACTCTAAGGGGCCAAGTAGCCAAATTCATCAATGTTGCCATTGCCATGCTAGCTTGTAGAATTATTTTGGCTATACACTGACCGATCCCGAAACGCGATCATCGTCACTTCACAGTGGACATTTAACAATCACCAAAAAGAACGAATAAATAGTTATTCAAATACATTTTAGAATCGGTTCATTACTTATAGGTAACATTTGCTTCCGTTCCTTGCAGCTTTTTGTGGAAATTAGACCGGAAACCATTTCCTTATTTAATGGTAACCCTATGTTTACGCCAACAGGAACCTTCCGAGAATTCCGAGTAATTAGTAGACGCTTATCGGGATAGATATACTATTTGTTTAAAGGCTGCAAAATGAATGATTTCAATGACAAAGACACCGCTATGTTTTGACGTGAATTATCGTGCGCAGACGAACGGACTGAATAAACAACCATTCTATATTTATTGAGCGATAGTGTCTGTTTTTTCTTCAAAACTTGTAACTTTGTTTAGTGGAAACTATTTTACAATTTATTCGGTGAATTTCTCGCTACAGCGCGATCTGAAACGCTCGAGTTAACTTTGAATCAAAAGGCTTACTCCAAAGATTATTGCCAAAGTTTCGAAGTGTTTTAACTGTTTTTAATTACTTAACGTTACACTTCGTAAGCCGTGAAACCTTTTGTCTGTGTATGATCCTTAACAATGCCACCTATATTAAGTACAATTAGTTGTTCACAATGCTACTCCGCGCTCCGTATAAGGAAATTCGAGTTAGATTCCTTCTATGTATGTATATAGGCGTGATCCATTCTAGTTACTTAAAACCATTGTGGACTCACGCACACAGTGCACTGCGATCAGCGTGAATAACGCTCAAATATCAGAAAGTTCATAGCACTTGTAGATTTGTTATATCAGTCAAAAAAGCCGGGGTCTCTCCGCGGGTTTATCTTTGTACGATAACGCAGGAGACGGCCGATAGTGGGACGCGGTATCAGCAGTGATTTAAAGCGGTTCGAATCAGGCGTAGCTAAATACCACAGGCCGATGACGGGCAGCAGCGTCACCGGAGCGAGGAGTTACGCCCTACGATCGCCAACCTGCCTGCCCAGCGTGGCGATTATGGGCTAGGCTTTCAGATGTTTGACCTAAGTGGCTAACAACTTGAGAGGCTTATGTCCAGAAGTGGACAGTGAGTGATAGGCTAATGTTGTTGTTGTTGAGGCATGAAAGTCAATGACTTTACCATTGACTTTCATGCCCGAAATTAGTCTAGACCTTTATCAGGCTAAGTTCTAGAATAATAAAGCTTTGCTTGAAATTTAGTATTAAGTCCCGATTGTAGTTAATTTTGTATTTTATGTCTTGAGATAGGCTTAAAATAGTTGTGCTACTGGTATGTGTCGTGAATTTGGGAGGCACGAAATAGTTTTCTCTAAAGTGTTCTGAATTTAGTTTTGGCATAATCTTATTCTGTAGAGATTATATGAGTGGGCATATAATGTATCATAATTTCTTTATTGTGGTACACTTTTGTACCACGCATCGCTTACCCTAAATGAAATGTTTATAATGAAGTTCCTAATTAGTGTAAAATGAATGACTGGGACTGAATGGGGACAGGACTTAATCCCAGAAATCATTCAAAGATCATGATTGACTCTAATAAGTAATAACACAACGTCATCATTTACCTATCATTTATTTATTTATTTAATCTTTAAATTGCACATAAATAAATTGTACAAAAGGCGGACGTAATGCCGCGTAGGCATTCTCTACCAGTAAACCATTGGGCTAAGCAGAAACATAATATTAGTTAGTAAGTAAACAATGCACCTATCAATAAAGTTTTTTTTGATCTTTAACTTATTTTAAATGTCATACGTATTGACACCCGGATACGCCAGTAAATAGACAGACCAAAACCGTACAAGGGCTTTTTTGTGTTCTGCACAAGACCTTCAAGAAGCGATAGACGAAGCCAAACGTTTGTTCCGAGATTTAAAGATTCTCCGATAACCTAAGGATAATCCGAATGTACCGAGCGTTCTCCCCACATACTAAATCAACGAAATGAACAGACCTGTCTAGGGTTGCCAGGGGGAGGAATAAAGCTTTCATACATCGAATGCTATGTTCTGGGCTGAAAAATACATAATCGTATACGTTTTCCGTTCTTATCCAATCTCTTGACCGTAACTCTCATCTTATTAGTAGAATAACTTACATAACTAATGCTTATTTGTAAATTCTTCCATGCAGCCACTACCGGTTCCTAAAGGTTTCGAAGAAATTTTCACACTTCAACTCTGTTACCTACGTTAAAGTCGCGTAATTTTTGTTGGTCTAAGTTTTAAGAGTAGAACTTATATTTAAGAATTTTTGCGGTCATGCATTGTAATCCTTGAAGTGACTTCGGTCACGTTTTGGAATCAGTCGGTGTAATAGCCAAAATGGTACTATCGGTCAACATGGCGGTGGCAACTGAAATGTGATTGATTTGGTTACTTGTCAATTGCTACAGTGGAGTGAAGGACCTGTCAACCGACCTTTTCATTCCATCAGGCGACGGGAAGCCACTTTATTAAGCTTCCATAAGAAAAATCACTTGTTGCCCTTCCATTCTTCACTTCGCAAAGAGTGAACCATGACCCTTTACCACCTTAAATTCGAGGTGGAGCTGCAATAAAGTAATGATACGTATCTACCCCAAATATTACTTATTTATCATTCGACATTTGCATCGCACGCACGTTTGCGCGTACAATCATCCAAATATCTTACAAATAAAGTTAACGTAGACGCCAGCCCTGCCCGTCTGGCTTCAAGGCCAGACAATGTCACTTCCATTCGACTTTGCGCCGAGGTAAACAAACTGAGCACTCGACTGTACTGTGGCATTACAGTAAAAGGATTAATTAAAATGTTGGCCGAAACAGACGGTTAATCCGCCGAGCGGACGTGGTTGCGTGGTTTCGGGGAGTTTGTGGGGGTAGGGTATTCCAGGTGTATTATAATTGACGGCCAAGGATTCATAATGGTCAAGTAATTTCACATATAAGAAAAGGTGTTCGGGTGATGCATCGGGAGAGTATGTCTAAAGAAAAGATGTATGAAATGTGTGAGTGGATGGGTCGTCGACTGCTGAAATAGTGGAATGAAAGGTATTGGGCCGACCCCAGACAAGAGCAGGGTAGATGATGATGAGTCTCAATGTAAATCTTCTATATGACTGGCTCGATGGCTCATTTGGTAGTGACCTCTGTCTTCTGAGCCAAGGGTCGTGGGTTTGTCACTAATAATCTCAACATAGACCCATACAACATCAATCAAATCGCCAGCAAACAAGAACCCCTTGTCACCTTCAACAAACTCGTCACATCCATTGTAAGCAAACTGAAATCCATTAACAAAACATAATTCACCTTGAACCCCAATCTTAACACATCCACAGCACCACTCATCGATCCCTGTATCTAGCAGGGATCAAAATTTCCTTATCTCCTAATTATAGGTATACCATTCTGAACTCTATCAATACAACCCATCGTACCACAAATAAAAAAAAACTAATAATAATATGTACCTAAGTATTTATTTACAAAAAAAAGTATCTAAGTAAATTTATCAGTTGTCTAGTACCCATAGTACAAGCTTCGGCTTAGTTTGGGTCTAGACGGTGGGGCGCCGCACCACTCAGGCCATTGGCCCCATCTTGGAAGAGTGGATGCGGCGCCCTCACGGAGTGGTGACGTACCGGCTGACCCAGGTCCTCATGGGACATGGTTGCTTCGGCCGGTACTTGTGGAGGATCAGGCGTGAACCTGATCCTCTATGCCGTCACTGCGACAGTGGCTCGGAGGACACGGCAGAGCATACGCTTCGGCATTGCTCTGCCTGGGCCAATGAGCGCTCCGTCCTCGTCACTGTCGCACAGGACCTCAATCTGCCGCAACTCTTGCGGCAGATGACGGCGTCGAAGGAGGCCTGGCGAGCGATGCTCGCATTCTGCGAGACAGTGATCTCGCAGAAGGAGGCGGCGGAAAGAGAGCGTGAGGCCGCGGTAGACGCGCCCGCTCTACGCCGCCCCCGGCCCGGGCGTCGCCGGAGGGCATACAACGCATCGTATGCCCTCTGAGCCTCTCCTTCGTGCCCCGAGTGGCGAGTGCGGGGGCGCGATCCACTCATAGGGGCGTAACGGTGTGGTGGGTGCAGCCACACCGTTGCACGAGGTCCGCCTGGGGAGCACCCTATTGCTCCCCGGAAGCCGGGGGTAGGGGTATTTGCCCTCCCCGGACCAGGAGTGCTGGCCGCTTGTCATCTGCGGCTGGCCAGGGCATGCAGGGATGCGGCGGTATGCTTCGGCGTTGCCCGTGTCCCTGCAACTTGCTGCCCACTGGCGACACAGGGGGGTTTAGTGGGTATACCCTCCCATTTCGGGAGGTGTGAGTCCCACACACCATGTCACCTCCCCCCGGAGGTGGCATGACGGTGCCTAATGCATTCCCCTCTAAAAAAAAAAAAAAAAAAGGGTCTAGACGGTGTTGTGTGGCCCAAGGGTAAGCCCTTCAGCCCTTTCAGCTTCGTCGTAGTCTTTTTGTCAGAAGTTATCGTCAATACTGAAGGTTGTGATCATCCAGACGAAACACGTTATTGCTGAGTGTTTGCCTCTGTCCTAAGCATAGTGGATCGTAGACTGTAGTTCTGATGGCATTGCGAATCTGGTCGTTCCATCACATTGGGCTCCTCTTTTTGGTCTTTTACCCTCAACTTTTCTAGTAATTAGCCTGTAATAATATAGGATCATTATTAACTTCAGGTAGACCAAGTTTTCTTTAATACTGATAATCGTTCAGTTGCCCCAAAAGGTAATAGCCGTAATTATGTAGGCGTTTAGTCGGAAGCCTTTCGTGTGGATTTACGCAAGCGATGGATTACGAATGGTCACCGACTATATTAGCATACCTCAATGTAGTGTGGGTTTTTGTTTAGAGTTTGGTGCGCAGCCGATGGTACAAAATATCTTTATCATCATCATCATCAGCCTATATCAGTCCACTCCTGGACATAGGCCTCTTCCAATGCTCGCCAAATTCCTTTAAATCTGTATTGTAATCAAACAGAATTTTCTCTCTTTAATTTTTGTATAGGATAAGATAATATATCGGTGGAATGATGACTATCAGTCAAATAACAATAGTTTGCTAAGGGTACGGTATTGTTTTGTTTGTATTACAGTATTGCATAAGTATTGGTCCCAACTGCAGTCAAACAGGTAATTGCAAAACTAAAGGAAAACCGCATTATGATACATTTAGCCTGTAGGCTTATTTGTAAACGCATTTAATTTATGTGATCGAGTTCATTGACCCGGTAATATGATTCAATAGGTACATATTTAGGTTACGTTATTCGTGTGGGTTTATTTATTTTACTATGCCACCTTGCTTGTTCGCTTGTTAAACGTAAAGGGTAACAATTGCTATTGCGAAATATCCATGATTTGTCGATCAATTGCCTGGTTCTGATGTTGAATTCGAAACATTTCTCCCTCAGGAATGCGTCCTGACCCAGGAATCTAGAATCTAGACCGGTTGGGTTGCGACCTACACAATATAGACAAATTGAACATTCGCTAGATTGCCTGGCATCTAAATGACAAGTCCTTTAGAGACTGCAACACGGTGACTCAGCGGTTAAGTCTAACAATTCAATGAATGAGCTGTAATGGATTTCAATTGCTGTTTGTTTATTGACCTGTTAGTAGATATCTGAATATATATCTGTTTGATTTCTTCTTACGTCAAACGCTTCGATAAGTGCTAGTTAAAGTTGATATAAGGGAATTTTATTGCCGGGATACTTTAATGGACCCTAAGATTATAGGAGTGTAAAGCAATAGAACAAAGACAATTTTCCTTGGATTAGTATAACAACAAGTTAAAATGGGATTGGACAGGCCATAGCTGCAGGATGAAAAAAAACCTCACTATTGAGGATCACCAGTAATAGTATTCCTGTTCCTACACCTTGTGCCGCCTCTGACTATAATAACATTTCTGAAAAAAAATCTGGAATAGGTATATAAAGGCCTGTTATTTGATGTGACGAAGGCTGAAGAAACCCAGGCAATTAATATGGACGCAGTGATCAGTTAAGTCGTGCTACCGCAAGGTACCGGGAGGACACCTGTGCTGTGAGGGATTGCGTCGAGTCTCTCCGGGCATCCCTCAGACAGAGCGCTCGTAGCGGACCATTGACGATTTGCGCACACGACTGGCAAGACCTGGATGCGAGAAGCCCGACCTGGATGCGAGAAGCCCAAAATCGAGCACAGTCGCGATCTTGGGAGAGGCCTATGTTCAGCAGTGGACTGATTTAAGCTGATGATGATGAGCCCCACATAGCACAAGTGTTCCGGACCCAGGAACCTAAAGCGTAAAGGCATTGCCGACGAAAAAAAGACGTGACGGTGATGACAAGTTTGGTAGCAAGATACCTACTTCAAACAGAAGTTACATTTAACCCATTTCAAACGAACTCGCCCGCCGAAGAGGCCCTTGGGTATTGCTCATTGTGATTCTGTCACTTGACATTGATCTTGTTAACTGGCGCAAGCTGAACATTAAGTCGGCTGGTCGTTTGCAAGTCGGAGCGGACGGAACACGGCCGACGGCATATCATTGACCTTACGCCTGCTCGCTTATCGGAATCACCAGTGGTAAATATTCGCCACGACACGGTTCCGTTTGCGGGGACTTTGTTATTGTCCTTGAGTAACACTCCTACATTTTGAAACTTTGGTCTTCAAGTCCAGACTTCTTTATAAGAGACCATCTAGAAACGTTAATCGAAGTTAATATTCTATTCTTTCTGGCCTTTAGTTCTGAGGAAAACCTTACTTTGAGACCAGTGGCCATTTATTCTTCTTTGCGTGTCGATGGTAAAAAGTGCTCAACAATCACCTCATTTACTGACATCAAGTTAGCCAGTTGGTCTTTCCTCATGTACTCTTTGCAGTATTTAATTAAAAAAGAAGGAGCGGGAAGAAAGAAAAAGAATGAATGTGAATGATTTTTATGAGGAGTTTTGATGAATCACCAAAACCCAATTTCGAGTAAAGTAAGCAAAATGAGAAAATAAGAAGTAGTCGAAACGCATTATCAGTCAGTATGATGCAATCCATTTAGTTATAGAGGAACGCGACAACAGAAACTGATTTGATATTCAAATCATAAAGTTCTTGCCATTTTAAGTTCGCGCACCTTGATAAAATAGCTTCCATTTAGATATGCGGACCTTAGAACACCTTCAGTTCTTAGTAAAGTAATTAGGTGTTACCTGGGAACATTCTTGAAAAGGGTCACTTGGTTATTCCTCAGTGTCGCGTCATCGTCATTCCTGAGACGGGCCGTGAATGGCAAACGAGGGTTTCAAAGAAAACAGCTCTGTCGTGTACCAAGGTTCACAATCGCAGTCTGTTGGTACCGTTGCGTTGTCTGCGCAACAACTTAGTATTCCATGCGTCATCCGCTAGAATATTTCGGTAGTGCAAATGATTTATTTTTACATGCGAATATGTTTTCGTTCCTTATTGATGCTCTAATTTATGAGCCACATTTCAAATTCACTGGGAAAAGTGAAAATTCTACAGGCATCTTTACGTCATTCGGTTGCCATTCTCGTAGGAACATTTATTTTGGGCGGGTTGAGCTTGAGCATGTAAATTGTTACCGTGTATTGTAAAATATTTAAAACGAATAGCATAACCGATAAATCTATGGGTACGGAAAGTTCTCGAGTGACGACCGTAAGACGGAAGAAAGACTGATCATGGTTAACACCGCAATAGTTCTTAAGAAATAATTTTGTTGTTTCGAGTTTCAATAGATATTATTAAAACAGGTCATTTAACTTACTGCAAGTATATAATTGTGTTGTGAGTATGAATCTACGTGTAAGTAGTTTGAGTAAATTAGTTAGAAACTTGTAATTTGACTTTGGTCACGCCTAGATCTGGACAAAGCAAACGTGATAGCCACATTAGACACATCACGGTTAATTCTCGACACTTTTTCACCAAGTTCCAACGATATCATGCTAATTCTGGCCACGCGAGCTTGCCAAACCGTTTTTGTCTATTTCTTTCTCAGAACTAAAGTTCAGCGCACTCACCTTCGTCTCGCCCTCTAAATAGAAATTAGATTTTTCAACTTTGCGCGCTAGAATTCGTCTGGTGCGTTCTCCCCATGCACCTATTATACGGCCATAACATTACACCGTGTCTACGTAGGTATTACGCTAGCATGCAACCAGTTTTGATTACAGTACTGTCAAAACGTTTCGGTGCTAAAATACATTTTCTGTCTGCCACTTTTGTTTTAATTAAAGTCCCAGCAATATTTTGAATAACTAACTGTTTGAATGCAAACTGCCGTCAGCTTTGGAGTGTTCAGCGAAACGTGCACGTAAAACGTTCATTGTGTCTGAAATACTCACCTGCTTTTATCGCAGTTTTGTCCGTGAGAATATTATTGTCTGTTGTTAAGCCTAGTCGAATGTATTTCATTTTCATTGTTATGTTTTACTACTACAGCTACTATTGTTTACGTCCCAGTTTTATTAACACAAAGATAGATGAGTATCGTGGACGTACAAGGCTGTATCAATAAATTTTAATGAATCCTTTTGCACTTTCCAAGAAGTAAAGTTCGCTTATCATTCGCATTACGGCCACGAGTTAAAGTTAAAGTTTTTACAAAAGTAAACATTTACAGTTTCAATTGAAAAAGTGCGAGGACGAATTTAAAAAGTCGTTTGGTATGTCATAATGTTCATTCATTTGCAGAGAACGCTTTTGATAGCCGTGCCTAATGACGGCTAACTGAATAACGTTTTGTCCTGCGGCGCAAAAGTAAAAAAGGAATCGGGGGCCGCAAGCAGTCTGCAATGCACCAAAGTGGGCGGCGTGGAGCGCACTGCAAAATTGTTGTTTATAGACCATTCTCTCCGACCGTTGCACCGCGCCGTCCCATTACGAAAATTATATCACTCGCTTCGGAAATGTGGCCAACTGATCCGCGCCCGACACACCGATGCTCTTTTGTTTTGTTATTATATTCACTCGCGCGCCGCCCTGTCACGTGCCATAGTACAATCTCATTATATAAAAAAATCTTGATTAACAAAATACGAGAACCCTTTTATCAAATGTCAGGTCAATGAACTCCAAATTCTAATGATATCAGATATGCCTCGCACTTAGCATGCAGACAACTTACTTCGATTACATCTAGCAGCTTGAATTAAATTAACGTACGGTACGAAGAAATTAACGTGTCAATGCATTAATTTGTGTTGTACCTACATAGTTTTAAATATTTAACAAAGTAAATCGCCGCCATTAACACGTCTAATTAGGGATGTTATCTTGTCACACATGACGGAAATACTGTAACTTGTGCGCACAGCGCAAGTATGTAGCTCGCGAGCTTTGATTGCGTCATAATAGTGCCGAAGGCGACCATTATAAGAAGACCCATTCATATCTGAAACTTTATGTTCAGATAGTGCAGTGTGTGATGTCTTGATAATTTGGCGTTGCGTCCGGAAACAGCGTTATCCGTCACGCCAGCGCCTCCGAGCGTCTTTGAGATAACCTATCAGTCAGTTACCGAAACATCAATTCAAAAAATATGAAACGTTCGTATTTCAAATGCTTGTTTTTTCGTCGGTTTAATAACCGATACCGATGGCCAGTATGTGTTTGTGGAATTCGCTTAGTTTGTTTTTAAACAGGTACGCTATAGCCGCGCCAGTGATAAATATGATTGATGGTACCAATACAAAGTCTATATTTAAATTGTTAACATTGATTTTAACACTTCGCGTAGCAATTGTACAGATGGCAACAAAAATCTAACCCTAAATCACTAATGTTATTAACAGTGCATACTTTATTTCAAATCTAAAAAAAATTAAGTAGTAAAAGATCTTAAAAACATAATTATGTAGGTATGTTGTAAATAGAGTTCATAAGTATTAATATTGTATTTAACAAATTGCATCCAAGTACCTAAAGTAAATATTAACCTTCAGTAAGACAGGGCGTCCAGAGGTTGTATTTTAGAATTACTAGTATCTTCAATATCATAGAGGATAACAGACGATGAAATGGAAAAATTTGCGTTTATATTTCGTAGGTTATTGTGCATTTTAAATATAGATGGAATCAACAATGGCGTATTTACCAATGTAATGATTGAGTTAGTCAAATAAATTTGAGTAACACGATTACTTTGTTCACTGAAATTGAAACCAATTGAGAGATGAGATAACTTGTTTTCTTGTGATCGCTATAAAAGGAAGCCAAATAGCTGGTAGCAAGGCAAAATTAACCTAGCTTTCTGTCAGTTGCATGCGCCTCCGCGCTTATACACTATAATTTAACCTATACTAATACTGTTGCAGCCACAGTACATTTCTATATTAATTTCCAAGCAATCAGAGGGAATAATTATAATTATTACTAGCTGTGCTCGCGACTTCGTCCGCGTGGAATAGTTATTTTTTCCTCGTTTTTTTTTACATTTTCCATTATTTCTTCGCTCCTAATAGTGCAGCGTGATGTTATATAGCCTAAAGCCTTCCTCGATAAATGGTCTATTTAACACAAAAAGAATTTTTCAATTCGGACCAGTAGTTCCTGAGATTAGCGCGTTCAAACAAACAAACAAACTCTTCAGCTTTATAATATTAGTTAAGATTTCAATCGTTCGAAAATAGAACGATTTGAAACAACGGTGCATCGCTCGATTTAAATTAGATGGCGCGTTATTCTAGAAACGAGCGGTAGAAAATATATTTAGAAGGAGTTTTACAATTCAGACCTTAGTGCGTGCGAGGTTGAGCCATGTGATCCTTGATACATTTCTGTAGCTGCATAGCAACGTTCACCCACTAATAAAAGGCATTAGCTGTTTTTAACAAAGGAAATTCATAAAAAGCAACAATGTGATTTACCAAATTGAGGGTCTTCTGAAGGTTAGGTCTAGGACGGTCGCTAATGAGAGGTTTTGTAGATGTCGTGTCTCGTCTACTCGTGAAGTATTATTACCTACCTTTTGTTTATTGCCAATTATGGTGATGACAGCGTAATTTTGCTTAAAGGTTTGCCACTGAAACTTTAATGATTATTATTATGCGTCCACATTTTTGACGGGTTTTTATTACCCGTATTTAATTGCCAATTATATAGTCGTAAAGGGTATTTTTATTTATTAATGTTGGTACAAACATCAATGTTGGCGTGATTTTACGTAATGTACCAAACTTGGTAACTTGAAAAATAGCATTGGTCGAGTCAGAACTTAATTTATACTGTTAAAATAAAATGTAGATTTTGGTGAATTAATTATTTGTAATTTACAAAGTTAACCGAAGAAGCAATTGCCTAAAAAACTTAAGAATTGATTGTTGACTTAATGTAATAAATATGCTAAATGATAGGTGCATGTTAAATTTCGAAACCCAAATCACCAAATAATGATATTTTTATCCAAAACCTACGCATTTTTCACGCCTATACAGTCGTATTAGTAGTCACTAAAAGTAGGTTAAAATTTACTTACAACATTTGATTTTATTATTTGTTATTTGTAAAGCGAAGCTAAAAATAGCTTGTCAAAATTTCGCGTGTACTATGTGCCTACTGTCGCCGCTTAGCAATAACCGATTAACGTTACCTAATCGATGTGTCTTGTTCCAGATGGGTTCAGCGGCCGATATCCGTGATAACGTAAGTACCTATATAACTACCGTCACGATATTTTTTTATATTTTAGAATAGTGTTGCTACCTCGAGATAAACCTTGTGCAAGAAGGATATGGCAACCGATTTTTATCGGCTGAGCAACGGAAGATTTTAGTCGTATCGTTGACTGATATGACCCCAGAGTCTAGGGATATGCCGATTTGATAGGCAGGTCTGGGCCGTTGGCTTATCTGGTGATGATCTCACTGCTTGAAGCGGGTGGCAGGGTTTCGAATATTACTTAAAAGTTTAGAATAGATTTTCATAAAAGCGAACGTATTTATTGTTTTAATGTAGGTTGTATTGTTTTTTCATGTACAATCATGTTTAAATAATTACTTCTGTTGTCCATAAGACAAAATCTGAGGCTTTAAACTTTGGATTCAAATCTAAGTATGCGACATTGTCTGTATTTTGTTTATTGATTTTTCGTATGGTCACTATTAAAAAAGTTTTTGTGTACAATATTCGTTTTAAGTTGGTTTGGACCTCCGTTTTAGTTCGGGCCTTCCAAAGCATTTTTATACTAGCACAGCATAGTGGTTTTCCCTTGCGTGAAAAGCGAAAGCCCAATTCAAGATTAAAATGTACTAGAGGTTGGCTGAATCGTGTGTAACATGTAATCGAAATTATGACCTATCTAAGATTAAGCTAAGAATTAAACATTCGTAAGAGATCTCTTCATTATTGTAACAGATTTGAGTTACTGCGATATTACGCAGTTATTAACCGCGTAATTCTGGGATATAACTTACACTCAGCGTCAAAAAAATCGCACCTTCGCGAAAATAACTTTCAAAATGGTATTAACCTTTGATACGCATATATACCCCTACCAATATTGGTATCATTTGAAAGCTCAATAAATAACCTGTAAGAAAATCATCACTTGATTTAATAAAAAAGAAAATTGACGCCACAGTGGCGATTTTTAAAACATATGGTAATTTTGCTCTTTTTGAGGTCCGCTAATTGCGCTAACTTTAATGTGTACAACAAGGTCGATACCGATTCGATTGGGGGTTTTTGCTAACAAACAAGTTAAGAAGGACACAATAAAAGAATTGTCACAAGAAACACAGCTTGCATATCGATACCACACTTGAAGAAGCTGGTCAAGTGATTGTACTGCTTCAATCGGGTATGCGGTAAGGTGATGTCGGTTGGCAACTGAACTTGTACCATTTTTCGATTCGAAAAGTTTACCAGCGGTTCCTGGAGACCGGGGGCTACATCCATAGACAAGGATTTGGTAGATTTTATTGCATCTCGGACAGAGCCGACCGCTTTCTTGTTTCAATGTGTTTACGAAATTGGTTCCCAAATGCCTTTGAGTTACAACAAGCAGCTTCAAACAGCACGCAGAAGAACCGTAAGAGTGTGTAGACACAGACGAAGGCTGAGGGAGGAGAAGATAATGGCGCACAGAACTGCTAGGGGTCCATAATTAACGGCAGCCCATCGACAAGTCGCTTGAAATTTGCTCGCGGCCATTTTGATTGGACTCTTGACCAACGGAGGGCTGTAGTCATCTCAGACGAGACGAAAGTGTGCCTTTATTGCTACGATAGACGCAAGAGAGTATATCGAAGACAAGGAGGACGTTCCATACAAGTTTGGGTATCCAGGACTGTTGATACGGCGTCGTGTCCTGTATGTTCTAGGGCGACATGTAGGCTGACGGCAAAACCGAACTTCTTTGCGTCTCTCGGACTCCAATTACTCGCGGGCGAGGGTCGCTGACTGCGTACCCGTACATTACAACGATCCTGGAAGAACATGTGGTCCCATAAGCCGGTTTTGTTGGCGAAGGGTTTCAGCTAAGCCACGATAACGCCCGCGTTCATATTGCAGTGATTGTGCGCGAATACCTTTAAGAGGTTGGGATCTCTGTCACGCAGTGGCCAGCCCAAAGTTCAGAGCTAAACCCCATAGAGCACCTCTTAGGCCATCCAAAGCGTAGGGTTCGATCTCGTGATTCCGCTCCCACCACACTCCAGGAACTCGAAGGTACCGTAATGGAAGAATGGGATTTAAAATTGGTTAGATCCATGAAGGAGTGTATGGAAGCTGCTATCAGAGCAAAGAGGGGTAACAGTAACCTAAAAAAATGTTTTAGGTTACTCTTAACCCTGTTTTGTATTTTTTTTTTGATAATTTACTTGTTTTTTTTAATCAACTTTAGTTGAAAATTTTTATGGTTTTGGAAAAGTATTTTTTCACATGTATTCTAATAATAAAAATAAATAAATTTAATTGTTTTTGTGTACCCCTTTTCATTACCTTTCCAACGATACCAAAAACCAGCCAAATAATTGGTTCCTAATGAGCTTAAAAATTGTTTGAAGTAGTTTTTTCAAAAGGTGCGATTTTTTTGACGCTGAGTGTATTACTCAAACGGATAACTGTAGGTATCGATTGCCAGTTGCCCGTATTCCGAACCGTTAAACAGTCGATTCTCTTTCCCTCTCATATTCGGCGGACGGCGAAAGTAGCACCATAAATCACGTCGCGCCCTGCGAAATCGGTTAATTGTTGGTGCGGATTTTTTTGCGACAAGTCATTGGCAGCCGGTCGGCGGAGCTGTTGCGGTTGCGGAGTGCAGCTGCGGTATTGATTAATTGGCACTATCGACTGTGGCAGTGAGCCGTCTCTGGATAGAATCGAAAGTTCAAGCCGTTTGGTCGTGGAATGCTTTTTTTTATGACAGAGGCGGCAAACGGGCCTGATGGTGATCACTTCTGCTCATAGACAGCGCAACACCAGGGAGTCATAGGTGCGTTGCCCCGTACCTTAAGAAATTTTGAAGGTCCCCTAAGTCGTATCCGTTCAGAAAAGTCGCAGCGAGAAGCTGATTCTCGCCTTTGCGATGATTGATTTGTGCTTTGCCCAGTATTCAATCTGACTAAAGATTTGTTCAAAAAGACCACCTCTTGATTCACTCGGCCTAACCTTTGTGTCACTTAATTCCTGGACGAGGTTATCTATTAGAGGCTATGTTTTGCATGTATGTTCATTATAGTATAGTAATATTTATATCCAGTATATGTAGCATAATTTAACATCTTACTTTAATTTATATACTTTAGGTTTTTGCCTATAAATACTGTGTTCTCTTTGTGCACTCACCGCACCCAATTCTGCTCCCTGTTGACTCCCAAGGTTGACCGTTAGAGAATGCCTGGTACGAAATGGTAGAACTATTAAGTTGTCATTTTGTACCATTTGGTGCAATCATAAGAGAGGTAGGGCATAGCGAACCTTCGCTCGAATTGAGCCGCCCGTCCGGGGAAGGACCTCCACCCTATAGAATACCACAGTCAAATGACCTCTGGGTCGTGTTTCTGCCGGTGAGTAGGGTTTCCGGAGCTCGTGGGGGGTTAGGGTTGGGCCGGCATGGCGGTGGCAACTGACAGGTAACTGACCAGTTACTTGCCAGTTGTCACAGCGACTTGGGCTTCTCTTTCGCTTTCCATCAGGCGTAGAGAAGCCACTATGTCGAGCCACTATAAAAAAAAAATCAGGTTTATAAATAAATGAATAAAAATAAAAGTTCATTGGCGGGTTGAGCTGCCGACACGCGGGCTGATGCGTGACAGTCTAAACATAGTGTGGTGACATTTATCGTGTGACGATGCATCTCGGGTCAGCGGTCGATGTAGAGATCGGCAATTTAAGCGAACGCTCACTGAAATATTGTAACGCTTTCTTGCGCTATGTGACGCGACGATTAAAAGGCTTACAGCTTATAATTACCCTATCCTTCTCAGCAGAACACGTCCATATGATTCTACAAACGCTCCATAGGATGCTTAAGTGTAAAGCCGGTATGACTTCTAACAATAAAGTTAAACCAGTATTTGCTTTTGTCTCAAGAAATTATCTTCTTCTTTCTTCGTCCCTTTTCCCGTTATTCCCTGGGGTCGGGCCATCTCACTATACGGCTGTTTCAAGAAGATATGATTTTTTTAAATGATTTTATTACAGTAAAGCGATAAAAGCGAGTACTCCTATTTAAAAGGCCGGCAGCGACCCCAGAACTCAATATGAGTCCATAGGCGGTGTCGACTGATTACCATCAGGCATCACATTTGCTCGTCTGCCGCTTCTTGCATAAAAAAAGAAACAGTATCTTGTCTTCCACTGCAGAAAGTTGACTTCCCCTATACATAGAACTATACGTTATGCTGCTGTCAGTCACCTTGCCGTCTTCGGTCCATTGTGCCGGAGCAAACTAAAACCTAAGGGTTTTTTCTTAATTGCCTCAATTTTTTCAAACATCTAACCTTGACCTTCAATGTAACATAATTCACGGGTTACCAACCTTTTATCTTTCGTGGCGCACTTATATGTGTTGTAAAGATTTTTCTGACGACGCCCTGCTCAACTGATATGATAGTCAGCTCAGTGATGCTAGTGGCTTAAGACCAGAAGAAACATAAAACTGGTCAAAAAGTAACATTTTGATACGGTCAGTAACACGGGTTTTTTTAGACACATTTGTAAAAAAACAGTCTTATGTTACGGACGTTTGTAAGTCTCCGCATATCTCGTTTACTTCAATAAATAAATGAACAGTTCAAAAAAGTAACAGGAAAGTAACATTGAGCCCGTGTAACATGAGAAACTCAAAAGTATCATTCTGGCAACGCTGAGTCAGCTACATAAGCTAGGTTATAAGTTCAGGTTCCAGATTCCTGGTTCGCGGCGTCCCTGCCACTATCCACCGCCGGTGGATAGTGGTGGCGCCTACGCTTTGGGAACCCCTGTACTAAGTGACCTTACTGACGTACCTATTAACTGCGCCGTGCATCCCGACACCATGATCGATTGGTTCGAGATCATCTGATAAGATACGATTTGGCGCTGCAGTGTCAGTTGAAACAATCTTTACTTTTTTTCGCAACACCTTTACCCTATAGCGGCTCTCATAAATCTACGAAAAAAGGCTATTATTAAGTTGTTGCTTAAAACTCGATCCTGGGTTCGATATCCGGTAGGGTCGAGCAGAGTTGCCAGATCTCCCGATTTCCCGGGAGTTCTCCCGATTTTGGTCAATATCTCCCGATGTCCCGGATTTCGTCCAAAAGTCCCGATTTTTTTTACCTTCTATATTGTGTAAATATGACCATAATGGAGCAAAATCCTCCACGATTTAACGATTTTCTTAGACGGATGACCTTTTTTGCTTTTTGCTCTCCAAGCAACTGAATGGGAAAAATTTTAGTTAGTTATCAGGATTCTTAGGCAAAAAGAACATCTCCCGATTTTTTTACAAGTATGTACACATCTCCCGGATTTTGATTATACACCTCCCGAAAAGTCAACATTTTGATCTGGCAACTCTGGGTCGATGTAGGAAACGAACTATTCTATATTAGTCCGGATCCGGGTGGTGTGAGACACTTTCAGTAATCATCTGAAACTCACAGTACAAAGCAAAATCGTAGTTTGAGACCTAGCTCATTTATGCATTATCATCATCATCAGCATCATCAGCCTATTGCAGTCTACTGTTAGACATAGGCCTCTTCAGTTGTTCGCCACTTACGGCAAACATCTGGAGGATATACCTATAATCACCACACTGGGCAGGCGGGTTAGCGATCGCAGGGGGTAGCTTTTAGCACCGGTAACGCTGCTGCCAGCCATCGGTCTGTGGTAATTTAGCTACCTTCAATTGTGATGGTTATACCGCTACCAGTCGGTTGCCAGCGCCTCGTTTGTTATTCGGCAGGATGCACCACGGGCAGGTGAGGTTGGCTTGGAGCGAAAAGACGATAGGCCGCTCCCTTACATTATGGGCATTGTCTATGCGCATTTATTTATTTAAAATTCTTTGTTGCAATCATCATATTCATGTATCCTTAGTTTATCGCAAGCTTATAGGCCCACTAACTAAGTCATTTTTTTATTACTAAAGTAAATGTACTATTACTTTCCGTCTGTGAGTGACATTTTTTAATAACGCGTAAGAGAATGAGCGACGTCGTACTTTTGGCACGCAAGAAATTTTTCGCGGCTAGGTTTTCACGTCATTTAGATCCGGGTTGAATAACCTAATGTATACTAATGTATAGTTCTCGTCTGGTCTCATTATCTTCGCAAGACTATTTCCCCTTAATAGCACTAATCTGTGGTAATAGGCGAATACAATTGCGCTTAACACCTGAGGTGTATTGTTTCGGTCGGTGTAGACATTTGTTGTATACGGTATCGCCTGCGAATGGTGTTTGAATATGTGATCTTGTTATGCGGTAAAGCGATAGTTAAACACGTTAATTGCGACGGGGTTCACCAGTCAAATTATACCTTTTCTATTGTGTCTGGTTTCACGATCCTAACTGATTGAGGATTCATTTTAGAATCCTCAATCAATTAGGATTATTGGCAATAAATAAGGTTTTGAAGTGGAGAATTTTACATACGGAGCTACATAAGTTTCAACTGGAACTTTCAACAAACATAATCAGCAAAATGGTACATACTTTTAAAAATTAATCTTTTACGTAGTTCGTACGTAGACGTCGTACTACTTGGCTTCCCCTGTAAAAGTGAACCTTTCTTTCTTCCACCACATCCTGAAGAGATAGGCTCGTGGTCGTGGGCAATGACCAACTATCTGGTAGATATAGGGTTACTAGACCCAGACCCATTTGTATTTTGACACTATTCCGTGCCGCTATTTTTACGCGTAACTTCAAATCTTGTAATTCTGACTCTGATTAGTTCACTCAGAACATTATAAGTAGTGTGTATGCTCTGGTTTTTGGTCGCTCAGAGCGTGACTGACGCTTGCTGTGTTCCGCGAACTTCACGCGCCATCGCTCGCTCCGCAGTGGACGCGTTTCCAATGCTAACCATTTGCTCCAATGTACTCATCATCATCGTCAGCCTTCCTCGATCCACTGCTAGACATAATCCCAACAACAATCGGGATGATGACTAAAAATAATTTAATGTCCATCAGATAGATTAATGAAAAATATTGGATACGTATTTTTTATTTTGCCTCTTGATCAAAAACTTACGAAGATACATTGATTTTAAATGTCACATGACGTCACGTTAGAGTACAAAATATACTCTAACGTGACGTAGTTAGCCCCCACTCCGTAACTTTAATGCGCTATATCTAAGTATTTTCTTGTTATTTCGACAAAACAAAAAATACGGGTCTTATATTTTTTTATTATCTAAGAGACGGACTAATTATTTTCTTCATTTTCATACCTTGTCATCATCCGTATTGTCATTTGGGGCGTTTTGTTTTAACCAAGCTTGGCAATAGGTTTTTTTTTTTTTATAGTGGCTCGACATAGTGACTTCCCTACGCCTGATGGAAAGCGAAAGAGAAGCCCAAGTCACTGTGACAACGGGCAAGTAACTGGTCAGTTACCTGTCAGTTGCCACCGCCATGCCGGCCCAACCCCAACCCCCCACGAGCTCCGGAAACCCTACTCACCGGCAGAAACACGACTCAGAAGTCATTTGACTGCGGTATTCTATAGGGTGGAGGTCCTTCCCCGGACGGGCGGCTCAATTCGAGCGAAGATTCGCTATGCCCTACCTCTCTTAGATTTATTTGTACCCAGTAAGTAAGTAAGTATTAATATTATTTGTACCCAGGTAAACGCTGCTGCCCGTTTCTTGATATCCCTTAGTCGACTTCTAAGACACTACGTGGTCCTATTTTAAATTCGGAAACCACACAAACAAAGAGAGAGAGGTAGGGCATTGCGAATCTTCGCACGAATTGAGCTGCCCGTCTGGGTAAGGACCTCCACTCTATAGAATACCGCAGTCAAATAAACTCAGGGTCATTATTCTGCCGGTGCGTAGGGTTTCCGGAGCTCGTGGGGGTTTAGAGTTGGGCCGGCATGGCAGTGGCCACTGACAGGTAACTGATCAGTTACTTGCCCCTTGTCACAGGGACTTGGGCTTCTCTTTCGCTTTCCATCAGGCGTAGGGAAGCCTTTATTTCGAGCTACTATAAAAAAAAAAACACGACACAAGTGCTTAAGTTACTTACTATGAGATCTGATCAATCTATGTGATATTGTTTGACATTTATATTTATTTATTTATAACCTGTTACGTAACACAAGTTCGTTAGTTCCTATTCCGCATATCTTAGCGAACGAATGTTTGACCGCCTCATTTGGATACACATCCAGTCTATTCTTGGCGTTCTCACTTACTCATCCGATATATTTTGGGCGATTCCCAGCCCAGAGGTTTCTTTTTGTGCCGCTCATCAATCAGCATTCAATAAGTGCGGGGATTGTGTCAATTACACATCTAAAGAGCTTGATTTCAATTAGGCGGTGTTGAGTTTAGGAATTCATAGTTTTTTATTAGGTTACTTTTACACTTTGGGTTTTCACATGATCAGAGACTTAGGTAAGGTCAATATTTTCTGATGCCCGAAAATGTGAAATAAAAAATGAAGTGGGAACTAATGGATTAGGTTTCATAAAGTACTAGCTGCACCGCGACTTTGTGCTTTGCTATTCTTGTTAATTTGTATTCTTGTTAATGGGAATCAGAATCTTGTTAAATAAATTTATGAGCATTCAGTAACTTCAGCATGAAATACTAACCAACAACCATTCATTGTCGCATATAAATGCTTGTTGAATTAAAAGTTTTTATTATAAAACAATATTAAAATTTCTTACCAAGAAATCAATAATAATCCCAAATTGTTGCCAATTCGAAATCTTACTAGTCAAATAATATCCTAGCCCATGCATTTGTTTCACGATTAGTCTAACGTGAAACAAATATCTCAGTATAAATCGAAAGTAAAATTTACACTAACAGAGGAAGTGGCCTCCTACGATCAAAACTGAAAATATTTTACACGGCCATTTACCTAACAACAGGAATCACTGTACTGCGGTAAGCAATAAATCGTAAGCCGCGGTGCGATGTAAAAAGCCCACCAACCACCCACTTGAACCCGCTTTTTACTAAAAAGCTTGTGCCAATCTTTTTTTTGTTGCATATTGGTTCAACATACTTTTTCCACACTAAAATAGCTTCACTGATGAAGGTGTAATTATTATCCGATATTTGTCGACGGGGTCATTGACCCGCGACACGTGCTTGGACTTTTTTTTTTGCTTACGCGCATGTCAACGTACAGTTTCAATTGTCGGGTGGGCACGAAAAGCGGTGTTAATCATATCAAGTGGAGGTGTTAATTTTGTCTAGGCATTTTTCTTATAAGAGCCTACCTACCTAGCTGTTATCTTCATTTTATAATAAGTATGTAATAAAAAAATTTGCTTAGCAAATAAACATTTAGGGGGAACATCGTTTCGTTTGGTTAACTTATCTACTTGAGGACTACAATGACTTAATAAATAAAGGCGCTGTACAATAGGAATGTTTCCAGAGTCAAAATAATTACATTATATTTAGTAGTTTACAAATGAAAAAATACGAGTCTTTGATTTTTAAGCAATCTGAAAGACGGACTAATTACATTTTTTACGGCAACAGGCCTTTTCATACCAACTACTTGATCTCAAACTTAGGTTTTTCCTTGTTCTATGAGTACCAGATAACTGGCGGCGTCTCTCCAAACACGCAGACTCCAGACAATTTAGAAAAGTTCGTTTCTCAATAGAATTGTATCTGGAATCATAGGATTTACGCTCCAGCCAATGCCCACCGAGGCCGTCAATCTCTGATCTGTTGTTTGTGTATTTGATATGGGAGGCGCCGATATTCCGGTAATTTACGATACACATAATAACATATCGACTTATTTCGAAACTCCTTATCACATAATGGTGCATTAACTTCGTACACAAACACTGGCTTACGGACGGAGGCCTCGGATTCCTTATCGGGCCAGAATGTTTGGTCGCGCATATCGATTCTGATTGGATACTTCTGTCTATTTTATGATATCGCAGTCCTACGACTAGTTTCTATCGTATATTTACGATCTACAATCGTACAAGCAAAGGCTTATGCCGCGGCCTTACATTGCATTCAACTTTGCGTCCAATCACTGTCCAATGCCCAATACTTACGCGCTCAATGTCTTCATCGTGTCAAAATACCGATACACACATTGGTGCATTGGACGCAAAACGTTACGTTTGGTGCAAATATCTCCGATATGTTGCCCCGGCTTTATGATAGTTCAACTGGCTATCACTCTCATTTTCCTTTGGTCAATCTTTGTTGCATTTTTATTTTATTTTATATAGCGGTATTTTGGAAGGCGAGGAAAGGAGTTCCCACCTCCATGATGGCCCACGAGATGCTTCTACACCCTCTGTTTAAAGAAAACGATAGAAGAGAGAATGACAACACGTTCCACTTTCTTTACTATGCAGTATGTTAAGTAGGTACCTATAGCACAAGCTTTAACTCAGTTTCGGACTAGATGGCGCTGTGTAGCCCGGCGTGACATTGGGTTATATGTTTTTTCGTTATCAAGTTTAAAAATGTTCACGCCTACCAACTACCAAAATATAATACATTTTAAAGTCTTTTTGCCGTAGACTACCTTGAGGTATATCGAAACCAAAAGACGTAACTGTAAAATTCGCTACGTATATTGTGATTATGCCTCGGGCTTGCAGTTAATCACCAAATATAACACATAATGTATATGGAGGTATATGACGCTGACCTCTCCTCTTCAAACAGTACCGTGATCTTTGATAAAAAATACGGCGTGTTTTTATATTTGCTAACTCGTTTAACATGGTTATTTCAATTCGCATGACACATTCGGTCATCGCAAAATGGGACGCCACCACGTGTATTGAATGAACTTTAATAAAGCATTTAGTGTCGATTTTATATTATATGGTTCCTGGTAAGATGCGACGATAACTACAATATCAAAGTATTTCGTTAACCAAGGAAATATACCTGCGCAATAGAAAAAGTAGTTTTCGATATGCATTGTCACCATCGAGGCGCTCAAGTTGTTATCATAAAAACTAACAAAAGAAATGCATCTGGAATTAACGATAATCTTACCAGGCACTACTAATGCACTGGATATTTTAAACTAAATACTATTATCGTATTGACAGATCGCATAAAGCAAGAAAAATCTGATACATTTCTCATGTTCCCCGCGCCCCTATTTTAACATAACGGTCAATGTATTTCAAATCGTTGTTTCTCATACGTTTTCCCCAAAAATGTTTAACAAAAATACAAATCTATTGTTGTAAATGTTCCAAATTTAAATTTGTTCTCGCGATTTCCCCCCACGTGTGTGAATGGAAACGCGATCTCGACAGTGGGGTGAATAAATTCCATCGATCTGTATGTACCCTGTCCAACGTACGTTTAACGGTCTCCTATGTATTATTGCTGGTTTTTGCGAACATTCCGAGTTTGCGATTTTCTTGTTTACCCCCCTCACGGTGAGTTCGGGACGCCCGCCATAGTGTCAGACTTAACTTGACATCTCATGTTTTTTTGCTAGCCGTTTTCCGTAATCGATTTGGGGAACCTTTTTTCTCTCGGTTGAATTCTTTGGGTGTTGCTAGCTGTTCGTTCAGTGATTTAACAAGCCGCGAAGAGGTATTAAAATATTTTCGTTTTGTTTACATTTTGTTGAATTTAATAGCTTGAAATGAAATACTTTTGTGCACTGGTTTATATTATTTGCTGGCTAATTTACCTATACCCATTGGGCTGATATAATGACCTTAGAAGGACAGCAGTGGCTAGATGGAGAAAGCCTGGAATTGAGAAATGTGGCGTGAATTAAAGGAGGCCTACCTTCAGCATTGAACGGGCCAGGTCTGTTGACTGATTGATTTAATTAACCTTCAGCCTTGCCAGCTATCATTTCTTCTTTTGTTTAAGAAATGTCAATTGTTTAATTAGAAATGAATTCTTATTATAACATACTTGATATTATAGCGAGACATGGTAATAACAGTTTCATAATCCACAGTACTTACCAATAACACACAAATATCATTGGACATCTAGCACTGTATTGTTGTTGCATAATAACGAACGATGTATTTACCTAGCGGTTGTAAATACCGGCGCGTACGGCCGAAAAAACAATTAGCTTGATCTTTAACTCGTCGCAGTAAGGTTCAATTGTTCTAATTGTTTTGGCGGTGCGAGCTCAACTGGCGTAGTAAAAGCGTCGTAAACGTCTTATTGTTTTTGCGTGCAGTTTCCGAGTAACGGCCGGCGTTTGGTGTTGGTTTGGCGTTTGCACGTGTCGGGCTTGGGAGACTATTGAAGGTCGCGATGGATTGGTTTGGGTCTTTGGGCAATTGTCATGGGTGGATGCTTGTTGTTAATCACGTTTGAAACTAGATAGACCGCGTAATTGTGAAGGAAATGATGAGACACTATATCCATCGTACTACCCGACGACGCGGCAAGATTCATCCGTAGGTACGTAATGAAAGGACCCCGTAAATGGTCTAGCAGTTTGGTCTAGTGATAGTCAATTATAGAGAGAATTTTGTGTACATAAACATTGTCTTGCTGATAAACGACATTTTTTATTATGCTAGTGATTCAATGACGGAAGGTTACCGTTTAACGTCAAACTGAAAAGTCCTCTTCTGTCCACCATGGCTATAAAACAAATACATATTGAAGCAACAGTAGGTACGTATTAGTCTCTGTAGCGCTCATATTTCCAAGCCGTCTTTTGAATACATTAAAGTGTTTATTTATGACTCTGAAGAGTGTGTCATTCGTAGCGGTAACAGTCTTAAGTACGTCAATATACAATAAGTATCATTGCATTACCTCATTTGCAATTCATTCAGTCCAGTACATTTCTCGTTAAGAGAAAACGCAACTAACACTATGGCGCCCCATTGTGAATAATTTCCTTATAGTCTTATCACTTTCGCAATAAAGGTCATTTTGAAACAGCCACAAGTCACAAGTTAACAGTACCCTAGATACATACGGGTGTGTAACGATTTTTCATGGAAACCATTATAAATATTCCATTAACCAATCTTCCTTTCAAATGAGCTTTTTCTACCGAAGCGTCGGCGCTTGTTTTTCGCTAAAAATAAAGTGAACGATGATTGTTTACCTCGAATGGAAAGCCTACCTACGACAGTAATAGCAAACGGTGTGTAGGTAACTTCTAATTGAAGTATGATTAACGATCGTTATTCTTTTTCATACAAAAATGTAAATTATTTCTTCAACATTTATAAAATAAATATAGAATTACCTAGTCTAAAGAGAGAAGACGGAATATTCCGGATTAAATTTTCGGTCGAATCAATTCAGAAAAGACCATTTCCTAATTGCCAGAATATATATAAATATATAAAAGGAGAAACTGACTGACTGACATATCAACATACAGCCTAAACGGCTAAACGTAGGCACTTGAAATTTGGATGGGACGTAGCTTAGGTACCGTAGAGGTGCACTAAGAAAGGAATTCACACGGGAGCGGGAGTTAACGAAAAAAAATAGTATTGAACCCGTGCGAACCCGGGTAGAATAAAATATTGTAATTTTTTTGGTTATAAGTTTTTGAAAATGTTGGTGATTATAAAGCGGCAAGGTTAAACCTCTTGATGTCCAATGACCTACCTGTTTTATTACGACATACAACTAATTATGATATTTTTTTTATGTTGACCATAATGAAATATGTACAAGAAACAAACTATAGATCAGGTATTTAGTAGTATATTTATTCTGTTGCATTCTTGACCGAGCTGACTCATCTCAACAAAAGCACTTTAACATCATCATATTCAGTACTAACAGTTAGTATTCTTAAAAACAATAATGTAGGATACTCGTAGAAAAACATTTTAGCTCACTATTTTATTTATCAACTAAGATAATTTTAGAATACTTGCTTGTTTCACTGACTTTTTTGGTACGTCGCGACCGTCATAATAATCCGAGGTCTCATAACAGAGTACATCTGAGGGAATTTATTAAAATATGTTAATAGGAGAACACTATGAATATATGAATTGTTAATTCTCGTCCTTAAGGTCGCGTTTTCTTCCCTGGGCAAACAATGGGGGTGGTACTTGATTTATTTTCAAGATGAATCCCTTGTTGTTTTGGGGTGTTACCTACAGAATGTTCATTATGTAAAAGTTAATTTTGGTATTGCCGTGTGGCGAAATAAATCATTGAACAAGTCTGGGGTCGTTTAAAGGGACGGTCACTAATAATGGGATTTAGTATTTGTATGTGCTGGTATGTTTGTATGTGGAGCCGTAGCTAAAGATCTATCACAGGCCGATGACGGGCAGCAGCGTCACTGGAGCGAGGAGCTACGCCCTACCGACCGCCAACACGCCTGTCTAGCGCGGTGATTATGGTCAATACATCCAGATGTGTTTGCCCAAAGAAGCAAACAAGTGAAGAGGCCTATATCCATCAGTGGACTGCGATAGGCTGATGATGATGATGATGTGGTGGTCGAAAGGCGAATGTCTATAATAAACTGATGAACTTGTTGTAATGTTATGATCTCATCAAGTCTGTGAATAAATCTTTAGACGATGACTTTAGGTGACGTGAAAATCGTATTAATATATTTACATCTTGACCGTATATTTTTACAACGCCTGACACGTATTTCTACAGTCTGTTAGCGAGAACTAAGGTGTTCTTCCTTGTAATATCAATGCTAGGAAACAACTACTATGGCTATCCCCCAGAACACAAGCAAATCAGGAGCCAACATTTCTAACTTGGAATAAAATCCGAGCTTTTATGTGTCTAAAACACGCTGCCAAACATTTTGTTCTTACAACACATGAAAGTTCAAAAATGAAATATGCCGTAATAAGTTGTAACAAACACCAAATCTCAAATTAGACCCAATTAGCTGTGCTCTAAATTGTACCTTACTACATCACAGCGTTATTTAATCCCCATCAACGTTCAATTGTTGATCGTAATCTAAAACGAATGAGTGTAAAAACTGTAATACGAACCCCAGTTAAAGATAGATTAGAAGAAAAATTAAGCGATTCCCGAAGGGAAGCCGAAACTGATGTACCTAATTGATAATTATCGTGCGTTAACTGATATAATTACGTTGGCCCCTGTAATTAAAAGGCGTCATTTCAACTAAAAAAACAAGCTTCGAATTACACGAAATTACTAGTTATTGCTACGTACTTATTACGTCTTCCCGCTCCCGTACTATACGGAAATGGGAAATAGGCAATGTTGCGTTTGAATTTTGACCCTATGGTTCAGGAATTAAGGTGCAATACATAATGTTTAAGCTGGCTAAGTATGTTTGTATTTGATAAGGGCCTGCTACTTACTTATTTTTGAAGCTAATTTGGATTTCATTTCTTAAAAACGTGCGAGTGTTTTATGCAGAGAAGGTTCCTTATTGTTTTTATTATATAACCTCAACGTATAGATTAAAGCTGTAAAATCCGCATAATTGTGTTGGAAACAGTATAATCCATTTACACCAAATAAATAACAATAGGTAGGTAAATACAGATATTATGTAGGCAGAAAAAAAAGGCAATAATGCAAACATATTTTTGTCGTAAGTATTGTTATCATAATTAGGAGACTTTTGAGTCCAATACTCTCTTTTATTATAATATAATAGCCAATAGGATATGATTACGTACTTGTTGACGATTTTCAGAACTAATTCAGGATTAATATATAATAATTGGGTGTCGTTTTTAGATTTACGAAGTGTTCTGAAGTAATAATACAGTTACATGCATGCAACTTCCATTGACAATTTTTTTCTGTAATAAAACGATTGCACCTCTAAATATTTTGGTTAAAAATTTTCCCCAAGGTTTATAAAATATTTTTTACTATTTTACAATAAATTAGTAACATAAAATGTCAATTAATTGTGAACTCTTTATGTGATCATCAAGCCTTTTGATACCACGGGGAACCTTCGAAGATCCCTCGGTACCCTAAAAAAGCGATCGTCGGAAAACGTTTAGCGTAATTATCAGTAAGGTCATTTACCTAAGGGCACGTGGATCATTGGAAAATAAAACTTCCATTTTATACCGCATGTTGGACGAAAAGTAAAAAAGGTATAATTTTGTTTTTGAATTGATTACAATCAAACTGGCGGGTGGGTGGTCATTGTGGTGCAGTGTATTAGTTATCAGTGAAGCAGGTACATACAATCTTTACTTAGAATGTAAGAATGAAATAGCTCAGCTGATGCTGCCCCAGTATCGCGTTCAACTTTTATTGTTTATACGAGTACATATAGGTACGTAAGTCTTAAAAAAACTCAAAACGTTTTCAGTGGTCATTTTATTTTATATTTTGAAAACAGGTGTTGCGTACCTACTTCCTAACGTATTTAGCTTTTGGAAATACTTTTTTTTACACTTCTCCATACACTTTTATTTTCTTTTTTATATCAATTAGAAAATCACCAATTGAAATGGCTACTTTATCTTCAATATTTTTTTCTCTCATTTAATACGAGTAAAGGAATATAAATTTCTAAAGTTACGGTATATAAAAGTCGACTTCTGTGCAACTGCACCGACGTGCTCGGCTGTCACCATCCAAAAATTTGATTATGCCTTTCAGCTGTCTGTTAGTCTATATATGTATATTATATTATATATAGCAAGGTAGTTAGTACTAGTAGTAGTTAGGCCATATTAGAATAGAATAGAATATATTTATTGCACCATGTTTATAGATAGTTCACATACAAAGTACTACACTTACTAACTAGTACAACATAGACCCTGTAAGGGTATGGCAACATTTATGATTTGGTACACAGAGAAATAATTCAGGTAAATTACGAATTGTCTTATACATATATGTAAACTAATGTTATGATCTAAAGATAGACGAGAGCATAAGTATACACAGGCATTAATTAAATTATTTATTTTATTTTATTTTCGAAGTATTCTTGAATGGTGTAGTAGCATTGGTTTGTGAGAATGGTCTTTAGTTTTTTGTAAAATATGTTTACGTTGGTTTCGCACTTTAGATCAGTTGGGAGTTGGTTATATATTTTGATGCTCCGGTATTGTGGGCTATTTTTATACATTTCTAACAGTGGTACAGGTAAGACTAAATTAAAGGGGCGGCGGGGATTTTTGTCGTGTTCATAGAGATGTATGTTCTTTTTTACAAAAGTGGCAGTTTCTAGTATGTATAGGGAAGGCAGAGTAAGGACTTTTTGTTGCATGAAGTGAGGTCGGCAACTTGTTCTCTGTTTTATATTCAGTATAATGCGAAGGCATTTCTTTTGGGTGATAAAAAGGTGTTTGGCGTCTACACTGTGCCCCCACAGAATAATACCGTAACGAAGCCAGGAATGTGCATATGCGTAATATGCCGACATTGCGCATTCTTTATTGGTGTTCGTCTTTAAGACATGTAGAGCGTAGATAAATTGGGATAATTTTGTTTTTATTTGTTCAACATGTTTCTTCCAATTCAGATGCGTGTCTAGAGTCAATCCTAAAAGTTTGATTTCACTTACCTCTTCTACATTCATACTTATTCGTCCTGTCTTCTTCACTGCTACTCACCCCTTTACACTACATTCAGTCATTGTTTCGTTGTCACGTTTTTTGTCGCCATCTGTGTGTTTTGAACTGTTTATTTTGTAATTATTTTCCGATGACTGGTATGGAAGGCATTATTATTTGTTAGATTAGTGGTCGCACTATTCACCGAACTTGCCATGTATTAAAAGTTGATAACGTAATAATAGAAACATTGTGTTTCTAACTAACTAACAGCATGATTGTACATATTTTTTTTATTGCTTCCAATCCAATTGCTGCGGTTACCTTAGGGGAATAGTAAGCGGTAATTTTGTATTGGTTTTGTGTATTTTATTTTAAATATTTGCTACAGCTATCTACTATAAAGAGGTCAAGAGTCTTTTATCCTGTAATGTCTTATTTGTAACAGATTTTTGATAGAATCGTTGTCAGCATTTATCAATCAACTTTTTCTTAAATAATGACACATCGTAGTAGCTTCCCTCGCCTAATGGAAAGCGAAAGAGAAACCCAAGTCACCACGGCAACGGACTGGTAACCAGAGCAGTTACTTGTCCGTTCCCCCGGCCATGCCGGCCTGGCTGATAGCTGAATGCGAGAAAGTCAAAGTCAAAATACCTTTATTCACATAAACTTAAAATAAGTACTTATGAATCGTTAAATAAAAAATAATGTAAAAATATAAAAGTAATGTAATAAAAGCAATTTAAAAGAAGCTACCGCCGTGTTCGGAAGGTAGATTTCTACCGAGAAGAAACGGCAAGAAACTCGGTAGTTACTCTTTTTAAAGAAGAGAAGCTTACTATCCCCGCCCTTGTCCAGCAGTGGTTTGGAATAGAAGATTTTGAACTTTGTTGCTCTTTCACTTTGTGAAAGTGATTGACATCTCTAATATGGTAACCACCAAACCGTCATTATAGCAAAACCCTAAAGCAGACCACTATAATTTTGTCAAGTTGGAGTCCATTATCAGAAAAGTTTATTGTCCTATTTTCTCATTGTTTTAATTATGAATAGTTAACTTGATGATGCTTACCAGACCTTCCTGGTCATCATCAAGCAGTGTAATCTAGACTCTGTAATAGAACCTTGCTTCCACAGCAGCTGCTACAAATCTAATTTACGATAAGCCTTTATTAACCGCCCTGCGCCACAAAAACAGGGAATAGGCAAAAACGCCTCCATTAAAAACCCATTGAGACGGTATTAACAAATGTTTAAAAGGCCTTATTACTGTAAGACGGGGTGTGCAGTCAAATTTACGATTACAAGACGGTCACCTGTCCTCGGGGACAGGTATGCTGTACAGTGTAAAGGTTGACAGTAAGGTATTTTTTAAGATTATTCAAAGTGGCAAACAATTTTAGAAGTCCAGCGGTGTTATGCGATAGGGTGAAGGTGAAGAAAGTTAACGCTACCCGAAGCTTGATATTGACTTGATAAGCGACGTTGAAACAAATTCAGTCTCGCGGTTTGATCGAGTTTAATATGTACTAAGTTAGTGTGAACTCGAGCAAACTGCACTAGGCCAGCGTGATTGACTAATTGACTAACGTCTGATCATCATCGAGAGTACGAGCGAGCTCCTCCCTTATATCAGCATCAGCCCATCGCAGTCCACTGCTAGACATAGGCCTCTCCAGTTGTTCGCCAATTAGGTCAAATATCTGGATAATATACCCATAATAGCCACACTGGGCAGGCGGGTTGGCGATCACAGGGCGTAGCTTCTCGCTCCGGTGATGCTACGCCTCCCTTATATGTGGGCATATAATTATTTACATCATAGTTTGGAGACTCAAATTGTTGATGGTAATGATGGTCCTGTGTGTCTTGACCTGTGTGACATTAGAGATGTCTTACTGTCACTCCCTAGATTGTGTACTCTCTGTCACCTACTGATTGATTTAAATGGATCATTACATTGAGCACGGGCGCGTAGCTTTTGATGGTTTTATTTTAATGGCGCTATTAACTGTTAAGTCATTCGAATCACTTTTTAATTCTGTTACTACATCTGCCAGTGCGTGTTGTGTACGATTGCGGTATGTTTTTTTTGTTGACAGGGTTTCGAAATGTCTTGTTGAAGACTTTATATTGCACCTGCTTATTGAACATGTCTATTTGTATTGGTTTGGACATTTGCTATGTATTATACGAAAATATAAGTATCTAAGTAAGTATATCATAGTAAAAGTTTCGGCTTAGTTTGGGTCTAGATGGCGTTGTTGTGCGTCTCATGTATTGGGTTATTTATTCACTATTTTAAGTAGTTCTATGTTTTGGAGGCTTAATTCGGTACATGTCTCTCCGAGTAGGACTAGAAATTAGTGTCAAACAAATAGCATGACATTTTGAAATGCCTATTCAATTAGAACGCCTATATATTTTCATACTACATAATTATTAATTTAAAATCTTTCGCATAGTTAAGTTAAATCCTCTTTATTTATACAAGAGATGCATATACTCGATTGGCTAGCTGACTCGTCTTATAAGATATCTGCTTAGAACGATAAACACAATAGCAACTAGTAAAACGACAAGATGCTTAATGAGCTACTATGGCCAAAGCAACACGGTTAAAAACCGCAAATTATACCTTTTATAACATGTAAGGATTGCCCTATAGATAAGAGCCGACGTTAAAGAATGAACAGATGATACTGTTAATTGACCCGTCGTAAATCGAACCGGACGCACCGAAGTGGCAGCGCCATTAATTTTCCAAATCTAAAGACAATTAAGTCGCAGGGATACAAATTTCAATCAAGTGGACAAAAACACGCCGCGAAATTAATGCCCTACGAAAGGGACCGGACAAGGAAACGTCGGGGCAGGTGATGGCAATTACGTGTAGACGCGGAAACAAAGCTACCTTCAGGGATCGACTTACCTCCAACACCTTTGCGTCTGCAGCTGCTGCCATTAAAAAAACAAGTGTCATAAATGACAGCTCGGATAATGTCTATTTAACAATAGGCTCGGCGTCCTAACGAGTGTTCCATTGCGTGCGTATTTATATTTTACTAGCTGCTGCTCGCGGCTCTGCCCGCGTGAATGTTCGTATAAAACATAGCCTATATGTTAATCTGATGTACAAACTATATTCCTGTAAAGTTTCATTAAAATCCGTTCAGTAGTTTTTGCGTGAAAGTGGAACAAACATCCATCCATCTATCCAAACAAACTTCCGCGTTTATAATATTAGTAGGATAAGTTTACTTATTTCGGTCATTGTTGCAGACTATAGTTGGAGTCAATCGCATTGAATGTGGTTGCGACTGGACAGGGCGAGTTGATTAAAAGTGGAAGTATATATCTCTGAGAATATATCTCTCAGCAGATATGCTTATTTTAATCCAATTATTGGTTTGCAATAAAGAATATAGATCTATAGAATTCGATTCTTCTACTTTTAATCAACTTGAACTGTTTCGTCTTACAATGTAGGTATGCGCTACTTTCAGGGCTTACTGTTAATATATCATTAGGCTTATTGAAAAGCTGAATCGGAAGTATCTAGTTAGAATCTACAATCAGGTTAAAATTTCCAATAATTTACACAAGCGCCTGACCAGCAATTACAATAAGTTAGAAACAAAGCGACTTTCTGTTACTTTCCACACCTTTGCTTCAGCTGTCGTCATTAAAAAAAACAAGAGCCATAAAGTACAGCACAGATAATGTTTGCTCTACAATAGCCAATGACTAGACAATGACCGGCCATTTCTGCCATGGTGTTCTACACAAAAATGTGCCTCCATACCACCCATAGGCCGCGATTCATAAACCTAAGTCCACAGTCTATAAAAGGCGGCTCACAAAAGGTCCCGTTCGTCTTTTGTTCTCCCCATTCGGGGGTACTTGTGGAAATGGACGCTTCTTCCAGGTAAGAGGATTCTGTTATGTCTGATGAATAAACTTTTATTGTTCATCTTCAAGGAACAAGCAATATGAAAGCCGACAAAGACAATGAGGGTGTTTCAAAATGAAATATCCAATGGCTGGCGTTATCTAGCCTGCGGCTCAGATATCATGTGATTGGTCGGTTGCTATTGGTTGTTGCGTTTCAGTTGGACCTGCATCTACGAGTATATGATGGCTTCTGGTGGATTTATTTTACAAATTCAGAAAATCCTAATTGAAATGCATCCTGATGTAAGCTCAACCGATCGTTGTACCCGTACATTAGTTTTTAAATTTTATTGAAACTGCGGTTGCTTTTGCCAGGTGCTGTGGAAATTGTTTTATGAATGCATATTCATTGCGCGGCGATTCATTAGGAAACACTTCGTTTTTTGTCGGGCACAAGTGGTCACAACAATGTTGTTAATTATTACTTCTTTGCTGGATTACTTTCGCTAGCGACTTCATCCGCGTTTTGATATCTTTATAGGCGTGTTTGTTTAGGCGGTGGAGCGCGGCGACTCTTTCGCCGGCTGTTATCGTCTGACGGGGCCCAGCAGGAGGTTGGCGCCAAGCCACGTCCACCTGCATTGCACGGGTCCTCGGTCTCATCATACGGGAGTGAGCTAGCCCTCTGCGCGCTCAAGTCGCTCCAACCATGGGGGAGTTTAAGGCGTTTGTCGTAAAGGCAGACAGCGCTGGCGGTGCCATGGCCGTATTTGGATTTCGGAAGCCCCTTGGCATCCCCTCCTATAGGCGCATGACGGAATTTTAGTAGGTATACCCTGCCTCTCTTCCATCTCGAGGCCGGATGCCGCCTCTCCGGTTGATGTGGACGGCGCAAGATCCACATACGCTACTACTCTCTGGGGTAGTGGAGACGCGTAAATGGAATTTCTTCAGTATAAAAAAAGGCTTGTATGGTTTTTGTTATATCATAATCCAGGCCTTGGTCTTTGTCATATTTCGCCCTATGACTATTGGCGAAGGAAACTGCGCTCCCCAATTATTATAATTGTGTAGCGTCACGTCGGGGTCACCAATTTAGCTCCTGAGCAGGGAGACGACTAATGAAACAGCCAGTAGGTAGTGCAATAATCAAGAGCATAGTTTATTACTTATTATTTGCTTATATACTAATGTGTAAGTGCGTCAGCTGTGACCTGCTGTATAAAGTCTGTGCTGACGCTACATCTGAAATAATTTTACCTACTACCCTTTTGCATGATTTCATGTGTATCAATTAATAGCGACCCTCATTAAAAACAGATGTGAATCTCTTCCGAATGGGTACGGATATATCTCTAACAGCATTTGTCAGTTTTATCAGTTCATTTTTTGTCAACAACTTGGAATCGATCATTTCGAAGTGCAGATAAGGAGAGTACATAAAAAGTAGACGCATTCATATTATCGCTAGTTAAGTTTAGTGATGCGGTTCGATGAATATATCGATGAATTTCGATGTAACGGATCGCATGACGAAGTTGGTGAATTTTGTAAAGCTGCAAATGAATTTTTAAGGCAAATCAATACCAGAGAGAATGATATCTAAAGTAGATACCTATCTAGTATATAGTTATCTAATTATCTAGTTATAGTTCCAGATTACCTTTTTTCATAGCCCTTTTGTTTTTTCCGAGGTAGCACGTTACAATGCCTGAATAAAATTACTAATTAATATGAACCAGATATCAGTTCCATATAAGTTTGTTTTAATGGAACTCGTTAATAAAAAATCCATTTACGTGGTTTTACTACTTAAACCCAATAACCACTCATTGAAAGATTCGTAATTGAGCTGGGAATAAAATACTCCTACGATCACATGAACATATTTATGATGTATTCGTACCTACAAATTATTAACTAGAGCACATCACGAAATTCATGTTATCGATATTGCCAGATATATACGAGTTACAAGCCTAGTCGAATAGTTAAATGCCGGGCCGTTGGTGCATCGGGTCGTAAAACCGTTTGTCGGCTCAGTTCGGTTTTGTACACTTTTTTTCATTCATTGCCGTTCTCAGAATGGCGGCGGTCTTTTGGCGCCTTCGAAAAACCTCACCTTTTTTGTTTGGGAAAGAATTTGGTGCGATTCTGTTAGTTGTGAATGCGTTCGGGCATTTACGTAATTGAGGCCTTGGTTCGGTTTTCACTTGTGATATTTATTTGGTTAATAAAGAATCAATGTTATTGCTTTTCTTACTTCATAGGATTCAAACGTGTTTTACTTGTCAGCTGATGACAGGTCTGTAAGGCATTTTTTTTTTACAAGAGGTAAATGGGTAGCGGTTGACCCGAAGCGCTTGGATGTTAAGCGATGTTAGTACCTACGATGAAAATTAAATAAAGCAAAATTATTAATTAGGTATTTTTTTTTCGTGGCACTGTATTAAAGTGGAGAAATCAGAATACCCTAGTAATGGACATTACTGATAGCTTGCTTGATAGTAGCAGTAAATGTCGTTAAATTTCAACCTTGTAAACTACGCCTGTTAGTTAAATTTTAACGACGGTAACGTAATAACGTTATATTTACATATCACATATTCAGCGTTATAAATTCAGCAAGATATCATCTGGATAGCTGGGAAGGCATAATGTATCAGATTAAGTGCAACCTTACCGACCTTTATTGATGTCGAAATGTAAAAAAAAAACATAAAACAAAACCGCAACTGACCGACAGCAAAATACAATTCGTACAATAATTTCGCGAACCATTTTTTTTCCAAAAAGAAATAATTGACATAAGGAATTTTGTAAATGATTGATCTCAGTTTGGATTTTAAAAAAGCGGCCGTATGTTTCGACAGATTGAAGTGTTTTGATCGAAAATTGATGGTCAAATAATTGTACGTTAACAAATTGAAGTTTCGAGTTTCGCCAGTCTGAGCGCCTTTCGATCGTTTGTTCGTGATTTGTTGCGTTTTGATCTGAAAAAGGAACGAATTAAACTCGACGGCTTAAGTAATTGCACTCTGTATTTATTTAATATATAAAGCTCTGTTATGCTTTCTTTATGATGAGCAAAATTTTCCTTATTTTGATTCTATGGCATTAAGTAGGCTGAAAACTGTACGTATGAAGATGGGTTCTTAAATAAGTAGCTCTTATGGTGCCCAATTTGATGTTTACTTATTTGCATACACTGCCATCTATAGTGAACAGAATCCCTGATAAATCGAAATGATTTTTTGTATTAATTTCTAGTAAGTACTCCATTATTTCTCAATTCATACTTAATTTATTTGTTCAGGATTAAGCAAAAGCGTTGCCTATGTAGTAAATAAGTCGTCGAACAAATACGAAAACATCTACTTTTCGTTGTAAAAATTTTCGAACGCCTTATTATAAAAGCGCCCAAAAAAAAGTGAAAGCAAGATTACAAAGCGAATTTTGCGGCGATTAAAATCTCTCTCGCTTTTTTACCCTTCAATGGAACAATAAGGTGATTAGCAACCCTTAGGCTAACCCAACTCCCCTTTAACGATAGAATTACTTCTCGGAACTTTGTTACGATGTTTTGATAGCCGGTATCGTTGTTTGGCGGCGTGGATTCTCTTTGAATCCACCGATTTTGCCCTTTTTCAATTTGGCTAATGTCTTATTAAGCCGTCAGCTATTTCACTCTTTGTTCTCTCGTGATTTCACTGGTTTTTGCCGCTTTCAAAGCGGCCCGAATTTGCGTGTTGATATTTTTTTTTTCGTTCGCTCTTGCAACATCGTTTATTTTCATTTCACTTTTTATATATTTTACGTTTATAAACATACGAATCCAGTAAAAAGAGATTTTTATTATGCTCGTGTAGATAAAAACGGTTAACGCTCCTGTACGAAATTGTGATACACGATCGTCAATTTGTTCAAGTGAAGTTACGTAAAGTAAAGCCGTGTTAACACACACAGTATAATACCCGCTAAGATAACGTACATTGATCTGATCTCAAAATAAGTATAGCGCAGCGTTGTGACTGGCTGAAACCCACTACTCCTGGACAATTACTCGGGGGTTGAGGGTTACAACCCAGGGTCACGCATTAATGAACGAGTGAGTGGACTGGTCAAAAAAGTAAAGTCGATACTTACTCCGCTGTCTCGCCGACCCGTAGTGACACGAAGATTCCATTTTTTCCAATCTTGAGCCGGCTCAGACCAGTTGATGATCTGTAGCCCAAATAGGTCCTTCTCAACTTCGTCACTCCAGTGGTACCTGGGACCCCAACCAGGCTCCGTTCGTTTGGACATGAGCTCATAAAAAGTAAAGTTGGTAGTTGAACACTCGATCCTAATTTAGAAACGAATTAGTAACTTAACCGCCGCTTTGTAATAAATAATATTAACGACATGTTGCCAACTGGCAACACAAGTCGTACATATCTAGAAGTATCGACATGAGTCACTCCCCAAATACCTAAAACACATTGAACACAGTCTGTTCTTAATCCGAGTCGTCTTAATTAGTTAATTATGCAGCCAGACCTCACCTTGACCCGACCGCGCAGGAATGCAGACTGACGACTTTGACAATCATTGACAGTGACTTTGGTGCTCTTCACCCGACTAATTCGACGGTCCCTACGTATAAAAGGTCATGTCGAAAATGGCCAATTTTTTTTATTGCATATATCGCTTTAGATTGTCCATACGCTCATATCAATACATGATTTTTTTTTAAATTGTATGTATTTTACTACATACACAAACCGTATATGAGAACAAGTATTGTAATTTTATGGAATTGGTGCCGTAGACGCGGATATGTATACTTGTCATTTTTTACTACGTTTTAAAATGCGCGCCAATCGGTGCAAACGCGGTCATGTCAAACTTAACCTCATTTACGGGAGATTCCCCGGCAGAGACGTGTTGATTTGTCGTTGACGTGTCGACTTATATTTTTTAAATATAAGTCAATTGTACAAAGAAAATATAAAATTTATTTTTATAGAAGTATATCCAGTCATGACGTACAAGTCTGTATATACGCCCTAATATAATTATAGTTTTACGGATTTGTTATCATTTACTCGTAACTGTTTTTGTTGTCTGGCCCGTTGGTGCAATTAATAATAGTCCTGTTTTGTGCGCTATGGGTGCACTAACTTACAAAAGTTGGAATCCCACCCATGAATAATATTTGTGGTACAAATTTCTTTTTTTTTGTTCTATCCTTGCAAGTTAAATTATAATGTAAGTCAATAAATAAGTCTTTCAATTAAAATAATAATTTTGACCACTATTCCACCGACTAGTTTAGGGGCAGGTAATGTTTTTGAAGATGTCAAATATTAAAGTTATTTAATTCATTGTTTGTCTTATAAACTTTTCATTTATTAGAGATACATGCACATGGAGAAGGATATGTCGCTGGACTATGAAGACCAGGCTTTAGAAGTTGCTGACAGCGTTAGAAAAGCTCCCGAAATACATAGTGATATAGAAAAAAATAACACATTTGATATACTATCGCAGACCGATTTATTTTATTTAAATTTATATAATTGAGACAGTCGGTGAAATTTCAAATGATGAAATTTTACATTGTACAACTAAAATTTGATAGATTCTCATTCTTTTGCTCTTGCACCAATGCCTATCCCTTATATGGTTTTTGGAGGCAGTGATAATAATTATTTTGATTTTTTAAGCGATTGTAATGTTGTCATATTTGATACTTCTTTAGGAACAAGCCCGTTAGGTTCTAGTGAAATGTCTGGTTCATCAACACCGCAAAGAAAAAGGGTTCACCTTAAGAAGTCGTAGAAGTAGACCAAAACTTCATTTTCGATTTCAAAATTTGGCTACTTTCTAAGAACCGGCTTAAAGATACAACTTCAGATATAGTATTTAAAGTATTGAGGAATAAAATTAAAGAAGTAAAAATTCAAGAAATGCATCCATATATTATTGAATTTATATACGATTTTTTAAAGATAATTACAGGAAATTAGACTGTACAAATAATTTGAAACTGACAAGAGGGAGAAAAAAGAAAGAGCAATAAATAATACTAGAGAAGTTGTACAAAGGGCCACTTCCAATTGCTGAAGTAAAATACAAAGACTTGATTAGTGTTTGCGATACAATGATTATTCCAAAAAAGTATCACTATTTCTATAAGACTTTTTCTGTAAAAAATATGATAAGTTCGTCGGTCGATTGTTAAAAAATAAAACACACGTATTTTTTCATTTCTGAATTAGACCAAAAACGACAAAGATCTAACCCGTTAAAATTACGCGTGACGTCAAAGAGTGGGAGTTTTTTCGCCACTGAGTGACATCAAAGACGCGAATGTATGACGGAAATGTTACTCCTAAATTTGGATGCCTTGTATCTTTGTCATTTTTTTTTCTAAATAAAAAAAGGAAAGATACGAGCCCAATATATTTTTTAAATGTAAAATGCGGACTAAATATGATGTTATTATTTTGCCCTGGAAATATCCCTATTGAGTTACTTGTTGTAATAAAAATTTATAATTTTGTATTAGTTCATTTCCTATTGTACAAAATAAATAATAATTCATAACAATGAATCAGTCTGAATAAAGCTGTGATTATAATAATTAAAATATATTATATAAAAAAATGTCCAATAAACTATATTAGATACTATTATTTAGATTGTTAAGCCACTATAAATAAGTTGTTGCCAAAAAAAAATTATAATTTTGAATAGTAGACGAAGCTGTGATTTTTATGTTTAGTTCTTAATTTAATTAGACTACTTACAAAAAAACAATAGTCATTTATAGAAGACGATTACCGTTAAATTAATATTTTATTCAAGATACACAAAACTTGTTTAATTATCAAAATAAACCCGATTAATATTCATAATAGAAGACATGACTGTTTTTACATTGCAAGGAATTGTTCTTCCGACCGGATGAAGTAAAACCAAGTATAAAGAGATATGTCCTCATTAACTTATTTTTTATATTATTGCTTCAAGATCTATAGATGTTTAAGGTACCATTGTAAACAAATAATTATATGTTTCTTTTTAAACAAGTAATACTAGCATTTTACCATTAAAAATTGCATTATTTCTTCCTACGTACAAACGGTCATCTAAGATTTGTCCGATGTGGCTTTATTTCAATAACGGTGTAAAAACGGTCATCTGTCTGTTTTTTATAGAAAATGTATATAAATTTAATATCTTTGAAAACATTTAAAGAATGTCTAACTATAATAACACATTACGCAAACAATATATTCAAAGTTTAAAGTATTTTTATTTCTAGAGCGATTTGAACTTTCATTTCGCTCTCCTGTAAACCTTAGTTTTAGACTTATCCTCTTATTCGTAGGGACCGTCGAATTGTCGCTTAGAGCAGGGATTAACGTTAAGGGACAAATGAGGTTTGTACTTGAAACTTGTATGTGTCACCGGAAAATAGCAAGAATCGTAAGTTGATCAATTTCCTAGGTAGTTGATTAACTTTCGGAATATAACAAACGGTAGTTGAAATGTATTATTTAACGCAATGGATTTCAGTTAGTTGATCAATTTACGGTAGCCTGACAGTCATTTAATAATTTACGATTTTGACACAAGTAAATTCGTCCTCAAATGGGCCAATCGTTGCTTAATGTACTATTTAACGGTGCACTATTACCCGTAAATTAATACACTGTTCCCTGATTGGATGCCGGGATAACGCCACGTGAGCCATTGAACCAATCAACGTTCGCTTCACCCTCGTCGGATGATTTTACGGCAAGACCCCGTAAAATGATCAATTTACTAAAATACATGTACGTTAAATAATACATTTCAACTGCCGTTTATTATTTTCCGGAAGTTAATCAACTACCTAGGAAATTGATCAACTTACGATTCTTGCTATTTTCCGGTGACATATGTACATTAGCGGATGTAAGAGAACGAGCTATCTTTTCGAGCGAAGATTCGCTATTATTATTTCGCTATGCCCTTTGATAGATACTCCTAATCATGTATGTATACTTAACTATTCTCATCATTACCATTAAATATACGAATTATCATTCACGTGCGATTTAATAGCGCTCAATTGCAATTAATAAGCGGAAACTGAGAACTATCGGCACAAGTCGGAGAGGGTCTAATTACCCGATCGCACTACCCGACGTGTAAATCACGCAGTCGACCGCTCGAGAACGGGAAGCGGCGATATCACGCTCGTGCTTCACGTAAAAAGTATAAAGTCAGGGGCGTGTGACATAATTAAGGGAATTGTGGTGGGACAAGTGTCGTAGGGGTTTGAAACTACGTTCGTCATCTACCTATATTATTGTAGCCTTAGACCTACCAGACCAATTGGTCTATTTGATGCTGGAGCTTTGACTGGCTCGATGGTACATTTGCTAGTGAGCCAAGGGTTGTGGGTTCGATCCCCGGACCGTACGAACATATGTGTGAACATGTCTGTTTGTATTGGTTTGGGTGTTTACTATGTATATGTATCAGTACAATCTTCGGCTTAGTTTGGGGCTAGACGGCGCTGTGTGGCCCAGCGTGGCATGTCTTGGGTTAAATAAATTGACGTCGATTAATTAATTCTTTCATCGAGCAATTTTATCAATCAAAGATCGATCTAATGGTTAGTCCTATCCTAAATTCTGAAAAGCCATTGTTGAATAGTGTGTAGGCACGAAGTACGTATTTATATGTAAAGTCATTGTAAAGTGCTTTCTACTTACTGTTACTTTATTACAATCCTTACTGCCCGTTTTAATATACTATGGTCAAGTCGTAGAATCGTAAAAATGAATCTTAATACAAGGCACTTCCATAATTCCCTTACGTGAGCGAAAATAAAAAAAGAGGCCAAGTGCGAGTCGGACTGGCGCATCAAGGGTTCCGTTGCGGCAAGTAACATAAAATACAGCCTTTCTGTCTTTTTTGTCAGATCTCTTTCGAACCAGTTTTCATCATATTTTTCTTGAGTTTCAGTTCTAAGTAGTGGGAACCCCCAAAATGTATTGTGTTTTTATATTTTTCACTTAGGAAGTTTCAACAGAGATGGATCTTATAGTTTCGGAAAAAGTCCCACTGACATACGGACGACAGACAGACATGGCGAATCCATACGGGTTCCGTTTTTATGCCATTTGGCTAAGGAACCCTAAAAATTCATTAAGCTCGACTAGCGGCGAACTAGGCGCCCAGCTGTGCACGTGCGTGTGATACTGTGCGATTGTTTTTATTTATTTATCGGTGTCTAGAAGTAAATAATTATTTTTTTATGCTTTCATAATTATGGTGCGTTGTCGGCGAGCTGGATGAAAATTGCAAGTGTTTTTTTTTATTAAATTCTCGTTTAACCTTTTTAGGGTTGAATCTATCTGTGTGAAACGAACAGATATGTTCAGTATAATCTTTTTGAATATGATATAAATTGATATATGTAATTAGTTTTCACTTATTAATATAACCTTACACTATTTGCTTATTATTTCATTCATGTCTTGGTGTGCGTAACGGTACAACAGGTCTCGGTAGTTGACAAGATCTCGCCCTTGTGAAGGGTAGGTTCGAGCTCCTCATTGGAAACATATATAGGAACTATTGGATCAGTGATGTTCAAACGATTAGTCGAAAGCCTTGATCCGTCTACCACTGAATGTAGGCTAGCTTTAATTAATTCGCGTCATTTTTTCCTATCCCTGGCTGCTACATGCAGCCTGGCCTTCAGTTCTTCTAAAGTCTTGTTGCAAGGCTATTTAGAGAAGAGTGAATATACCTTAAAAGTGGTAACCACTCTTCTGATATTTTCCCAAATTGCCAGATTAGGTCTAATTAGCCACTAAATTATCCTTATACTTTTATGTACCTACTGTGGGAGGCAATTTGTTTTAGTATTGGTACAATTATTATCGAATCGTTTTGGTAAACGTGTAATACACATATAATAATAATCGTTGGTATTGCAAACATTATAATACGTCTTCCACGTAACGAGATTTACTAAACATCGTTAGCATATCAAGCGAGATCTTTAAATAGATAAACTGTAAACATTGCGCTACAAACTCGTAAGTACGAATGATTTACCTACACTGGCTTCATGACATGACTTTATTATTTGTCATTATAAGCAAGACGTGGAAATGTTGCTTTTTTGTTTGAGCTTGTGGCGGGTCATCCCGTAGCAAGTGACCACATTTAACAGACACTTGGTTGTAATTGAAATCTTTTTCGATTGGTTGGTTCGATTGGCTATGAAACCCATCTCTTCCCCACTGTTGACTTACCTGCTGGCTGGCCTGGAGGCCCAGTTGGTACATACCAAGAAGCATGCTGAACCAACCTCCTGCCTGGTGAACCAATGGTCTTCTATTCCTCACCCAGGACGCACATTGATTATGTGTGTTTGTTCGGTTCGGCGCCTTATGTTTTCTTCTTCCATTTATCCCTATCAGCCGTCATATTCATTCACTGTTTTTTTTCTAAATAAATACATATTATACATAGAAAACACACACTTAGGAAGCTTGTAGTCGTAGATACTCTATAAGAATGACTGTTGTTGCCGTAGTTATGCATATCCGTAAGTGGCGTGTACAGTACAACTCGTTCGTGCACGCGAAAAGATTGCGCCGGCACATAGTGGCAGGCAAAAAAGCGTCTGCCCGCTAATGAAGAGCTGGAAGGGCATGTATTAATTAGTTGGCGCGCAGTGGCGCGTGCGCACATTCCGCGGGCGCGGTAAGAGCCGGCGCAGACTGAGTAAATAACCCAGAACATGACATGCTATGGGGATGTAAGGGAGCCACCTATGACCTTTTCGCTCCAAGCCATCCTCACCTGCCCGTGGTGCATCCTGCCGAACAACAAACGAGGCTCTGGCAAACCGACTGGTGGCGGTAAAACCATCACGATAGAAGGCGTAGCCGACAACAAGCCGATGACGTGCAGCAGCGACACCGGCTGGCTGGCGATCGCAGGGCGTAGCTTTTAGCTCCGGTGACGTTGCTGCCCGTCATCGGCCGTCATTTAGCTACGTCTGCAACTTTGATGGTTATACCCGCCACCCATCTCGTCAATATTGTGAATTTTTAGTACATGTTTGATAATCTCTGATTTGTCCTATAAAAGAAGTATAACTAGTATGTCCTAGTTCCATTTATCTAAAAATCCTATATTTATTTCTGTTTTACTTCGTTGCTATCGTTTCCTCTGATCCCGCGGCTAGTCTGCGGCGGCTCTAAACAAACGTGGCTCGCGCACGGTAAACTCGGTAAATAATGGCGCTTTTAAAAAAGCATGTTTAATTAAGGGAGCGCAATTTTATCGGTCGACGGTTTGCTTTGATTATTTTACTTTTATGTTTGAGTATTTTACGACAGAGATATCCTTGACTTGGTGTTAGTACGTGTCTGATATTCAGAGGTTCTTATTAGTTTTTTAGACGACCGGCTTATAGTGCAGTCAATGAAGCGAAAAATACGGGCTAACCTCCGAATTTTTTTACTGTGATCCGATTTGCATGAAATTTTGGAATTAGGCTCATCTTACCATTAACTTCAAAAGTGAAAATGATTTGAACTCCGCCACCACCATGGGGGTGGTTGCCACCCCTTCTCGGGGGTCAATGGTTGTTTTTTCAAAATAACCTCGGATATCGATTGAAGATCTAATTTTAAGCAAAAAAGTTTCTATAAAGTTTCTCGAAAAATCTAATACTTTTCAAGTTATTGGCAATTGAAAATTCGCAAATTTTTCACGATTTTCATCAGTTTTTTTCAAATATCTCCAAAAATATACGTTTTATCGAAAAATTTTTAAGGAACGAAACTGTAGCAGGTAAAAAAATGAACAATTTGGTTTTTTACAAAGTATTCTAAGTGCAATATTAAGCTAGATATTAAAGATCAAAGCCGTTTTTTATTTTATCTGAAATTTCATCGATGTAGTCAATGCCATCTAGCAGCGAGCAAATGCATTTTATGCTTTCTAATCGAAAAGGGTTTTGTAGTGCTTGAAATAAGCTTTAAAATGAGCTTTATCAAAAGTCTTTTGCACGTAAAATAAGTGAGCTATATTGCAAATAAGCGGAGCATCGAATGTTTTTTCTTTTCAATCAATGGGTTTAAATAAGTGCCATTTCCACCAAAACTAAAATTAATCATATTCCGCCTAGAATTAACTTTATTATGAAGAGTTTTATAGATTGTATTAGTTTGGCTGCTTTAGGACACATAGTTTTCAAAAAAGTCACGTTGGAAAAAAAATCGAGAATTTCAAATTTTTAAAAATCCCACCCCTTTTTCATAATATCTCAAAAATGACGACAGATACGTATAAAAGTGTAGGGATAAAAAATTTAGGTATTTTTCTGACAAACAATTTGGTTTTTTTGTTTTTTCTATCAAATAAAAATTGACGGAGATATGATTGTTTAAAGAGTGCGTGGCAGCGCAATCACAGCCTCCCTTAATCGTGACTTTTTTGAAAACTATGTGTCCTAAAGCAGCCAAACTAATACAATCTATAAAACTCTTCATAATAAAGTTAATTCTAGGCGGAATATGATTAATTTTAGTTTTGGTGGAAATGGCACTTATTTAAACCCATTGATTGAAAAGAAAAAACATTCGATGCTCCGCTTATTTGCAATATAGCTCACTTATTTTACGTGCAAAAGACTTTTGATAAAGCTCATTTTAAAGCTTATTTCAAGCACTACAAAACCCTTTTCGATTAGAAAGCATAAAATGCATTTGCTCGCTGCTAGATGGCATTGACTACATCGATGAAATTTCAGATAAAATAAAAAACGGCTTTGATCTTTAATATCTAGCTTAATATTGCACTTAGAATACTTTGTAAAAAACCAAATTGTTCATTTTTTTACCTGCTACAGTTTCGTTCCTTAAAAAATTTTTGATAAAACGTATATTTTTGGAGATATTTGAAAAAAACTGATGAAAATCGTGAAAAATTTGCGAATTTTCAATTGCCAATAACTTGAAAAGTATTAGATTTTTCGAGAAACTTTATAGAAACTTTTTTGCTTAAAATTAGATCTTCAATCGATATCCGAGGTTATTTTGAAAAAACAACCATTGACCCCCGAGAAGGGGTGGCAACCACCCCCATGGTGGTGGCGGAGTTCAAATCATTTTCACTTTTGAAGTTAATGGTAAGATGAACCTAATCCCAAAATTGTATGCAATTCGGTTCACAGTAAAAAAATTCGGACCTATAATGCTTCATTGACTGCACTATTAGTTCAGTGCTAGTGAATGCTGCCACAATGGTCGCGGTTTCGATCTCCGTACTGTACAAGCTATTGTGTGCAAGAACATGTCTGTTTAACCCAGACATGTCACGCTGGGCCACACATCGCCATCTAGCCCCAAACTAAGCCGAAGCTTGTACTATGGGTGCTAGACAACTGATAAACTTACTTAGATACTTTTTTTGACCATAGAACACTTGCTTCTTCATTATCGTGTGTCCTCACCCCTGTACCCAACCGGACGGTCGAACAAGCACAATTTGAACCATTCCTCATTCATATATCAAATCACACATCCTCTATTCATATTAAGTGACGTTCAAACTTAATTTGTATTCTCACAGGCCCTTTACCGGGAAATGATGTACCGGTACAGCCTGCCCACAACCCAACAAATCACAAATCTAATCTACGATCTACCACGTTCGTCGCATTCAACAGACGCTTTTTAGTACCCAATAAGCGTAATGTAAATAATCTATCACTAATGTTCGGTCGCATTGTCGTAAAGATAAGGGTGTTTCCCACAGCTGTGATGACATGTACCTACCTGTTTGTGTAAACAAGTCGGCGTTATGAAAGTGAATCTGTTAATGTAGGTACAACAGTTTTGTTTCGTAATCTGTTATGATCTGTGATTAATGGATCGTTTATGTCTAGTGAATACCATGGCTATGAAAAGTATCATTGACTTCTAATAACGATAGTCTATGTAGCCAACAATCGAGGTGGTAATGTTTATTGGTGAAATGTTTTATTGATACGCGATCGGAAAACATATGGCAATAAATGTGCCAGCCAGCTCACATCAACCACCTAATGCAAAACTAAGGTTTTCCCTTGTACTACGAGTACTAATTACCAGATTCAGTCATCATCTGGGTCGGCGTCCCCCAGACCACCCAAAGCTGTAACGTAGTAGAGATAGTAGACGCGTCAGTTGGTAGCGTAGCGTTAGTAGCACGCTACTAACTGACGCGTCCTGAACAGTCACACCTATGAAGACCGGCTTAGTTTAGTTGTATTGAACGTTGCCTCTAACACGGTCATCGCAGGTTCGTTCCCCGCACAGTGCAGATATTTGTTTCCATGAACATATCCTGTTAGTCTGACTCTGGGTGTTTGCGATTCATAGTAATATGTTTATTTTCAAAAAAGAACCTATGTAAGATTATTAGTTGTCTAGTACTCATAGTACAAGGTTCGCCTTAGTTTGGGACTAGATGGCGCTGTGTGGTCCAGCGTGGCATATTTTGCGTTATTTTTTTATTTACCTACCTGCTACCATACAATTGAAGGTAGATTTATTTTGAGAACTCCTTTATTGCAGTAAATTCTATAGCGGTAAATCCGTTGAGATTCTAAGTTAGGTTGTACAGATATCTATTCAACCCTTCACTACTCGCTGTACATGCCGTTGAGTTTTTAAGCGAGGTATATCTATTCAACCCTACGCTACTACTGCATCAGTCCAGCTTGCGGCCGATTCACTTTAAGTGGCTTTAGCAGTTAGCGTTTAACCCTCCACCCGTCGGAAATGTTTCCAGTCTCTCGTTCTTTGTTTTATTTAAGTCCGAGTGACAATGACCGAAACTTCAGACAGTTTGAAAACCCTCTCGGACATCGTCTGTTGAAAGCTCTCAGTTACGGCTGTATTTTTTGCGATGGATGAAATGAAAGCGTTTGAACTGTTTTGTTTCTGTCAGTCTTACATATTTTACTCACTATACATGATGTGTGAAATCAATACCAGGTATAAGTATATGTAATTGACTACAACAGATAAGTTAGAGTTTTAAGTGTAGAATCCACTTTTACGTTTTTTTATTGTAATATCCGAGTCAAATTTATTTCAAACGTTAAAGATATTTAATGTTGATTATGGTCACTGTTAATGTTGTTAGGTTTGATAATTACGTAAAAACTTAAGACAGAAGATCCCTTAACTAGGGGCTGAATAAATTAATTACCGACTGGGTATTACATGGATCTCACAACTTTTTACGGTAGAACAACTGAGTTGCGAGATTTGGGTTTTTTTGACAAGTATTGTTTTTTATGGGATCTTTTGTTCTCCAATACAGATGTACATAGATTCCTAATTGCACTCCATATCACTAAAAACTAAGCTAGACACACATTGACTTTTATTGAACAGCTTAAGTGGCCAAAAGATATATTTAAAGATAATGTAATAAATAATGCCGCCGTCTAGATGTGACTAAACGTGATTTATAGTTATTGCAATACCAAATAGATTGAGATTTTTCACTGTCGCACACAAATAGAATACACACGGCAAATTATATAAAACGTAACGGCAACATTTCCTGAAACGTTTCTAAACAAAACCGGCGACCGTTGTGTTTCGACATGGAGGCGACGTTGCGCGAGTTACGCAACAGGACGCCGACAATGCGGTGGATAGCACGGAATTAGAACACCACCGGCTAAATGTGGACTTGTGGGTACAAAAAGTACGCGAGGACGACGGCTAATCGACTAAAAAGGCGGACTGTCACACCGCAACGCAACCGATCCGTTTGTGGTCTTTCAGAGTAGAGGTACCTACCCTTTTTGCGTTGTCTATTGTTCTGATTGATTCGACTGTTTTCAATAGTTGAATGTATTTATTCACGCGGTTGTTAGCCAAATATCTATCAGAAGGCTATTATTAGGTGTGGCTATCTCCTTGGTATTACAACCTACTTACTGCGGCCGTCAATTGTTTAAGAACACATTACTTTTTCATTTCTGCTGTCATTCTCTTATTGCGAAAATCTATTAATTTGTATTTTTATATTATTATTTTTTCATAAGCACATGAATATTGCTCGATATTTAAAGTCTTATCATAGGTCAATTTCTATGTTTCGTCACTCAAAAAGCATATTATACCCGTTGAATGAATTTAGGTTGGGTAGAAAATAATATATTTATAAATTGTGTATTATCTTGGTAACATATAGTATTTATAATATTTACCTTATCAGAAATTCCGTGTTCCTGGAAACATAATATTTCTATTGTTATGTGACAAACGGCCGAAAGCTTATTCGAGACTATTGTAAATAGATGATCCATAATATCAATATATCATACAAAGTTTGCTCAACGAATATACTTACAAAGAGATAAGGCATTATACTAAAATTAAACACGGGATCATCTCAGTCCTCTACTTACCTTTAGCGACGTTTTTATAAGCTTAGGCTATCACTATGACTTACTCAAATTGCCAGTGTGGTTACCGGAGTTAGAATAAGACCAACCCATCCCATCCCGTGGGTTTCGTAGAAGACGATCAAGGGATTATCAGGAAACGGGCAGCTGAATTTACCTAGGTACAAATAAAACCCTCTGCGGGGCCACCAACCCGCATGTCAAACTTGGTGTTGAACACCTATTTGTTGATACTCACGATAATGTACATAAATGTGAACAAAAGTTCGGTGAATAAAAACAATGTACTCCCGGAAAACAGGAGTAATGATTTTAAACTTGAAATAAAATAGTGTAACTACAATCCTTCATGTAACAAAGAACTCATTTACGCAAGCAAGGGTCGTAAATACATGTAATAATGTAGATTTACCAGATTTATTCCTTGGCACTAATCCCTAGGAAGCTATAAAATTATTATTATTGTCATACATTATTATTACCAGCTTCCAGAACAAAGGGCTCCTTTTGCCAAGTTAATGTACCCGAATACAATATTACAGTTCAAAATGCAAAATTATATGAATGAGGAATATTTCAGACTACCTACCACATATTTGAGAATACATTACTTGACTGTATTTTCTGCACTGAATACTAATTTAGAAAAAAAGGTATACATAATATACCCTTATTTATAATAAATTTGTTTTGCTATTTGCTATGATTATTATGTTTGCAACGCTCGAGTAAAGTGCGGACGAACCGATGGGTCCAGGTTCGATTAACTTTTCAAATTTGGAAAGTTCGTTTTACCCGACTCTGGTCTGGGTGTTCTGGTAGTGCCCCCCAATCATTATCCACGTCATCCCCTACTTCTAATGATAGTTGAAAGAACGACTTACCCGGCACACTACACGTATCGAGGCACTGAACGCATTTTGTTTATATCGACAGGTCCTTCAGCGCTCTGAATGCGTTTGTCATATCAATTCAGTTGCATATTACGCGTCGATGTGAGCGTGGGCGAAAGCTGAATAGCCCGATATTTCTGGTCGCGCGACACCCAACACTGACGGCGTAATCGACACCGGCACAAAGTGTCACCCACTTGTCTTATTTGGCCTGGAATATTGCGTCACGGGAAACGAGAGCCGGGACGCCATGGTAACTCCCCGTGGGCTTTTTCGGAGTATGGAGGTTTGGCTCGTTATGTCAAGCTTGCAGATCATCATCATCATCAGCCTATATCAGTCCATTCCTGGACAAAGGCCTCTCCCAAATGACCGCAGATGATGGTCAAATATTAATAGTATTGTGCGGCTATTTGGATTCTGTAGGGAACTTTTCTAAATTGTCTCAGGTCTGGGTGTTCTCAAAGAGACTTCCCCAGTCATTATTATGGTTGACCTATGAGAGTACGAGTATAAGGAAAAACCTTAGTTTGAGACCAGTGGTTGTTATGAATTGTAGTCAGTTATTACTTAGGTCTTTTAAGTAGTCCTACATCCAGTAGTGGTCTGCGATGGGCATGTATGCAAATGATGGCAAATGATGATTGTGACTGGAAAAATCTCTCGAGACATCTATGAAATTCTTAGAATTTTCCTCGCTTCAGGCGAATAACTGAAACATTGGCCATCCGAGTTCGTCCTTTAGTATCAGTTTCGGTACGGTCATATAAAGACATCGAGAAAGCAAAAGTAAGGTTTCAATAGGGTGACTATCATTGACCACCCGAGGTCGTCCGTTAGTATCTGTTTCGGTACGGTCATATAAAGACATAGAGAAAGCAAAAGTTTTCAATAGGCTGACTATTAATCTGAAGACAGTAGCCACGTCACTGCGCAATGATGCGGAGGTCCAAGTTCAACAAGGCAGTACGCATTAATAACAATACAATGCTCATATGAATGACAATGTGTTGGCGCTAGACGAGGGATCCGCGCGGAGTCGCAAGTCATTGTGATTTGTCTATCTCCGACAGACTCCGCGGACTAGGAACGGCCCAACATTGTGAATAACACGTAATTGATGTTGTATGTAGATGGGTGTTATTTGCATGGAGCCATCGGCATAAGGTCAATAATTGACGTCACACAATGATGACTTGAATGTGTGGTCAAGCTGAGAATGAAATGATTCAGTCATTTTAACAGATAATCACTATACACTTATCACCATATTTTTGGCTGTTGCGCAAGAATTTGTAATCTGTAGGACTAATCTAAAGTAATACATAAGTTTCCGAAACGGTTTCAAAAGTCTCATGTCTCATTTTAACAGGAATAATGACTGCTAGTATAGTACCACTAGTTTGTAAGTGCTATGTACGCTGTTATTGTGGTAGCAAATATTATTTAGAAGATAAACGTCTAATATCTACGTAGATAATATTTGTGAATGTATGTATGTAACATATCTGTGTATCATGTGTTTGTACTTTAATTAAATAAATAAATACGAGAACCGAGAGTAGGTACTAAATTCTAGTGACGGAATAGAATTCCGTCATACAGGGAGAATCTTTGTTACTCCAAGACACTTAGGTATAGGAAATAAACACAGGACATACAAACAATTACACTCCTGAGCCTGACCAGAAAATGAGCCGTTCCCAAGGGCCACTACATAAGGAAAATAAATTTAAGACTTAAGAAAGGTGAGCGAAGCTGCCGGTAAATGTTGTTTTACATGGACCGGTGAACATTAATTCAGAAACTACCACATTCATTATTTAGCCAGCCGCTTGTGGAATCGTGCCAACAAAGGTATTTTCCTATGCGACGTTTCACGTTTCAACGCAACGCATAAACAATTTATCGGCGCAGCATGACAATGAAATGTCACGATAAATACGTCGTTAGATATAATGCACTCGTCATAACGCCTGCACTTATCACTAATGGTTGTATGCTATGTGGTTTGTAGGTCATGGGTTAGCGATTAATTTGACGACCTGGCCGACTGTACGCCGCTCGAATGACCAAAGTAATCTAATGGGAATGTGGCATTTGATTTGATTGTGTTTACTTGTCATGCCGGCGTCTTTGTTTTCGGAAAATTACAAGTTGCGTGTATCTCCAATCATGGGTGGATAAGTGCCTTTCACGGGTACCATGTAGACCGGATAAATTCATGAGATTGGAGGCCAAATGCTTTAGTAATGATGTGCTGATGTTGATAGTTAGTTTATAATGAGGAGCCGGAGAAACGGTGGCTGGTGAAATTATGAGACCTAACAGTTCTGTCGTCTCGCGTAACGGATGTAGGGTGGTGTAAACAGTAATTGGTTACTAACAACCAATTATGTTTTGGCACTGCAGCGGTCTAGGCTAATGAGACGATCATCGACAGATGCACGAGCACGATCTTGTTAAGTCGAATAAAAAAGAGTACGGGTTTCGAGTTTTCGGATATAACGTCCTCAATTAGTTTGCAAAGGCGCACATCAGGTGTTAATGTGATTTTTCAAAAAGATAAGTGTTTGTGAGTAGTATTAGCCGGTTTAACTGCTACTTGAGGAAGAAAACATATAAGAAAAAAAAGTAAGGTAAGGCATTCGCTATCGTGTCATCTCTTTTGTAACATCTAGATTCTAGTATGTGTCGGGAGCGGTTATGATTTTAAAGCATTCTAGACGAATTCTTTTCATGAATTGCTTGAACTTTATAGCATTCTAAGAGGTATGTACACTTATCTATATTTTTCGCATTGATATGTCAATTGGACAATAAACCTATGAGGCTGCCAAGTCTCGGAACATTAACGTAAATACCCGCTGACCAAATATTCCACCGATACTGGCATTTTATTTGATGTATTTTTCCCCCGAGAGCATTATATTTACATTTTTCATCCAATATGCCAAGGGTTATTGTCCGACAGGGTTTCTCAAAGTCGGGTACTCGGGCCCACGGGGATACGGCAATTGATCGTAGAAGCTTTACGAAAAGATTAGTGGAATTTTCTGATATCTGCATTAGCAGAGTGACTATTCAAATTGACTGTACTAACTCTCAATCCTAACATAATATAATAAATGCGAAAGTGATTTTGTTAGTTAACATTGAAAAGGCTTTTTGTATCATTCATCTGGCAAAAAGTATGTTTTATGGTGGAATTGTGACAAACTGCAATTTTTATGGGTATATTTGACTCTATTCTTCTTTTTCTCCCTGGAATTTGTTCCAGTTTATGGGCAGCTCACGATTGTCTGTTGTCTCTAATCTAATATTTACACGCGCTCTATACCTATAGAGTACCTACGTAAAGAGTAAAGTAGGTATACTTTACTATGTAATGTGAAATTTAATTGATAATTACCATTCCCGAATAAAGGCATTACTTTGTATAATAAGCATTGTAGTTACATTTTCGTGCCATAAAACATTAATCATCACTTTTTTCGACTAATTTTCTTTTTAGAAGTATTATCTGTCTCGTAGATTAAGGGTACATGATGCTATAAGTTTGGGAATCCTCGATGTATAGTGACTAGCGCTTTTTCGCCGCTACGCAGCCACGTGTAAGGTGTTGGCGATCGGATGGACGTTGAACCTGATCGATCCGCAGATACGATAGTATAGCCGAAGCCTTTGTAGGATATGGCCGAGGCAGTGACATCATAGCCTAAACTGGACTGCGGAAGATCACACCGAGTTGGTAGGCGGTGGGACATTCGTGATTTGAATGTGAAGGCGAATTTTTTTCGTGATTGTTGCGAGTCCTTTCGGAAAGACTGTGGTCAGACGCAGCTTATCAAACTTTTTGTTAAATGAGTAAAGTTTTCATTCGGACTCCAGTTGCAGCTCATATCTCTTTGAAGAGAATAGTAATTATGAGATTAGATACATTTTTATCTATCTTTACTTTGACCATGCCCCTTTTACAGATTTATTTCTCATTTTCTTCCTTTCTTTCTTTTCCTTGACTAGGGAAATAGTTGCAGCAGCATCTCTCTACTAGTATGATACGGACATCTGAATTGCTTTTCTAATTACTAGTCTTAGTTATTGAAATCGTAGGTTCCTTTCAGTATACCATTTTTAACAATACCGGTCGCCTGATTTGAAGCAAAATAGGGTCCCAAGTCTGCTGAAATATTTACTTAACCGCCATATAATTCGGCCTATTTCTTCCCTCAACATAAAACCCCATAGCTTCCTCATGTACCCCCGAATTATCATCGTGGTCCCGTGTCCTCTCCGCCATGAGTCAGCTCCTGCCTGTCCCGGGTGATTTATGTCTGACCCCATTGTCGTAGCCAACTTTGGCCGAAACAAAGCGATCCACCAGTCATTAGCGGAAGCTTTTCGTTCCTGTTATAGCTGAGCAGATTTTGCTTTATGTCTAACAAAAAGTTGCTACTGTGAACCGTATTGAAATGTCCGAAAAGACGTAAATGATGCGTTATATCGTCAGCTTCTCATGTTAAGCTTGATGAAAAGCGTCTACTTTTAGTTATTACTATGCTTAGTTTTTTTAGCATTAGAAGTTTCGTAACAAAGAAGCAGTGTCATATTTTTCGCTCCGGTGATGCTGCTGCCCGTCATCGGTCTGTGGTATTTAGCTACACATTCAATTGTGAATTGTGTGGTTATATAGCTACCAGTCGGTTGCCAGCGCCTCGTTTGTTATTCGGCAGGATGCACCACGGGCAGGTGAGGTTGGCTTGGATCGAAAAGATGATTGGCCGGTCCCTTACATCCCCTGATTCCCCCATATTCTGATTTGCATATCATACTCGTACATTACTCATAGTAAGGCACTGAAACTGAGTCTAGGATAAGGAGATCCTATAAGGATTGACAAGTCCACATTACGTACTCAAAGGTTCTCGTGTTTATTAACAAGTTTTTCATTCGCTATCCTGTTACTCATTCTATTTGTAGATGTTGTGACAGTTAATTATACTTTGAATGACATGTTTACGTAATAATAGGCTAATTTTGCGTTTGTTTTGAAATAGTTGGCAATTAAATACGGAATACATTTCGCACCCATATGCGTTGTTTCAGTGATGTCGGTCTATTGCGCCACACCTTACGTGTTTTCATTGCGGATTTTGTTCAGGTATATTTAGTAAACGGAAGAGAACACGTCATTGTTTACGACACCCACGAGATGAGATAATGATCAGCCTTTCGCAGTCCACTGCTGGATATAGGCCTCTCTCATTGCTCGCCAGTCTGCTCGATCCTGGACTTTTAGCATTCAGCAACTTACCATGTGATGAGGATGAGATGAGGTAGTTATATTCTAAATTAAAAAAACTACACCCGGAAATAGCTAAATACCACAGACCGATGACGAGCAGCAGCGTCACCGGAGCGAGAAGCCACGCCCTGCGATCGCCAACCCGCTTGCTCAGCGTGGCGATTGTGGATGTATCCTCCAGACGTTTGCCTTAAGTGGCGATCAACTGGAGAGGCATATGTCCAGCAGTGGACTTGAGTAGGCTGATAATGTTGATGATGACCCGGGAATATCAGGAAACGAGCAGCAACCTGGGTACAAATAAAACCTTCGTACACACTTCGTCGCCTGCCAAGCGTGGTGAGAAATCCCCAAATGACAATTGACTTTGGGGGAGACCTTTGTCCAGCTGTGGACGTTTTCGGGCAGGTGATGATGATGCCTCGATACTTGACCTGTATTGCTCCAAACATCCCATCTCGTTGAACCCACACTTCTGAGATCACTAATTGGGCCTAGTCATTGAACAGAATAAATCCATTTCCTGGATCTAAAAATGGTCAATGCCTATTAAATCCACACCTTCACATTAATTGACATCACGTTTGGTTTATTTTCGGTATATTTGGTATCTTAAACGCCTTGACTACTAAAATTAGACATTAGACTTCCTTCTACAAACTGTCATTATACTTATAGACTAATTTTAAAAGAATTTTAAATTATTGATATTGGCCTCTTTCAGAAACCACTCCAATTAAATCTAAAATTAACGTTTTTTTTTTTTTTTTTTTTTAATTAGCCTGCACTGTCCCACTGCTGGGCAAAGGCCTCCCCCAATTCCTTCCAATCGTCCCTACCTGCAGCATGCTCCTGCCAACCTGGTAAATAGTGATCCAGATCATCACGCCACCTTTTCTTTGGCCTACCTCTGCGACGGTGGCCATCTGAAGGCTGATATTGGGTGACAATTCTGGTCCATCTATTCCCATCCATTCTGTACACGTGACCCGCCCAAGCCCACTTCAATTTGGCAGATTTTTCTCCAACATCTGCTATTCCAGTTTGGGAGCGAATTAAAGTGTTTCTCACTTTGTCAGTAAGCTTTATACCGAGGATGCTCCGCTCCATAGCTCTTTGGCAGATCTTGAGTTTGGTCTTCTGACTTTCAGTAAGTGACCATGTCTGAGCACCGTAGGTTAGGACAGGAAGGATACAAGTATCGACAAGTTTACGTTTGAGACACAACGGAAGGTCTCCCTTCATGTACGCTTTCATGGACCAGTAGCTCTTCCAGGCGTTATCGATACGGCGATCGATTTCCCGCTCTTGCCTGTTTTCGAAGGAAACTATCTGGCCCAAGTAAACGTACTCGTCAACGTATTGTATCACTTGCCCGTCTACCATTACCCCACTTTTTGTGCTGTTAGTCATCACTTTTGTTTTAGACCTGTTCATCATTAGACCAACCTCAAGACTTGCTGCGTTTAGATCTTTAAGCATTTTTTCGAGCTCTTGAGATGTGTTAGCAAAGAGAACGATGTCGTCAGCGAAACGGAGATTCGTGAGTCTCTTCCCTCCCACGTCAATACCTTTCGATTTCCATTTGTTGGCGAAGCCCTTGAAAACCTCTTCCAAGACACTCGTAAATAACGCAGGAGATAGTGGGTCTCCTTGTTTGACTCCCTTTGATATACAGAACGATGAACCCGAGGCATGCAGTCTTATATTGGCTGTGCTTTGTTGATATATGAGCTGTAGAATTTGTATATATACTGCATTTATATCCTGCCGACCGAGTGCTGCGAATATAGATGAATGCATTAAGCTGTCGAATGCCTTAGTGTAGTCTACAAATGCAATAAATAAAGGTTTATTAAACTCTGTGAATTTTTCGATTATCTGATTTATAGCATGTAAATGATCAGTGGTTGAATAACGTGGTCTGAAGCCGGCTTGTTCTGGAGGTTGATGTGTGTCGAGTGTGTATGCTATTCTATTTTGGATTACCTTAATGAAAACCTTATACAGGTGCGATATGAGACTGATGGGCCGGTAATTATTTACATCAGTGGTGTCTCCTTTCTTGTGTAATAAAATAATATTTGAGTGGCAAAAGGTTTTCGGTAAGGATCCTGTCCTCAAAATTGCGTTGAAAAAGTCGGTTAATTGAGGTCTCAAACTAGGTTTACCTATTTTTAGCATTTCCGCGGTTACCCCATCTTCGCCAGGACTTTTATTATATTTCAAACATTTGATTGCTGTATCAACTTCTGCTTGAGTTACTAGCGGCACATCAAATTCTGAGTAATTGTATTCTATAGGTTCTGTATTTTCTGGATTTTTTTCGGAATATAAAGATTCATAGAAGTCGGTGCATATCTCAATCAGTTTGTCTCTATTTCGTTGAATAGACCCACTTTTGTCTCGTAGAGCGGTTATGCTGGTTCTAGCTCTCTCAGTCCCTTGTTTAGCTTGTCTTAGTGATGTATTTCGCTGGAGTGCTATCCGAACCAAATTTGTGTTATGTTTCCTTATATCTTTTCTTATCTGCCGCTTTACCATTTTATCAATTTTCCTGTGTTCTGTTGTGCCAATAGCAGTTTGAAGTCTTTGTTCTATTAACTCTTTAGTATATCTTGTAAATCTTTCTTTCCTTGTGTTTGGTGTTTTAATTTTGCTAACTGCCTTTTTGATCCCATTAATAATTTCACCATATTGCATGTCCACATCGAGTAATACTTCTGCTTTCAAGTTATTGAAATGGTTTTTCAGTTCTAAGTTAAATGTATCAAAATTGTTGCTTAAATTGAGAGAGTCTACCGCTTTAAATGGTTTCTTAAATAGTTTGGCTCTATGTATTTTGAAATTAAATCTAATTGTTGCCCTAAGTGGTCTATGGTCCGAACTAAATCTAAGTTTATTTATGACGTTGACATCTTTAACTACGCTTATATCCGATGTTAAGATGAAATCAATTTCATTCTTATATCGACTCCCGGGAGATGACCAAGTCCAGCGACGATGGGGCTTTTTATAAAAGTAGCTGTTGCCTATTGTTAAGTTCTGTCCAAAAGCAAAAGAAAGTAATCGTGACCCTCGGATGTTTCTCTCGCCTAGTCCATGCGGTCCAAGTAGTCTATGACTGTCAGTTGTTTGTTTAGGGCCGATTTTAGCGTTAAAATCTCCCAATACTATGGTCCACGTCCCACGCTGTACATCGCAAGCTTGATTGAGTATATCGTAAAATTTTTCCAGGTCTTCATCGTCGTGACTGGTCGTAGGTGCATAGGCTTGAATGAACGTTATAGTTTTCTTTGGCGTGAGGCGAAGTCTGAGACTAGCCACTCTTTCAGAATATCCGGTGAATTCAATAATATTATTCTTCCACCTTTTTGACACGTGAAATCCTACCCCGTACTGTCCGTTTGTTTCTCCAAAGTGGTAGAATACATTACCATTCCTTTCCTCTGTACTTTCTCCATTCCTTCTAACTTCAGACATTCCTATCACATCCCATTTAATATATGTTAGTGCATTCTCTAGCTCCACCATACGCTCCTCCGTGAGCAAGGTATTTACGTTGTATGCCAAAACATGCAACTTATCAGAGTCCATTTGGGTATTTGCTGAGGTCGTATGACGGATGTTCGATCTCGCCCGGGGATTCTTCGCACCCCTGGTGCCAGAACTATCCAGACTACCGTCATTGCCTATACAGTTGCTGACACCGCCGGGAACTTGGGGCCTGAGTTTAGTTTGTCTAGTCATATAGTCTTCGAGAATAATTTCTCTTTGGGGGGGGGGGGGTTAGGACCATAACTCATCACGCTGGTCCAATGCGGGTTGATGAGTGCGAGTCGCCAGAGCCTCGTTTGTCGGTCAGCAGGATGCACCGCGTGCAGGTGGGGTTGACTTGAACTTAGATTGGTGTTGGATTAAGTCCCTTACATCACAAAATTAACGTTATCAGCCTGAAAACGAGCACATACCTAACGACAGGCCTCCCCAATGACAATTAGACAAGGTCTCCTTAGCTATCATCATAATTATTAAGGAAAGAAAGAGGATCCTAGTTACCTAGTTAGTTTCTGTATTGCAGTGACATTGCCAAGTCGAGTCTGATTTAGTGGTCTTTTGGGTTAAAAGGAAGTTGTTGTCAAAAATGGTCATTAGATTGACAAAGTATACTTTTCCCTGTCAAGGACTAAGACTAGGTTAAGTGGCAGTGAGTTTTGTAAGTGACCTTGGCCCGGGCCGGCCTTGACCGGTCGTCGGCGTCCGCCCACGTACGCGCGCCATAAAGGCTCTCTTTGGCTGCATCGAATACTGTGCTACTTGGAATACTACTACACTCGATCACATATCTTTGCATACTAGTTTAGGCGTAGATTAAAAGGAGTGCAAGCTTTCCGCTTTTCCGTTTGCGCGCTGAAGTTATTAAGGCCGCCTTGGTTATCATCGTAGTCCTTAGAAAGAAAAAAAAAAGGAGAAATTCATTAGATAATGCACTAATTATTGGTTCTTAAGGTACTTTCAAAAGACTCACTCAGCGTGTGAATAGCAATGCTTCAGCGTTTTCTGTTAGATAATGCTAAACTAGTGTTAGGTATTTATTTAGGGACATTCCGTAAAGAAACATGGCCTTATATAACTTTTCGATGCACAAACGTTATCTTAATTTGAATATTACAGTGATCATAATCCTGATTTGCTGCACGATGTATGACAGATCGTATAATTTCCAATAGTTTACAAAGCAGAATCTTATCAGGTCCATTAGTTTACAACTTGCAGTCTAGATGCTACTTTTTGAAATTACATTCAAGATATGAATAGAACCAATACGTAATCACTGCTATATGTGTTTCAGGAAGGGCTTGAAAATTTACTGTCACATAAAAAAAGGAAAACGGCTGCTTAGTATTAAAAATCATTGAATTAAGAGTGTATTCTGTGATTATCACCATTCCTAACCTGGACTGTTGAAACAATAAATTCTTGAAATGGGCTTGTCAACTTGGCTCTTGATGGAAGAAAAACGAAACATGTACATTTATGTAACTTAGGTAAGTTTTATGTGTTGCATTGATTTGTGTCGATTTAAGTTTTAATGAAAGTTTTAGTGAAAAATTCAGATTTTAAAAAGTGCCTATGGTGATGATAATTTAATGCCTTTATTTTAATCTAAAAATTAGAACGGTAAAAGAAGCCATATCATTAAATTAAAGTCAACACTAATTGTGACTGCTACCTTTTTGAAATTGGAAAGGTTTTCTTTATGCTTTTTTTTATTTTGCATCTGACTGTACCGACAATCATAAAGTTTACAAAGTAATATAGAAGCGGAAGCCAAATCGGTACGTACCAGTTCTTAGTTGGGAGCCGGACATCCACTTCCACATAACAGCCATTGCAAAGTCAAGGACACCACTCGACACCAAATACGGTACACCATACCGGCTTGTTAACTATAGACTCACAATAAAAGCTTGTCCTTTTGAGGATATCCACCCGAGTACATACTTGTACATCGCATTGTACATTGCGGATGATGTACCTATGTCAAATTGGCGAGGAGAGATTCTTTAAGTACATGACGCACTTAATGAATTGTCGTATGCATGAGGAGTAGTTAACCGCGACCTCTGGTTTAGAGGTCACTACTAAATTCTTTATAGACCAGTGTCAGATTTGTCAAAAAAATGTAAGCAAATCGGAAATGTTTCTTTTGTCGTTGTCACCTCATCGCGTATTATCCTATTTAATAGCCAACTCACGTTTTGGTTCAGTCATCATGATTTGCGTCTAAATTCTTTTTTCACAGTAAAATGACAAGTACCTAAATATGCGAAGATTATTGAATTCAATTGAAATCGAATTTTCGATGGAAAAGAGAATCCTTTGTTTCGTGTTCGGTAGTTGTCTGATCATTTTGTTTTGGCGCGAATAAACAAGATTTGTATACACAACGCTTACATGTCCTGTCCGTCCTCCCACGTGTGTCCGATTCGGCCTTAAACTGTATTGTGTCAAACGTAGGTCATCATATCAAACCAGACATTGTTTGACTACCTGACTTACCGGATTAGTTCACACAGTGTACACATGTCGTACAAAGATCGCGAAATGTATGAAACATTAGGAGATGCGAATCCGAGACTCGAGCCACGACAGATACGATCTAAAGGGCCCTTACAAAGTGCCATAAAACAGGAGCAAAGACATAATAATATCATTACGTTTCGCCGTAAGATCCCAATCTCGGCGAAACATTGTAGCAAAATCACAATTTACAAGATCACAAAGCTGAATTAGAATCTGCGTCCCATGTAATGACATATCGCGGTCTGTCATTAGCTCGTACGCACTCGGAAATAGCGATTCTGCTGGTCAAGGTGCGTTGGTACTGCGACAGGATGTTTTGGGAATGCCTTCGTGGTTTTGTGTCAGGGTTTCTGATAGTATAGTAGGTCTTCAATGCATCGACTGAGATAAATACTCCGAAAAGACTCGTACACAAAACTGCGTTGCGACATCGCATCGTAAAATAAATCTGCGAGCTCCCCGGAAACATCGCTAGAACTTGCGAATTTATTCGCATCGCATCGGTCGTCGAAGAAAAGGTCACTCTGGGAGACACCTTGTCGCACGATATCGCATCGCTGCAATTCGCGTCGCAATTTTTTGCGTTGCGAATTCGCATCGCGTCGCATAGCAGTTTTGTGTTAAAACCCAAAGATCTCATCTCACCAAGACAAACATTCATGAGGTGAAAATTTGTCTTTCTTCCGCATCTGGGTGTCTAGGCTTTGTTGATTTTGTTTGTTATTCTGATACCCATGACTCCAGTGCTTAAGCTACTTACTTTAGAATAGGAGCAATGTATATGATGTTTATTTATTTATTTAACTCTTGTTTTACTAATTGTTCAATGTTGTTCGGCTGTGAATAAAAAGTATATTCCGAAAAAATTGGCTACACTTGTTTAAGGAAAAGAAAGCGCACTAAACCACTTGTAAGTATTATTTTCGTCTTTTTACGATCGTCGGTTAAAGGCGTAAAAAGTCCAAACACAATATTCCGAGGCGGCCTTGGCAATGAAGAATATTTTTAGTGCTTGCCGTTTACGTGGATCGATGGCAAAAATACGTTTGCCATTTATATTACGTCGTCTCGTATCGAACGGCGGGTTCAAGGCGGGTCGCCGGTCGGCAAATGAAGCCATGACATTCTAATTCTCAGTTGTATTTTTAACTATGTAAATAGAAATCCTTTTCATACGTGCGTAGGTACCTCAAAAACAAACAAGACCCAATTTTAATCGCATTTATCGGATATAATAATATAGTTCTTTTGTGTGACTATTTTAAAAATTACATAAATATAAATAAATATCAGACAACATCACATCCATTGCTCCGATCCTAATGTAAGTAGCTTAAGCACTTGTGTTATGGGTATTAGAACAACGAAGGTACCACAAATAAATACTTAAATACAAATATAAACACCCAGACACGGAACAAACACAAGTATTCATCACCCGAATGTTTGTCCCGGGTGGGAATCAAACCCACGACCCTTTGGTTCAGAAGGCAGGGGTCACTACCAATTGAGCCACCGAGCCAGTCAAAAACATGTATGTCTACTGTCACAATGTTTGTCAGCGTATGTGTAAATCACAGATTACAATATTACGGGGTAATCTGTGGTGTAAATAAAGCGTGTATGTTTGAAGAGTAATATTTATACCAAATAGCAAAATTGCATAACTCACACAGGCCACCCTCGTAGGCTGATTATAAATAAATTACTCATAGATTTAAAATCCAACTTTAACCAATGGTTTTTCTTTTCTAAGTTAATTTGAATAATGGGTGATGCTTTCTCTTAAAGGAATTCCCCTATCTACTCCTGTGGAAACTTTTCAATCCCCTTTCATCCTTTAAAAGTCGAATTTGTCGAGGCCCCTTCAGCCACCGCAAGACCCCTAAATTTTTATTCGCCTCTCGCCTGGGCCCCCTCCGTAATGTGATTTTCAAGTTTGTAAATCGACCAGTAGTAAAAGTTAATACATCCCTAGATTTGCGAGCTTTAGCCCCCTAATGGTGACTTGGAAACGTCTCTTACACGTGTTTAAAAGAGTTTTAGAGTGGTTTCCAAATTGGGATGGATATCGACTTTCACCCTTCGAAACTAAGGTGAGGATATCACACTGATAGCGATTTCAAATCTATTCTAAGAGTAAAGCTTGTACGCGTGTGCGATGTATTACATTTATTCAAGTATCCAACTTGCCAACAAAACAAATCCCTACTTGCGTAACGTATTATGCATTATGTATGGTTCACCGTTTTTTTTTTTAATTTTAGTTAATACCGTTGATGTCGCCATAAGTACGTATGCTCGCACCTAACTCGGTAAGGTATTTTTTTATATGATAGTAGCATAGCATAGTAACCTTCCTTCGCCTGAATGAAAGAGAAGGGAGAACCAAGTCTAAAAGCGAGAAAATACCAAATTAATTACTTATCAGTTGCCACTGCCACGATGACACAACTGGTTATACTTTGACTGGTCCCGAAACGCGACCGATGTCACTTCACATGTGTTTCGCCAAGTGCCACCGTCTGAAAAACTTCAATTAAATTACCGAAATCCAATATCAACATCATCATCAGCCTATATCAGTCCACTACTGGTATGTCTAGTACCTCGGCCTCGCCCAATGCTCGCCTCCACCTGGGCTTCTCGCATCCAGCACTTGCCAGAAATCCAATATACGTATACTGGGTTTCTATATAGGTACACTCTCAACTTCTGGGCTATGACGATTTATAACAATAGATCGTGTAAAGGCACAATTGCTTTCATTTTCTCTATAAGAGTTACATTTTATTTAGACGTAGGGCTTTCCAATTCTCACCGCAGACAGTCAACGATCTCGCGCCCTTGACAAAGATAATTGTGAAAAAAATCCTAATGTCACTTCATCACAGATTCGTTAAATCACAGACTTAAAAATTGATATATCTCTTGACAGCTTTTGTCGGCTAATTTTTATTTTACGCGTTTTGTGATAATAACTGTTAGACTGATGAAAACACTGGCAGGTGACAAATGGACGGACTTCGCAAGCCAAAATAAATAATGAGTGAGTTGTCTGAATATGCATGTTTAACGATTAAGCTCCGTTGGCTTTAATTACGTTTTACCTTAGATATTTTCTACTTTTTGTGTTTAGTGTCTGAAACATAGACGTGGTCTAGTTAGCCTAGAGTAGGCGTATCAAATTTTTGAATCGTTCCAGTCTGATTATGTTTAAAAAAGAACCGGGATAGGTGACAAGCCGACAGATCAGTATTCTGCGAGTTCGAGGTCGGTCGAGACTCGGAATTTTTTTTATAATGTATAGGTAGGGTCTATGTAAGTTGGAACGACTTGTTTGAGCACCGTGTGTGTGACTGACAAGAGGTGTTGCAGGACAAACCTCTAGACTAATTAGAAGCTCTACGTCTGTCGCAGGGTAGTATCAAAAGTAGCATAAATACACCATAGTCGGTGGAAACACCAGCCTTTGCTTGGCGATCACCGTACACACGTCAAAATACTCGTAAAGTGACGTCTCGGGATCAGTCGGTATATAGCCAGAATAATGCTTGTTACAGGTCACTGCGGCAATCTTATAGGTTACTTTCCTTACCCCGAATCGTATACTTGTCTCTCTTAATATTAAGATGAGAGCATTCAATTTTAATTTACCTTAATTGCACTTATCTCAGCATGTGCATCCGTATGTTATTAGAATCTCAATAAAGATCTATAGTACCAGTTATAAATTAAAGGAAATTGTTCACTGGAATCCTGCTGATTTAAATGACTGTAATTTAAATGTAATGTGATTGCTAGCCTTGCTATTTCTAGGACCATAGCTATTAAATAACTATATTTATTCATGCCATACATGTATCAAATCAATTTAGCTATTAATCATAAAGCTCGGTACTTTGTTAGAAGGTTTTTACTCTAGAAATAAATATAAATAATAAATAAATAAATTATTACTCTAGAAATAAAGTTACAATGAAGAAAATACTGAAGTAAAGCTATATTTATTGACTTTTAAGCCAACTTTGATTGTATAAGTACTTACTTATTGTACTTAACTTGATTGTGTATGTTATCATCATCATCAGCCTCTCGCAGTCCACTGCTGGACATAGGCCTCTCCAATTGTTAGCCACTTTGATCGATCCTGGGCTTCCCGCATCCAGCACTTGCCATTTTGCTCAACTTAGTCACTCCACTAGGCCTGAACGTCCTATACTACGTCTGCCGAGAAGAAGTATCCACTGTACAACTTGCTTACCCCAATGGTTATCGGTTCAGCAGCTAAAAAAAAAGTAAATTCGCGTTATTAAAGAGCCCACGACGAATACTGTGTGCTAATTAAAAACTTCTGACGGCAAAGGACGGGGATTCTTATCGTACCTATCTTTTTTAATTGCTAATTAGTTAGTTACCACTTGTAACTACGATTGCAATAGATACCACGAGCTTACAAGGCAATAACCCCTCACAATTGAAAACCTCCCGTGTGATTGTTCGATTTCTCACAAAAGTGTAAATAAACATGTTAGTTGACCCAAACTGGCCATATCTCCCGCCGTCATATCATGACAAGTATACGTACAACCAGAAAAGATACGTAACTCACACAAGCACTATCGCTGTTGCAATAAGATTCATATTAGAATGACGTTTTATGTGTTTGCAGCCAGTGACTGTACCGTTACATGTTCCCATGCCAAAACGGATGAGACGAGGGTCGTGAGAAAAACGATTATAATTAAACCTAAACGATAATTTCCGTCATTATTTTACGGCAGATGTGTCATTTCTGCATTCAAGATGTGCAGTCTCTAAACGATTTATATTCGGACGTAGGTATCGATATTTGCGAAGGCGTTTGCAAGGAATTTTCTCACAGTTGAGTTGGTTTTATTTATGTTGACAGACACGACGATGTTCTGATAAGGAGGTAAAATAAAATCTGTAATACAAGATTCCGATTTGTATTAAGTATTGTTGATGCGAGTTAGTAATTTGGAGAAAAAAACATGTCTTGATTGGCTAGTGCGTGGATATTCTGGTAGAAGGTATAATTACATACATGTTACCTGTTAAAGAAAATGTAATTAGAAATGTTTATATACTATCAGAACATAAAAAAAAGTATTTTTTTTTACTATGTTTTATTTTGATATTGCAGATTTTTTTTCTTATTTTATTACAATGTAGCTCTCATTAGCTTGAGTTTTCTTTGACATGAACATTATGTGATTGATGTTTAAAAAGCAAACAGTTGGTGCGATTGACAATTTATTGATTTGGTTACTTGCCTGTTGGTGTAGTTACACCTAAGCAAAAGAGAAGCCCAAGCAGTTGCTTGGGCTTCTCTTTTGCTTTCCATCGAACAAGAGGGCTTCCCCTTACTTCCCTATGCTGTGCTACATCATATGTATAACATTTATAATGCTATGCATAACATCTATATGTTTTCATCATCAAAATTAATACATCGCGTAATCGCACACACCATTGAACAATATAAATTGTTTGCCTTTTTTTCCCCTCAACACATTCCAACGACATGTTTTATTTTTACAAGTTGAAGATAATAAAGCATGTCGATGGAACGTACTCAGATACGCAACGTTAAAATATGAATTAAGTACCTACTCGAGTAGGTAACGAAGTAATGAATGGCGTCCAGTTTGCGTTTAATTTTTACTTCCTTTTGCTTCACCTTGCGTACACGTACGGCTAAAACTTGTATTAGGCTACTTATACACGCTTGATTTGGTTACTACGCCGATATTTTCATTTTATTTGACACATTTTTATAAAATCTTAATATATACTTCATTATCCCAAACCTGAGTGAAGTCGTTCCCCTAGTCTCTTTATTGTCCCTTATCAACTTTCAACGGATCGGAACGAGCAGCTACGCCCTGAGATCGCCAACCCGCCTGCCCAGCGGGGCGATGGATACGTCCTCCAGATGTTTGGCCTGAGGACTGCTATAGGCTGATGATGATCCATTTTCAACATTCGTCTTTCTTGGACAAATTGTCGATTCAATTTTTCGGAGGTATGTACAGCAAAGTTATATCTTTAAATTACTTGGGGTGAGAGCCTTTCGCTCCTTTGGTTTCGCTGACTGCTTTGGCTGTCATATAAGGCCCTTTAAAAAAATGTTTAACATTATTCAAAGAAAATTTTCTTCTTTATAATAAAAAATGTATAGGTATACGTCTCAGACATTGTCGTGGGCGCAACCTCAAAGAAACATCATAACAGTTTTAGAAGCATGTCGTAAAACCCCTGCGATTAGTAAATGTCCATTATATTTAGCGTGTGATTCCTCTAGCCAACTGTTTGATGCAGTTATTCCTTAATTATAGAACAAGAGCTTTCACGTGATGAGACCCCGATCACATCATCCGATTGACGTCACTAAGTCACTATTGTAACCAAAATCAACATTGGGCAAACGTGGGGGTTTACTGCTTCTATGCTAGTTTATATTCAGTATCTTAGTGCATTATACTTTAGTCGTAGTATTTTACACCTGGTAGTCTGAAAGCTATCGGAGGAATAGCTGTTTGATCATGCAGTCTCCGCTGGCTAGGGCAGAAAAAGTAGATTCAAGAAACTGTCAACTAGTGTGCTAATGGGCCCACCACTAGGGATGGTGACGACTTTGAAGTGGATTATGTAAGAAAGCGGTCCTGGGGCTCCTAGAAGCACTCTTTGGATGTAGCTGAAGACAGAGACTAATATAAATAAATAAATAAATAACCCAAGACATGCCACGCTGGGCCACACAGCGCCATGGGTACTAGACAACTGATAAACTTACTTAGATACATTTTTTTGTAGATAAATACAAATATGATTTATTTGTGTAACATAGGTGGAGCCATACGTACATAATATAAGATGTTTCATTTATTATTTGTAGAACCGCAATCAGTTTGTGAATGCCCCTCCCAGACGTCACCCTATCTCGGTCTCCGCAGCGCAATTCGGTCAAGGTTATCTCGCTAACGATGCGACGAACATAAGAATCCAATTGTTATTGCATAGTGCACATGTAAATCGTGACGTCACGCGCGTCCGTGTGCGGCCGGGCTACAGCTACGTCGCGCGGCGGAGGCGGCCGTTTCGGCGCGCGCTGGTCAAGTTCAAGGGCGGCGGCGCGGTCGTTACTCCACCGCTTTTTGCGTCGCTCGCGCCGGTCCGACTGATGGCTGAGCGACGCACACGACATTATAATAATTTAGTAAATGCCAGCGAGGTGTGTTCTGTACGATTAACTCTGCGTCAAACCTGTCCCAATGTTCATCGGCGCTTTGGTGACGCTTCGACGTTTTCGAACTTAACGGTTTGATGTATTGGAAACCGATGATTGGTCTATAGGGGATTGAACGCTATTTAACGGTGTAAGATTGTTATGCAGTGTTATTGTTGGGGCAAACATTCTGGGGTCTACTTGGACTAGTTTGTAGTGAATAAGACCATACTCCACCATGGAATTTTGTGGTGCCATGGGCTACCATGGGTGGTAGTTCCTGTGATTAAACACTTACTGATCTTTTCCGGAGTTTGCAACACTCGGGATGTTTGACTGAAGTTGATGTTGTTAACTATTTATTAAGAAACTTTATATATTTCGCTTCTAACACTTTCAGAAGTTTCGTTTAGTTAGTATCGCATACATTGCTACGATACTAAGGTACCTAGGTAGCTTGTCCTCTTGTGTTATGCCTAAGTACAGCGAAGGAAATTTACTATTGACATAATATAACTTAATGAGTTCATTTGTTTATTAAAGCATTCGTATAACCGTGAACACGGGAGCGGGGCGGACGCGAGTCGGAGCTAGCCCGCGGCGGGTCTAACAACATTAGTCTAAATGGCCGACCCCACACAATGCACTTACGCGAGACAGACGCGAGAACACTTCGTTTCGCGTTCGCCCCGAAGTGTAGTGTTCACACTTTCACCTGTAAGCGTGCAAGAATGGACGTAACAAGGAAGAGTTGTTAAGTTTCGTTAACTCCTTTTTGCTTGTAACTTCTTTTCTGGATCGTTTTTTTCGCGCCCGCCTTGATGCGTAGTCATCACACTTTCACCTGAAAACGAAACGTGATAAATTCCAGGCGTGAAAACCAGCAACTTCAATTAGGATCTCATTTTTTTCTGTAATTTATTTTTTAGTGTCTTAACGAACTTGTGAGACGAAAACGCTACTACACGTTGTCCTCGCGCCTATAAGTGTAGTAATCACATTTTCACCTGAAACCGTAGCATAGAAGTTGCACTAAGTTTAGTTATATCTCATTGTTGCCTTACATTATTTACGTTAACTCTAAAACTTCCGCGAGACTTTTGTTTTTACTTTATATTTGATTGTTTCTTTCGCGAGATCACTTTGTCTCGCAAATACTCTTGAGTGTAATAATCACACATTCACCTAACAGCGTAACATGTAAAATTCGAGACATGATACCACCTAACTTTATTATCTCATTGTTTCTGTTCTGTTTTCTTTACTGTCGTCTCTTTTATACTAGAACGGCAGGTTGGCACTGTATCAGGTTAATTAATATCACTTTATTTGTGGCGTGGCAACTGTCCGCATTTTCTGAGGTGGTTGTCATCTTCCCTACCTAGGAATACGAACATATCTTGCTTTTCAACTATGTCCGATTGACATTTTCATTCTATATATAGTGTCAACACTTTTGTGATAATGAAACACGGTGATTACCATCAATTGATTAAGAGTTCTGTTGTATGCAGGTCTGAAAATAACAGGTCTTGATAAGAGTCGCAGCATCACACTGTAAACAGGTTGCCTACATACCAATCAAAATCAACAAACCTTACAAATGTTTTTGGGGGAGGAGGCCTTTGACTGGCTCGGTGGCTCAATTGGTAGTGACCCCTACCTTCTGAACCAAGGGTCGTGGGTTCGATTCCCGCCCGGGACAAACATTCGTGTGATGAATACTTTGTGTTTGTTCCGTGTCTGGGTGTTTAAATTTGTATTCAGTATTTATTTGTGGTACCTGCGTTGTTCTGATACCCATAACACAAGTGCTTAAGCTACTTACTTTGGGATCGGAGCAATGTATGTGATGTTGTCTAATATATATTTTTTATAGTGGGTAAGGTTATGATGGCGATGCGGTGTTCCTAGTTTTATTCAGGCCTCACGCGCCATCCCCTAGCATTCTGGCAAGAATGGGTCCGGAAGTAAATTACACATTTCTCAATAAATATTATACGCGCTAAGGAACCTCGCTCAAATGATATGAACGCAGGAAATATCGTCTTACTTTCATTTAAGACTTTACGTATGCTTGCCGAGGGAGTTACCCATTAATCGTATGTGAGCGTAAGTGATACATTTCAGGCCTCTCTCGAAGATTAAGCGTTAACAAGGTGTTGTTTAGTGCTAATCTCGTGTACGTAGTGGGAATCCCGTGTTAGCAGTTAATCTTGTGCGTCCCTGTCTGGTTTCTGAACTATAACGATATCAAATTTGTATTCGCCCCGTTAACGGTGTTCTGTGTGATTCGTGCGTTAGTCTTAGTTCGAGATCTAATGAAATACGCGCACTATTTGCTTTGTCAGTTGATACTTCATCATCCATCCATTATCATCAATAGTCTTACGCAGTTCACTGCTGGATCCTCCTCTCTAATGATTCGCCACTTTGTTCAATCTTGGGCTTCTCGCATCCAGCGCTTGCCTTAAAGTACCTTTTATTCGTTTGATTTGCTCTTACTATTATTTGGAGATTACAGTGTTCACCTTTCGGTCGCTAAAGTACATAGCTTACATACGAAACGTTAACTAGCCCGGTTGGCTCATTTTAACATTTTTATTTAATAGATACAGCCGAAATGTTTCGTGTAGAAATATAAAGGGCAAACATCTGGAGGATATACCCATAATCGTCACGCTGGGCAAGCGGGTTGGCGATCGCAGGGTGATAGCGTCTTGCTCTGGTGACGCTGCTGCCCGTCATCGGTTTGAGATATTTAGCTGCGCCTTTTATCGTGATGGCTATACCGCCACCAGTCGCCAGAGCCTTGTTTGTTGTTCGGCAGAATGCATCACGCGCAGGCGAGGATGGCTTGGAGTGAGAAGGTGATAGGTCGCTCCCTTACATCTAATTACTGTATACCGGATACAAATACTCGCTCATACTATTCTAAATTACTGTTATCCATAAAGTATTATGGTAGCATCCATCTAGCAATACAGAGCTGTGAATAAACAGACGGCTAATTATTTGTACTTTACATGACAATCGCTCTGACGTCCAACGTCTCGGCGCGTCACCGCCGTAAAGAACTCTAAACAAATAACGAGAAAAAACGTTTCTCCCTTTATAATGGTTCGGATTTGAATATAAATAGAAAATGTGAGTGTGCGGTAGCTTTATCTCCGGGAGGTCTTTGTACTGCGTCTTTGACGCGTCCGTTGATTCACTTCCCAGTCGAGAACTGCTCAGGACTTGATGGATTATAGCCCTGGTTTTAACAAAATTGGCTTAATTCATGCGCAGTCGACGAGGGGACTGGAGGCGTCAAAGCAAACAATTATTTCGCTAATCGCATCTACAATGTTTTTGACAGATTGTAGTGAGTTGAACTAGCGTGAAATAAACTTGTCACAGTGGAGTATGACACAGTCTCTTGCTTGAATGCAGTTTAATGGTACGAAAAATGAGAAAATCCTTTGGTAGAGTATGATAAGGAAATTGGCAAGTGTGAGAAAATTAAATAAACTTAATGTACACATGCTATCCATCATCTGTTTTGATAGTATGAGCATTCTTAGCAGCCTGGGAACCGCAACTTTTGCTCTGCTACTAATTTAATATCTTAAAACATATCAACCGATCGCTTCTCGCTTATCCTGCATGTGAATGTTTCCCAAACATCGCTTTGCATCTTATCCCGGTAGTCCCGAACACAGGTCAGTAACTTCGGAATAGAAAATGTAAAAGATAACGTTCCTTAGCCTCAACAATGAGAGGTCTTTGTACCCTCAGCGTCACATCACAACTAGAAATAACGCGACTGGCATTCGTTCAAATTCCGCTTTGCTCGGAAATCGACTGATTGCTTTATTAGTGGGCGTGGCTTTGGCCGATGGGTCTATCTGTCAGCCTGTCGGTGTCTGTCATGTGGTGATTATGGCGATCAAATGTGGATTTGTTAGCTATGGTGTCTCATTGTAGGTTATTGGAAAGTTTGACGATCAAGGGTGGATCTACTCAGCCATTTATCGACTGGCTCGGTGGCTCAATTGGTAGTGACCCCTGCCTTCTGAACCAAGGGTCGTGGGTTCGATTCCCACCCGGGACAAACATTCGTGTGATGAACACTTGTGTTTGTTCCGTGTCTGGGTGTTTATATTTGTATTTAAGTATTTATTTGTGGTACCTTCGTTGATCTGATACCCATAACACAAGTGATTAAGCTACTTACTTTGGGATTAGAGCAATGTATGTGATGTTGTCTGATATTTATTAAAAATATATGTATATTATTTATTTATTTAAACATTATGTGTTTGATACAATAATGTACATACCTATTTTCCTAAAATAATTTCATGAACGTCTCTGTTTCGTAGTGATGATAGTTTTTAACTTTCCTTCTCAATGCCAGAGCATTGTATGTATACCAAAGCATGATATTGCGGTCAGGAAAGTTCAAGGCACAAATCGCTCTATTAAGAACGAGATTACCAAGAATAAGGAAAATATGTTGTATACTTAATGGTAACTATTAAAAGTGCGATAAATGTCGGCTTCACGTAGGCTGAGAACTTAATTAATCGTTACTTTAAGTAAGATGTACCGTCGGCATAGACTTTACACAGCTTTACACAGGTCACAGATGACGCACATACACGTTAGTATTATAAGTAAATAATAATCAAACAATGGGCTCTTAATTGTTACACAAACTGGCTGATTCATTTGGCGTGTCCCTGCTCAGGAGCCAAATTGATGACGCCGATGTGATTCTCCCTGATCGCACATTCCAATCGGCTTCCACCAGCGGATCTCACTGATTGAAATTCTAAGAGGCGCATATTTACGGAAATATTTTATTTTTAAAAGTATGCAAGTAAGTTTATCAGATGTCTAGTAAGTAACCATAGTATAAGCTTCGGTTTAGTTTGGGACTACGTGGCGCTGTATGGCCCAGCATGGCATGTCTTGGGTTTTAAATTAATTACTTACTAGCTGCATCCCGCGGCTCTGCCTCCGTGAATTTTCTCTTTAAAAGTTACGCAAGTGATAAGTTGTCGTATTAAAGTTTCATTAAAATCCGTTCATTAGTTTTTGCGTAAAAAAGTATACAAACAACCTTCCATCCATCCAAACAAACTTTCGTCATTTATACTTTATATTATTAGTTGGATACATTTACTAATGTGTATTTGTATGTTACTTATGTCAGGTGTGACCTGATGTGCAATGTCTATGCTGACGTTACACCTCCATTGCCGATTTCCTTTTTGTTTCCCCCAAACGATCCCTCATTTAGCAAACTAATTCAAAGCAGTCGACCTTCACCGTTTCGCTAGTGGTTCTCATCGCGAATTCCGCGGGCGATCCGCGCCTAATCCCACAATGTACATATTTGGTGACACACTCGTACGTACATATAAGTACGGGCGTCGGCGTCTGATTCACGGCGTCGGCCAAAGTCCCAACAGACAAGGTCGACTTGAGACCTACGCGCCAATCAAAATTTTATTGTACCCCCCTCGTAAACTGAACGCGTCGACCTAATCACACATACGTTTAAAGTTCAAATTCGTTAGGAAAACAGATGCGGCGCTCTAAATTTAGGTAATGGTTCATGACACGAGACGTTTAGGGGTTTCTTTGAATCGCGAATGTTCGAGTACAGAGGCCACATTATTGCACAGTTCATGTCATGTGGAGTATCAACGTTTTTTTTCGTTGATAACGAGGATTTTCTGTCGATGACTGTATTGAAATCTTGGTTATTTGTGGTCGGTTCAAGAGGGCTTTATCTATACGGGGTAATCTTGACGATGCTTCAATAGATATACATCATATCTAGTATCCACTTATCCTTACAAGGCGTATGTAAACTATGTAAATTTCATAGGAATCATATGATAAGCCACCCAGCATAGTGTAAAGTATTTCGTAGCAAACGGTCGCCTAAAGACCAAGGCTTCTGAATGATCGAGTTTCGGTTCAAGATCATATCTACATCTACACTAATATTATATAGAGGAAAGATTTGTACCTATTTTTGTATGTTTGTAATGAATGGGCTAAAAAGTAATGGACCGATTTAAAAAATTATTTCACCAATAGAATGCTACATTCTTCCAATTTGACATTATGCTACATTTCATTTTGATAAAATTAGGGATCCTTGGTAAAATTTGAACAATATAATTGTCTACCCCGAGCGAAGCCGGGACGGGCTGCTAGTAATTAATAATAGGTTGATAGTAGTACTTCGGTAATTTAATTATTGCGGATTTTCACCTTTTTTTAAAGTAAATGATAACGCATATCTAATGATGCATATAGCTATAAATGGGCTAAGAACCCTTCCGATTGAGGCGCCTAAAGCGCTAGAAATACGAAAGTTCGATTCCCAGTCCAGGTAATTTCAAAACTGCCGCTAAGTCCAGATGCTTGTTGTGTATTTTTGGAAGTATTTAATGACTAAACTACTTAATATGAATACAGAAAAGTTATCACTAAATCCACCTCCTAACTGATTGTCAATCGCAAGTGACCTTACCTCATATACCTTTAAACAAATTCAATGGGAAAGGGCGGACACATACAATTATCACCAGCACAAAACGAGTAGTCGATCTGCGCATGATTCACGGCGGTTCTCAGAACTGTCGTCTGGCGGCGACTGTGCGCCGGCGCACGCGGTTGACTCAATACAGCATAGTGCCATAGTACTAGCGCTCGATGGACCGGAAACGTGTGGTATGCAGTGTGAATTCGATTCTAATCATTATCTTTTTCCTCAAATATTAATTAGTACCGGTTTGGTTGGAAGAATTTGTACTCGTATTTGATGATGTAAGACGCTCGTTTAAGGTCCAGGCCTTAAACGAACGTCTTAAGTTCGATTCCCGATTGAGATAATTTAGGAAAAAAATTGTAAATTTAGTTGGGTCAGGGTGTTTTGGTACATGCTGTTATCATTTGAATACTAACTGTTTCCTCCTTGTTCATAGGAAAATCTTAGTTAGACATCAGATACCTACTCATCAGATGATAAAGAGAGTAAGTAGGTAGGCAACGGCATTGCTGATGTCCTGGCAGAGACCAACTCATGCGAGAGGCGGCAGACGAGCAAGTGTGATGCCTGATGGTAAGCAGTCGACACCGCCCATGGACACTGTTTGCCATGAATAGCAATAAAAAATTAAGATGGCTTTTCGCTTTTGACCGGGAATCGAACCTGGTACCTTAAAATCTTGCGCGCATTAGTCAACACCCACATTTACGCCTCTGAGGTTAACCATCAATGACTTAAAGAAATCTTACGTAATAATTATTCATAGAACGTTATCGGTCAGAAACCCGAGAGAGTAAACATTCTAACGTTTTTATAGATGCATATTTTACGATTGGAAATTGACCTTCACAGTTCCACATTCTTCATTGCATGATGGTTCTCAAATACGTCCAAATCAATGTTTTATGATAACTGACAACCGTTAAACAGATAACAGTGTTAAACTGTGAACTTTTGTGTATCAGGGACTGGAATATATGACGCCAGGTCAGCGCAGTCTGTCAAGTAAGGTTATAAAAAATATACATTTACATATATATGAATAACGCTATGGGAGTAATAAAATTATTAGATAGATTTATGTCATTACGCAATAAACTACGTGTAGGTAATTGAAAGATTCCGATTCCGATTATCGCTGTGGTAAACCGATAAGTAACCAAATCAATCACTAATCAATATTCTGGCTATACACCAATTTAATACGAAATATGACATCGGTCGTCGCCAGCCAGGCGGGTAATCGGCTGAGAAGCTGAAAACTTAAGAAGTCCTTTAGTTAACTTATACGACTCAAACGGGAGGTAATAGGAAGGTGATTAATATTTTTTTCTGTTGCCTTACAAAAATATAAATCTTACTAGCTGTGCCCGCGACTTCGACCGCGTGAAATACTTTCATCTGATACGTGACTTTCATCCCCTAGTTTATCCCCTTGGGGGTAGATTTAACCAAATTGATGCCTACGTCATAACATTTACCTGCATGCCAAATTTCAGCCCGATCCGTCCAGTGGTTTGGGCTGTGTGTTGATAGATCACTATGTCAGTCAGTCAGTCACCTTTGAGTATACGTATATATATATTTGATTTTGCGTGCTTCTCACCACGTCTAAATTGTACCACCTTCTGGTGTAAATGGTTGTACTTTGTGCAATAAAGATCTATCTACGTCTCTCAGATGTACTTAATTGCTTTAATACTAGGTCGACTAAGAAATATAATTGACGAGCATTGCGATCGGATACAGACGTCCAAATAAATCAGCCTATTAACCAAGATGGTAGTTACCGCGTCTTGTAATCGTTGCTGCTGCGGTCGTCGACCCACAATTTCCTAAACAGATTTGAACCCTTGAACTCTGCTTCCGCGGGTCTATCGTTTTACCGGACCGATGCGGCCCCTTATAGTACATTGAGTACTTAGAAGTCGGAATCTTTGAGGTACCGATTCGATGTACTATACACACTTACGAGATAATAAAGCTCATGTATAACTATTCTGATGTTCGTAATTTCTTAATTCAGTTATAAGTACTTTTCACAGTAAGTTTCGCTGCAAAAATTTTATAAAATCTTACTGTTGATTGGACCTTTTGGTTAATTATTTTATTTTCTGATTTAAGAAGACGACAACTGAATAAGATTTTGAATTATTGCAATAAAAATGTACCCATTTGTGCAATATAAGTAGTAATTGATCTTATCGAATGAATCTCATATCACAAAAGTGTTCTTGCTTATTGCGGTCGTGGTGCATTGCAATATGCAATTTTTTTTCAATGAATAATAAAAACATATTATGAAGTATAGGTAATTATAATGTATTCATCATGAACTGACTTTGGTCGCCTTTCGCGATCAGTTAATAGCCCGAGCCTTCCAAGGATGGCGGTGGCAACTGATAAGCATTTAAATGATTTCATTGGCAACAGCCAAGTAGCCACTTTGTTGTTGCCGCAGCGACTTGGGTTTTTCTTTCGCTTTCCACCAGGCGTGGGATCCCCTGCTGAGCACTATAAAAATACTTTTATCTTCACCATTATGTCATAAACACATGCATGATTAAATTTCCATGTAAAGTATAAAAGGCCAAGTGACTCATTCACATTCGTAGGTACAAAATCCTGATATGACTCAAATATGTACGTATCTTAGAGTATTATCAATATGGCGCCAATTCCTTGAAAGCTATCTCGAGATATGGGATTCAAAAAAAACGCCAGCGCATGTGATATTTCAAATAAGCATTGCGATGCATTTCGGGGATTTGGCTGCGTAAAACATTATTTTACTTTGTGGATTGCTGTCTCTAGTAGGTATTATTAGCATTTGGAGAGGCACATCTGTACCGATTTTTGTACCTAAATAGAATGGCCTCGTTAAAAGGTCACTTTGCATTGAGAAAAAATAGTGACGTAGGCGAGAAACTAGGTACAGTCGGTAATGGACGATTTCATCACATCTTTTATTATTTATATCATAATGAAGTCAATTTTTTTTACCACTAGGGTGGCAAAGTGGCTGCCATCTCGCCTGTTGGTAAGCAGTTACAGTAAGTAGCTAATGAACGCCAGCAAAACTAGGAGCATCGCATTGCTTGCTACCGTTACTAGTGCTCCAAACTTACTATTTTAAAAATATGGGTATTAAAAACATCATCAATTTTATTATCTATCGCCTATGTAATTGCGGAAACTTGCGGTGAGTATATGATTCATGAATTGTTACATAAACGTGTTGTATTATTAGTTGTTGTATGGTAGAACATTGTATGTTATTTTATGTTTATTATGCTTCAGAGCCAAACATAGAATAGTAACGGATATATTAAAGGCCATAATAAATCCTCATCTCCATCTGAACTTCTCAAAATCCATTCCATATGACTCCAATCTGGATGTGTTATGTGTTGGTACTTTTTATTTTTAACCGACTTCGAAAAAAGGAGGAGGTTCTCAATTCGTCTGTATGTATAATATTTTTTTTTTTTTTTTTTTTTATGTTTGTTCACCGATTATTCCGTCAATTATGGATGGATTTCAAAAAATTTTTTTTTGTTCGATAGAGGACACTTCCGAGGTGGTCCCATTATCACCAAGTCAGGATCTGATGATGGGATCCTGGAGAAATTGAGGGCAACAACCGAAAATTGTATGCTTATATGGTGTTTTTGTTACGTTATCATATTCTACTCAGGTATATGCTTCCGGGCGTCAACATCTGCTGCTGATGATGAAGCCACAGAACTCCTTAACGGTTAGGAGTTAGGGAACAGTACTGACATTGGTCGATAGGAACTAGGTAGTAGTATGTACTTATGCAGGGCTAATAGGGAAGGTGATTTGGCAAGTGATTTGCTTGATTCTAGATCACAAAGTCTTCACTTGACTTAAAGCAAAATTTTTCATTACTAAGTAAAACTCTTAAGGACATTAATTATCCCTTATTGAAGGTCACAGCACATTAACGCAACTAAAAATAGAGAAATAAAATTATTTAAAAAAAAAAATTAAACCGACTTCAAAAAAAAACACAAACGACCAAAACTAAAAAGCGATAAATAACGTAAGTAATTCTATCCTTAATACATAATTATTTAAATATTACAATTATCACTTATTTTTGAAGTCGGTGCCAGCCAAACAAATAAATGTATCTATATTGTTGTGGGGATTTGCCGGCCGCGCGCGTCATACAACAACAGTCTACGTTAGGTACCTAGAGACTGGCACCGACTTCAAAAATAAGTGATAATTGTAATATTTAAATAATTATGTATTAAGGATAGAATTACTTACGTTATTTATCGCTTTTTAGTTTTGGTCGTTTGTGTTTTTTTTTGTTGGTATAGAGAAATGGGGCGCGAATTAAAGGAGGCCTACGTTCAGCAGGGTTGTTGATTATTGATTGATTGTTGTATTCCTATATGTGAATGTTATCCAGATCAATCCTTGAGAACTGTACATTAAAATCAATTATAACAAAATAACATTTTCACATTCATCGTCTTTTCGAATCTGAACATAGCGTGATATAATTTTTTTTATACCTGTTATTTTACAATATATTGGACTGTACCTACATATAATTCTTACAACCTACTTTTAAAATTTCCAAATAATAAGCCTGACATGTGTGTGCGTGAAACAAGCATTGTGTCAAAGGCTTCTACTAATTTGAGTAGTGACGCAAATTTCAGGAATAATTACTAAATGAGTAACTCACTTATTATCAGTAGTATTGGAACGATGATTCTTGTCTGTTTTATTTGGTGATCATCGCAATTCGCAACTCAAGTACGTGACTGGTTATTCTTTCTGATGTGACAGTTTAGTTCTGATTTTCCAATCGACAAATGTTAAAAAATAAGGCGACTGGTTTTAAAAGTCATGCTCATGCTGTAATTGTAAGAAATAATAGGTATTAAATAACGTCTTGTAGTAAGCGATCTTACTTTTTGTCAGCTTCTTACATTTTATACTGCGGATGATAAATAAAATGCATATTGCATAAGTAGGTAGGTATAAGTATTGTGTATAAAAGGCATAGTATTGTTGTATAATTACTGTCAGGTATGAGGGAAGCAAGCGACCATCAAACGAGAGATGCTCCTGTTATAATGTGTACTCGCATAAAATTAATGAATAAACTTAATATTTTTACGTAATAATTAACAATAACCCATTAAACTTTTAACGGATAAGATTAATGCTTGTGCATATGTGTCAGATAATGCATCAAGGTTTTCTTGTGACTGCTTCCCCTCTGCCCGATCCTACAAAGTAAATGACGCCAATCTGCAATTATTTACTACACATTACACGTTTTGATTACTTTTATCTTGAATACACTATCCGCTGTTATGATATTGCAACAATTGTAAATGTTTCGTGTTGTTTGATTGAACTATTGTGCGATACTACGCGCGTTTTTTTTATTAACAATCCAGTTTATCGACACCGAAACTCTCCTTGGCATCTAAATACAACGGCAATTATTTTTATTTGATTGTATATAATTGGTCATTCTACCCTTTTTGCGCTGACCACCGGCCCCGCCGCGTGAGAAACTTTTAGCGCGGTCACTAAAAACCTGTGATTGATGATTCCCATGCGAGTAAAAAAACTTATAACACACGATATATTAAAATTTAATCAACACTAATACGAAAGAGGCTGTCCGTACGTGGATTATGTTTCAATCGTGTCGGTTTGTGGTGAAAGATCGAAGCGTTGGTCAATAGTTTCTGGAATGATGATTGAGAAAGCGGGCGAGTCACTCTATTATCTAATGCTCCGTAATTTACTGGAGAGGTTATGGGTTACGGGTAGCTCTCTATGAGTGTTTGCTTTTTCTTCTGTTTCTAATGGAATGTTTGTGGAACGCTACGTGCTTCGGTACTGTTTAATTTGACTTGAAGCAGATTTTGGAGCAATCCGTGTTTAAGGTAACGAGACAATTGTCTTCTTATATATATATTGTACTTGATTCCCTAGATTCGAATGGTATTTTCGAACGGCATTGTTATTTTCAATCCCGATCCTATTTTTGTTATGATCGTCCCTATCCGATGTTAAACATTAATGAAGAAATGTACATGCTGTCTATCATATTGAGTTGTGTGATATATCCAGATTAAAGCTACTTTGATATACGGAATAGATTAATAAATATAGCGTTTGACATTTATTTAACGGTAGGCAGCGGCTTAGCTGTGCCCCTGGCATTGCAGAGTCTATGAGCGGCGGTAACCGTTTAATATCAGATGGGCCGCTTGCTCGTCTGCCACCCACAGTAATAAAAAAATAATTTAACATATTCAGATTTAATCCAATTGAAAGATACATTTTAATGGACTGATAGAATTAGTTTAATTTGATTTGAAAGGTATGAATTATTAATTTTACAGAACGTCATTCAGTAGTATGAGAGAACCGTACTTTATATTGCAAAATTAGACAAATTGCTTTTATTTTCATTCTAAATCGTTTCTGTTAATATGGATGTTAAACAGTCGTCTTTAGTAGAAGTCGCGTCTCAGGCTTGTATGTGTTAAGTTTTTCTACATGTAGTCGTATAGTGTCGGGTCGTATGTTAATCGTCGGCGAGCGCTATCGGCGTCCTATGCTTGATTAATGACGTGGGATGAGCGACAGGTTGGGAGGAGAAATTGTGTTCAATGATGGATTTGGTTGGGTTAGTTGGGGAGGGTTAGACGCTCGACGCGTGACGGGCGGCGAGGCGACGCGTCTTGTATTTGTTTAATACAGATTTAGTTCGCACTTATGCAGTTTGGATATGGAAAACGAAGTTATCTAAATTGTTTCTGATCTGTGTATGTAGGTAGGCACCCCTTTACTTACCATGGTTTAGTAAGGGATGAACCGCCAATCTAACAGTCCCCTGATTTCTTTTTTAAAGGGTTCCGTACACAAAGGGTGAAAACGGTACCCCATTACTAAGACTTCGCCGTCAGTCCGTTTGTCTGTCACCAGACTGTATCCCAAGAACCGCGACAAGTAGGTAGTTGAAATTTTCACAAATGGTGTATTTCTATTGCCGCCATAACAACAAATATAAAAAACAAAATAAATATTTAAGGGACTACCTTACAACAAACGCTATTTTTGCCTCATATTGGTACGAAACCCTTCATGCGCGAGTCCGATTCGCCTGCCAGAAAACCGAACAGAAATCCCAAAACGTTATTACAACGGACAAGAAACCACAATTGCCACCACTACGCTGGTCTTAAGTAAGATATTTCTTCACGCTTCTTTTAAAGAGGTCCCACATTGTAGTCGTAGAAAGGGTTGCAAAATTTTGTGCTGGGAAAGGCATTTTTATTGGTACCGCATAAGTAGGAGTTGCCAAACTTTTTAACGACTGCTATATCTCCCAAGTTTGCGTGTTTAGAAAGATCACTTTTAACGCTTTATTTTTCTTGTTTCAGGTCAATCTCGAATGCCATCTATTAATAACCCCGCTGTAAGTACACTTTTAATATTACACCGTCATTCCGAACTTTCCTGTTTACGCGCGTTACTCCTTTCCGGGGATTTCGTGTTTTTTTGCGCGGTAAATTACGTCCTTTTTCGACGCAGACGACAGTTTTATACGACCACTTGTTGAGCAATTAATGCATGCAATTTTTCTGCACTGCCCCCATATAGAATAACGTTCGGAGGTAGCAATAATGGAGACGCTTTTAAGGATTGAAAGTTTATATCGTCTTTTTTGGGATTAAACTGTTGCTTACAAGTTATTTTCTTTCTGATGCTCTTTGGACGGTTATTACAATGCTTGGGTATTTTAATTTTAATTTGTTTTTGAGCCATTTGTTTGGATACAGAAGTTGTTGCTTATTACAATAGAATGACGGCAGTATTCACAAACGTTACTATGCGATGCGTGGACGCCCAGTGCCCAAAATCCTATAGGTTTTTGGTCTTTTTGGGTACCTGTGCGTTTGTGCTACGCATAGTATCGTTTGCGAATAAGCTTGGCTCATGTGAACGTTCATCACATTAATGTTTGTCTTTGTTCAGCGTCCTGAGTATCAAAGGATAACACGGGGATACCTGATTGTATCTGATCATAATATGATGATGATCTTCCACTGATTTTGGCCATGGCTTGGTAGCCATGGCCAAAATCAGTCGAAGTCAATCAATCGTCGAAGTGGTCTTCGACGCTAATCGTTTACTCGGAGCTCCTCAGCTCGAAGATAGCGAACGTTGTGAAGCGAAAACAGTTAAATGTGCAAGATATATTAACCCTTTCCGCTGTCCAGGCAAAATAGAATTTCAATTGTTATGTATCATATGTGATACACATGATAGAGAACCTGGGTACGTTTGCCCGGGTCAGTGGTACAAATAACCACACAATCACGTAAAGCAAGTGTATTGGTAACTTAGATATTTATTGATGTCATGAACAGACGAAGGAAATATTTAAAACATTCCATCATCAAGCTGAACGAGAATAAATAATATTATTATCGATTTGTGTTCAATTGAACCGTCTAAATCTGGCATACGACGCTTTATCTGAATGTCGACTGGGCGTGATATTGTACCGGAGCGATAACCCGGCTCATCCGAACTGCGCCCTTAGATAACAAACAATCCAATGGAACTACCGACAGATAAATAGGGAATTTCTTACTGAGAAAGTTTGGGGAACTGATGTTGACAATTCATCGTCAATATCAACCTTTCGCAGTCCACTAATGGACATAGGCTTTTCAAATTGTTCGCCACTTAGATCTATCTTGGGCTTCTCGCATCCAGCACTTGTCAGCCATCTTGAGCAAATGGTTAGCTAGCTTGGCCCTAGCTTGAGGGCGTCCTACACTACGTTTGCCGGCGCGCGGTATCCACTCCAGAACTCGCTTACGCCAACGGTTCTGCGGTTGATGTGGCCAGCCCACTGTCACTTTAGCTTACTAATCCGGCTAGCTATATCGATTTTAACAGTTGCTCTACCCAAATTGGTAACTCGTTTTGTATTCGCCCCTGTGACGTCATCGGGAACGATAATCGATTTGATTCGATTAGCTTTTTGTGTGTAACACGTCGTTGGTTTACTTGGAACAATGCAGTCTCGACACGCCATTACGTTTTGATAGCCAATAGGCATGCTGCGGTGCACTTTGGGACTTTATTGCTTTACGACGCAGTATAAAATACTCGATCCTGATTCAAAGGAATTCTTCATTCATTCTTAATAGTGTGCCGTGACCTCCAATATGAAACGGTCCCATATAATAAAATCAGATTTTCTAAAAAAATAACTTTCGCGTTCACAATCAAACCCAAGTCTGCTTCCACGTTTGTTGCAGCATAGCCGATGCTGTAAGTACAAATAATAAATGTCGCGCTTGAGTTCCATTTTTTTTTTATTAACCTATACTGTCCCCCTGCTGGGCAAAGGTCTCCCCCAAACTTTTCCACAGGTCTCTGTACAAAGCCATAGCCTGCCAATCCTTTGATTGATGCACCAGATCGTCACACCATCCAGTTCCATTACTTAAGTTTAAATTGATTTGATATTATCGTCTCGTAGTCATAATCATGGTCGATCTATAACTTTATTATGGACAAAGTAAACTTGAATTTTTAATCCAATTTAGCTTAACTTTATGTACAACCTACAGCTATTAGGTTAATCGTACGTAAGTATAGATCACACTAGGTGCTTGACATAGCTATATTGCCTTCTTTATATTCTCCATCCAGACTTTTATATGTCCCATCTGAAGCCATTTTCACGATTCACCTTGAAAGCAATGAACAAAGCAAATTCAATATATAACATACATTGTAGTTATCTGCAGAGCCGAGCAACACACAAATTACGTATGTTTATTCATAATTAACATTGATATTATCTAACACCGAACGGTCATAGTGCTGGTTGCGTTATCAAATGATATTAATTAACTGTCGTATAAGAACCTTGTCCTGGATTGGAATGTAGCTACTTTGGTGTTATAGATAAATAAACAGTTTGTAAACAAATGCTCACGCTGTACACAACAAATAACTAACTTGGACGTCGAGGCATCTTCACTAATCTCCAGTGTTATTATGAACTAGCTGTGCTCGCGACTTCGTCCGCGTGGAATAGTTATTTTTTCCCCGTTTTTTTTTTACATTTTCCATTATTTCTTCGCTCCTAATAGTTGCAGCGTGATGTTATATAGCCTATAGCCTTCCTCGATAAATGGTCTATTCAACACAAAAAGAATTTTTCAATTCGGACCAGTAGTTCCTGAGATTAGCGCGTTCAAACAAACAAACAAACAAACAAACTCTTCAGCTTTATAATATTAGTTAAGATAGGGGATTAATAAGGGGTACAGATAAGACTCTCAATGTCAAGGTTCAAGTTTAAATGGGGCCACTATACACTCGCTTGATGAAAAGACAACTAACCAAATAAATGATTTATCAGTTGCCACTTTGCCAACGATCTATCTTAATGATGCGCGATACGACCAAAGTCTTTGGTTATACACAGGGGATGTAAGGGAGCGGCCTATCATCTTTTCGCTCTAAGCCAACCTCACCTGCCCGTGGTGCATCCTGCCGAATAACAAACGAGGCGCTGGCGGTATAATCATTGAAGGCGTAGCTAAATACCATAGGCCGAAGACTGGCAGCAGCGTCACCGGAACGAGCAGCTACGCCCTGCTATCGTTAACCCCCTTGCCCAGGGTGGCGATTACGGGCATATCCTTTAGATGTTTGCCCTAAATGGCGAACAACTGGAGAGACCTATGTCCAGCAGTGGTCACATCCAGCATCATCAGCCTATCGCAGTCAACTGTGCAAACATCTAAAGGACATACCATAATCGCCACGCTGGGCAGGCGGGTTGGCGATCGCAGGGCGTAGCTTCTCGCTTCGGTAACGCTGCTGCCCGTCATGGGCCTGTGGTATTTAGCCACGCCTTCCGTCGTGATGGTTATTAGTCACCATTAAGCATTGATCTCCATCTGTCAAGTAAATTCTTACTGTGCTTTATCTGCTGTTTGCTGCCGAGGGTATTAACACGCCACGACGTTCAATTACGATAACTATTTGTAAGTGCTCATTAACAACGACTGTTTGATGATTGATTGCAGAAAAATAGCATTAAATCATCCTCATTGGCATAATTACGTTACTATATTCCTTTGTGAGCAACTCCGTTATTTATTTCCTTTTTTTGTTTTATTAAACCCGTTCCGTTATTTTGTCCCGTTTTTGGGATACCGTTGTCCTCTATTTTTTACATTGTTTTTTCCTCGTTAGACCTTCCTAAGCCCGGACCCAAAATGAATTAAAAAGCCATCACGGTTTTGATTTTTTTGATAACATTTGCAGGAAGCGACTGATTCATTCGCTGTAACATGAGTACCTCTCTTAGTTGACAGTTGGGACCGTTTTTACGAGACTGCGGTGGAAAAAAAATGAAATTCGGTTCGGTTGCATTCGATGATGATAGGGAAGTGTCTAACCCGTTAGTTATTTTTTTGCCGTATATAACGATATTAGCAACAACTGGTGTTTTATCTATAAATATTGAAAATTGAAGTCGTCTGCCGTGGTTTTTTTTTGCGACCAAATCTGAAATTAAAGGCTGCTTTCCAAAATAGTTATTTTCGCATTAGAATGCTATTACGACAGCTTAGTTTATTTTTCAATAGAAAACTAGGAAACATCTAGGGACCTTTCAGGAAGTAAAACTGCAAATTTCTCAAGGGTCTGGCACACACCTGTAAGTCCTGAAAGCCTATGGGCTGAAGTGATCACTTACCATCAGGTGACCTTCAGACCCATTTGCCACCTCTAACATAAAAAAACGAATATTAGTGGTTTAGTTTAGTCGGGTCTATTAAAATAGTTGCAGATAAAAAGGGACAAACGTATTTGTTTAACAATATCTTTTATCGCATGTTAAGGAAATACGCGTAATGTACTTTTATCCTTATGAATTATACGGAAAATTACTGCTTATCACCAACGCCGTGTTTTAATTAACATAGGTAATCATTATTTGTAGTTAGGCGTTTCTCAAACATACCGGTTCTCTTATCGGTTCATATGCTTCCCTTTTTTTTATTTGCATTTTCTCACTTGAAACTGTATTTTTCAACTACGTATGTGCTAATGTATGTTTAATGAACACCTCCTCTTTGGCCTCAAAACGAAGGTTTTCATTTGTACTATCAATATCCAATGATAATTTACTTATTGTCGTAGAAGACGACTAAGGGAATATCAGGAAACGGGCAGCACATCGTTTGTCTGCGTACAAATAAAACTCACTGCGGTCTCCAACCCGCCGCCTGCCAAGCGTAGAAAGCGCTTGCTAAGGCAAATAGAATATGCGTATATAATAGGGTAGATGACTATATTTAATTTTCTATGTTATTTGATAGCTTCCAAAAAGAACCAGGACTTATTTGAGATATCACAACAAAATTATTTTGCACAATGAGAGGCCTTCAAAGTTCACCGGGAAAGTGCAATTCAAAAGTGTGCAATAAATCAAAAAACATTCTAAGTAGCACTGGTTGAGGTACATTACCACGCAATATTCAAGCGTGACGTCACGATTGAACGCATGAAGCGTTTTGGGGTGAGTTCATATTTGTGGTTTTGAAATTGTGATATTTGGGGTTCCTTTTCTACAAGCGGAGTAATTGTTTCAACAATGTTTCTATGATTGGGTGAATGCACCAATATCAACCCAAAACAAAAATTAGTCATCATGCCTATTCAATGTGGTCGTTAGGTACAGCTAACACCCAAAATATTATGAAAATACGCATCGAATCTATTTCGGAACAAGCATAACGATTTAGCCGAAATAAACCAGCTGACGTGGCGACATATAGCGATGAATAATATTTCGTAGGGGTTTTTCACACCCCCGAAACAAATGAGTCACAGGCACTAATCCGCAACGTCACACAGTTTGCTCAGAAGTTTCGTGACGTCACACATCTTGCTCGGAAGTTCGCCGCCCGCGCGTTTGTCTCACGAAGCTTTAACGATAACTTGAATGACTCATCTCACCAATAAAATATTTTATATCTCAATCGTATGGTAGACTAGTACATCCGCGATTTGGTGATAAACTTTTATATGTCCACGTTTGGGTTGCGTGACCGCTTATTGGGAATCCGGTAATTTGACCATCGGCTAAGTGAAAGTATATTTGGGTTTCTTATCTGCTCTCTTATCTCAGATATGCCGGTAAAGTTTGATGTTTATTTTATATCGAAATGCTTACAAGTAACAGTTATAAGTTACTTAGGGCTAATTAAACGTCGGCTTTATAACGTTGTGTGGTTCAAGTAAATTGTAACTGCATTATGAATGTTTGCAAACTTGAAACGAACTTGGTTGTCAGATCGTCGACTAGTTTGGTCTAGTCGCAGAGAACGATGCCTCTGTTACAATGGTCTGGGGTTAAGTCCCTGCAACAGTACTAACGTTTGTGTGTATGAACATGTCTGTTTGTAGTGGTCTGGGTGTTTTCTATGTATAATATGTATTTTAAATAAAAAAAAAACCTAAGTTTTATCAGTTGGCTAGTGCCCATAGTACAAGGGTTCAGGTTGGCCGCTGTAAGGACTCCTTATGTAAGTGGGGGTTATAGATGGAAATCGGTGCGAGTGTGACGTGGCCACAGACCATGGCTCACCTTCTGGACCGCCCAGTGTGTCCGGACAGGTGCTCACGAGAAGACCTATTACTCGCTAATGGTAATGCTGTCCGTGTAGCAGAGTTTTGGTCTCGGAAAATCTGACCGGTTGTTATGGCCAATCGACACGACTAGAAGAAGTACAAGCCTCGGCTTAGTTTGGGACTAGATGACGCTGTGTGGCCCAGCTTGACATGTCTTGTTGTTATTATTATTTATTTATTTATTATGTTTCCTACAGTGGTCTTTCGGTTAGGATCGGATCAATGTGAGGTTGCGGACAACATCAGCCTATATTATGTTTATTGTAGTTAAGGTGGTGTTTACCTATTTTAAGTACGTCATAGCATAGTTAATATTTAAATCTGATCGCTTTGCGGTAATGATTTACTCGTATATATGAATTAAATTGTCCTAGTAACAGGAGCAACTAAAAAAGTAACGGGATAAAACATTTTCCTGCTAATTAAAATAATACTGATAAATCCTTAAAATGGTTTTTACGGGATTGGCGTATGTTTTTGCGGTTGTAGATAAAACTATTGTGGATTGTACCGTTGTGTTTTGCTTGAAGCTATATTTAATTGAGACCTATGAACTGTATTAATTAATTAATGTAGGATATGTTATTGTGTATTTTAATGATGTTATATTAATTTGGTTACTCTTACGTATGGTGCCGAAACATGGACGCTCACTAAAGCAATAATGCACAAAATCAAGGTAGCACAAAGAGCTGTGGAGCGCGCCATGCTAGGCATTTCACTACGAGATCGCATACCCAATGTGGAAATTAGGAAGCGAACAAAAGTCGCTGACGTTGGGATGCGTGTATGCGAACTGAAGTGGAGATGGGCGGGACACTTGGTACGACGTAGTGATGGAAGGTGGACACGGGCTTTGTGCGAATGGCAGCCGCGGCTTGGCCGGAGATCTGTGGGCAGACCAGCCACCCGATGGTCGGATGACATAGCGGCGGTGGCCGGGAAACACTGGACAAGGTTGGCGAGGGACCGTGTAAAGTGGCGGATGAAAGAAGAGGCCTACACTCAGCAGTGGGTAGATGTGGGCTGAAATGATGATGATATATTAATTTGGTTATGTAGTATGTAGTTTCCGGATTAAGAATTGGACCACCCTATCTCATCCAGTGGGTTTTGTAGATTACAGCTAAGGGAATATCAGGAAACGGACAGCAGCGTTTACCCGGATAAAAGTAAAAACTACTGCGGTCACCGACCCGCCTGCCAAGCTTGGTGACTAAAGCAAATCCTTCAAATGACATTGTCATGTCCATCAATGAACATTTGCAGGCTGATGATAATGAATGAACTATCCCGGAAAGACAATTATTTATCGCTTAATTTGAAACCGCGAAGGAATGTTTTTTTTTTACTTAGTACCTACGTATTATTTTAAACCGCCACATAGGCCCACCTTTTATGGCCAAGTCGATGGTTACCTGTGCGTTGTCGGCGATGCAATAAGGGCTGATTACGGTGCAGGTACCCTTTCGATTGTTGTAAAACCGCGGCGAATTACTTGCGAAGACTATACGTACCTACCGTTAGTGATGGGGTTATGTGTCTTCTTACCATTTACGTATACGAACCTGTTTTGATATTATATATTTTATTTTTATAGAAAATTATAGAAGTGCTAGACAGTTTCATTCGAGTCTTTAGTACTATGTTTATGTAAGCTAATCTTGGCTAATGTCCGCAACTTTGAAGCTTTCCTTTTCCGGGGAGAAATGATCTATGTTTTGGTCCAAGTGCTATAACACTTGGACCTATAGGTAGACAGATATTCATTATTGCACATTTTACATTGACATAAAACTAAGTGAAGGAGATATTGTTTAATTTAAATTCACCTATTGTAGTGAGTGTATAAGCACTGGCATGCAATCCTTTACTTCGTCGTGACAAAACCTCTGTCAAATTATTTTAACGTTCTATGGCGACTTCTTTCGGTCATTTATAGTGCAAACTTTTCACAACATATTTGGATTAATTTATCGTGTACTCAAAATAATCTAATACCAGTTTCATGTAATATGTGTGCTTTGCGCCAAATAAAACTTTTTTCTTTCTTATCGCGTTTAAATAAAGGTTAGTTTTGTTTGAAAAATTTCATAGATTTATAACGGGTGGACGTCACGACAGTTTTTGTAAAAAATAGAATTTTCTATCTACTAAAACGGGCATACAAGACCAGCTAGTTCGGTAGGTCATGGTACAACATACCTCTTGTCTTTCTATTGAGTTTTGTACCCGTATAAGTAGCTACAAATGTATTTCGTACTCGGTACACCTACTAAATATTTCACTTAGCAACAAATACATCTACGCTCTCTCAACAGCGCAACACATGACGTCGGAATTACCTCTCTCCTGTCATGTGTTCGAATATACATCCAGTAACGCGATCGGTGATTGACCGTAATACGTGTCACGCGAAATATCTCGTGACGGGCGCGTCCCTACTGCGGTCTGACATTTGCGTCGTCCATTACCGGCAATTATGGCGAGACAGCGACGTGCGATCTTGACCCTGAACCCTTGGACGACGTATGTACACTTACGTACTATCGGTGTGTTACGTTACGATACGGTGCTTCGCTATGAGATACATGTATGTGTCTATTCTATTTGTATAGATTCACGTACTTTTATAATGTTCAACTGTTTATTTTCTAACCCCCACGCGGAGTAATACAGTGACATTTAATCCTAAATTAAGCCGAAGCTTGTGCTATCCTTTATTTAAATTGTGCGCAGCAATCACCCAGACCAGTCACTGGGGTCACCGGAGCAAGAAGCTACGCCCTGCGATCGCCAACCCGCCTGCCCAGCGTGGCGATTATGGGTATATCCTCCAGAAGTTTGCCCTAGGTGCTGAACAACTGGAGACGCCTATGTCCAGCAGTGGACTGCAATAGGCTGATGATAGACCCAGATCAGACATTTCATGCACACAAATGTTCGCACTGTGCGGGTTTCGAACCCGCGACCACTCTATCACAGGCAGCGTTATCTAAACTGGTCGTCTGATGATGACATTTAAAATTATGGAATAGCATCATCATCATCAACCCACATCAGTCCACTGCTGGACATAGGCCTCTCCCAATACTCGCCACTTCGATCGATCCCGGGCCTCGATGGAATAGCATAATTTTAAATAATTATCATCGAGTAAGATTACCTTAACCATTTTGGAACGTTTTGGAACGTTTTCGTTGATGCATTTCGAAACTATATGTTATTATACATACCCATAATGCTTCGATTTAACCTTTAACACTAATCGCATCTAGTACTTATCGTTCATTCATTGAAAGCAAGCGGCAACTGCATGTCATTATTAAGGCATTTAGAGTTGCCTATAGGCAGACGAAGGGAATGCGCCCTGAGTCAGAGCCCTCGGTGACACGGTTCGCACGGAGCCGACCGTTACACAGGGCTTATATGACGAGGAATGCGTACGCTAGATGTACTGTATAGCCCTTATTGGTAATCGTTTACGTTGATGCTCCTGCGCAGTTATACGAGGATTATGTGTATATGTGGGATATCAAGTAGGAATACACCTCGAGCAATAATACTTAAGGGACTTCTTGAGATTTCAGCTTCTCAGCTGTGTGTGTGTGTGTGCTTGAGCTCATTAGAGCTCTTAGCTTGAGATTCAAGTCACTTATAATCAGGTGATTTGAGGTTGATTTCATTTTTAACCGACTTCAAAAAAGGAGATTCTCAATTCGTCTGTATGTATATTTTTTAAGCTATGTTAAACCGTAGTTAAAACGCTTACTATTGTTGCTTCTGAAAATATCCAGGAGTCGGCAGTAAGTACGCCTAGCGTCTCGGCGTCATGTAAGCCTCGGTTGCGCCCGCGCAGCCGGCGTCCGGTCGGCCCGGTGCGCAGATGCTATGCGACCTTGCGCGCCTCGGGCCGGCTCGTACGCAGGAAACTCGCACCGCCTCCTATAGACAAGCGTCGACGCATTCTTTTACATGTCCGATGATACTTTCGTTGCTGTAATTGATTTATATATCCCCGTTGCCGAATCTGTAGGAAGATACTATACTGGCTCTTGTGAGTCAATTGGTAGTTAGCCTTCTGAACCAAAGATCAATGGTCCGATTCCCACCCGATAGGAACGTCGCGACGGTTTGATAATATTTGGTTTGTTCCGTATTTAAGAATACTCGTATGTGGTGGTGACTAACTGAAAACTGAGGTTTCCAGCCCGTTTTCAGAGCGACTTAGGCTTCTTTTTTAGCTTTCTATAAGAAGGAGATCCACTTCGCTGAACCAATATATCATTAGTGTGTTGGTATCAACCCATAACACAAGTGCTCAAGCTATACTTACTTTGGGATCTGGTCAATGTATATGATCTTGTCTAATATTTGAAATAAATAAGTAACCCAAGATATGCCACGCTACCGTACAACATTTATTTAAATTACAATGCAAACGTTCTTTTACAACTTATGTATACCCTTATAAACATATTTGTATTATTCATTATTGTGTCCTTATGTGAGCAAACTCCCCTATTATCCGGCAACGTTCCATCTAATACAGTATAAGCACTCTCGTCTCATGCCATATTATTATGCTAACATCACATAATCCCCAAAAGAGGATCCCGAAAAATATGCATAAATACCTCCCTAAGGAAACGGCGCTCTATCAGAGCCCAATGCCGCCGGTTATCTGCGGGACGGCGGAAAAGCGCCTCGCATCTGCTCCATAATAACATTTACGCAATTTTTTTTCCAGCCACCTTTTATCGTCCAAAGTCAAAGGAAAAATTCTCAAAATTCGCCCCCATTCACAACGAACAATAATTCATAAACACAATCAACCGCCGCCATTATACGTCCGGACGGGCCCATTCAGCGCACAACTAGTCCAGCTTTTGATAGAAAGTGCAATTTTCACCGGTGTATTGCATGCGTATAACGAAACCTTCACATTTACATTTGTGTCCATAAATCAGAGGTTTGCCTTTTCACAAAACGCAGGTGTCCGCGGGACGACGCCGCGAGACGCCCATTGTCGCCGATCGAGATCCCATTCACCTGCGATCCGTCCGTCCCTTTATTAGCCGCCGAACGCGGCCGATGTCGTCCTCCCAGCATCCTGTACCAGACGCATCGCTATCTCAAATGGTCGTATAATCTCACTCTGCTCCTCCGCGACTATCCCAATGAATTAGAATCTATGCCATAGATTTAAGCGTCACATTCGCGCGACGATTCGGACCGGATGGGAAGCCGAGATGCTGTAATTTGGCCGTACAATACCGTGCAATAATAATCGCGGCCGTTCGTAATTGCGACGACATCCGTTGAACAAGATGTACGGACTCGTACATGTGTACATGTGCGCTGCGTGTGAAAGTTCGAAAGGGCCACCGGAGGCATGTATGTAGTATGCGCCGGGCGCGTTACGGCATCGCGATCGGAACCTGTTCCACGCATTTCGTATGTAAGTATCTGCTTTCATCGCGGCCGACACGCGAGATAACTCCCAATTTCATCGCTTTTAAATTGACACAAGCGTCGGACGTTGTCTTTGTGGGGAGCGGATTAGGCGGGCGGTTCGCACCTAATTTTGTAAGAGCTGAGCCCTTTTGTAACGGAGGCGTCCCACCGCGGCATATGGCGATGCTCGACCCATTATCGCCATTGTCCGGACGTATTTTTTTCCGAAACGGAAGTCCCTTTGTCACGGTTATCGTGTGGCCACTGTCAAATGTGATTTGTGTCCGTGTTTTGACAATCCGCGCTAGATAAACGTTTCACACAAATGCTTTACGACCGTGTCCGGTTTTACGGGTAAATGAAATTTCGGCTAAGTAATAACGAAAACACTTTGTGCAAACGCAGGTAGAAATTTAGCCGGTAAAAGTTTTTTGATCGCAGTAAAAAACAACTGAATGAATGTCGTCGTTTAATTCGATAAGATCTATTTCCGATCGCTCCCGTCCTATAAAGGTTTACTTACATGTGTTTAATTTTGTTGTAATATCAATGAAAAAAAAAAAAGGTTACGAGTGGGCGTGGGATCATCGGATCGAGTTAAAAAACCGGATATCCTCAAGTGTTTTGTATCATTTTGTAATTTGAAATGTTAAAGGTTTAACCTTCCTTAGAATCTGATTGAATAGAAGTAGTGCATTTCGGACAATAAAATTTAGTATGTATTAAAATACATTATCTTCAATAATGGAATGTTTTTGTGCTTTTTGCCTTCCTTCCTTTTGCTACAAAGTATTATCAAAGTTAATCCGTAAGTTCGTAATTTAATATTTTTTTTTATGATGTCTTCAGACTGTATGTATGGTCATCGTTAAAAGCTCTAAGATCTCAAATTTATTATTTAAATTATGCCACTCGGCTCCGTATAAAGACATTGCTGTCAACCAGTACGGTCGAGCTCATTATTTTTTACTACAAACAGCGATGAAATAGGTCTTTTAATATTGTTCTCATCCTGTATTAACAAAATATTTTATTCCCAATGCCCTGCAGAGCTCAACGGCAGGCATAATTTGTCACGCCCGACTAAGTCCAGCTTCGTCCTGTCACAAAGACCACCGAGCGTCCACAATATGTCTTTTATTTTTGACTACGTTTTTCAGGACCCATCAGCTAGCACCACGGTTGACTACCCTCATCCCGTCAAGAACCGCTATAAAAAGCCAATGAGAGCGTTCATAAGAGAGTAAAAACTACTAAGTAACTATACATCAGTATATCTGTCTGTCTGCGAGATGAGAGATTCAATCACGATCCGAATCGCTTCCGAGAAGCCCGCTTCATTTTTTTCTGGCAAAGTTCAATAGTTTTTGGGGCCCCACAGAACGGCCATTTCGCCTGTCGGCTATTCTCTTTTAATATTCGTTCTACACTTTTGTGTTCCGATATTTTTTCTTCACTTTTCAACGAAAGTTTGCGGTTTTTGGTAGCCAGAAAAAATATATCGGGTAAATATATGTTTTAACTTTGTAAAGATTGATGGACTGTTAAGTTTTCAATTTTATAATTCGCTGTTGGCCTTTTAAATTACACCACGTATCTTGTTTCGAATGAAAGGGGACCCTTCAAAACGGGACCATTGATTTTTAGCTGTTATTTGTCGTATTAAATATTTATTGCAATAAACAAGAATTTATTTTATAGTGTCGAGTACAGCTTCACCGGTCAACGGTGTCCTGTAGGACTGGTTGTGTCACTTTTTTCGACGGCCCTTACTCCAAACCCTTTGTCTTTCAACATTCCCTTTCCGTTGATTGAATCCTGGAAGACGTTAGCTTTATGTACTTACGACACGTCTGCTTTACCTTTATCGTTCATCCATTGTCTCCACTTTTTTAGTACGGCTACGGAGTACGTCTGGGGTCAACAGTCATTGACCTCCAACACGAATATCTTGTAGTCGGGTAGGTTAGTGCTGCCGAAAGCAATCGTGATTGTTGCGAAATTTCACAACGCGCGTCCGGTATTCGACAAAACAACGCCACTGTCCACCCAAAAATGGTTATTCAGCAATAAATCCCCAGGCAGTGGGTGGCTCAATATGCCAAGTATTTCCAACGGCCATCTACTTAATTCCTTGTGCGCCATTACCATTATCAATTACACTGTCGTCAAATTAATTTTATTATTCTCAGGATCCTCGTCGTTAACCGGCAATGCGCTCTTGGCCGCATTTTTTCCCCGCCACCAATCACTCGGGAGTCGTGAGATGGTTATTTTTTTTTTTACATCGGACCCGTTACTGATCCGCACTTTACACTCAATCAGCGTAGCATAAAAACTAATAGCACCTCGTACATCTACGTCGCTGCGCGCGGCGGCCGTCGCGACCCGCGTACGCGCACGTCGACCGAAAGCGAACTCCTAATTGGGATCGCTCATTTGTTAACATTTCAATTCTCTGTGTGTAATAGCTAAGTGAGTGTTTTTATAAGAGGAAAGAGATTTACAGCGCTTTTTGGAGACCACCTTGTACGACAGTGAGTTGATTTGAGCTTGCGAAGATCTCACGCATGTGTTTGGGGGTAATCGAAAACAAACACGTTTCTGAGTATCTTTTTTTTGCTAGGATTCAGATAGCTATTTATACTTTTATTAGCTGTTTAGCATTTAACGACAGAACAATAAAATCTATAAACTGTATAAAAATGGGTTTGTGTTTAATTTTCACACTGCTATGTTTACTCAAGTTATTCGCTTTTAAGTTTTAAGTATTTCTCCTAATTTAGCTGTCAGAAATCATTTCGTGGGAAAGGATTGTTCTTTTGCAACATTTATTGACCCATGTACTGTATTTTTTTTCGAAATCAAATGCGACAGTTACGGCACATCTTGATTTTATGCACCTGTAAATGTCTCAATATTAATTCAAGAACCGTTTCGTAATACCCCGAATCAGTTCGATAGTAGTGTTCAATATAAAAAATGATGACTTTAAAAAGTTATAAATGAGCAAACGGCATACAGAAACGGTACAACATAAACTTTCGTATCGACTGAGTTTTTTTTATATATTTCCATCCTGATATTTGCTGAACGTAGGTAATGAAAATTAACAAGCTCATAAATTGGACTAATAAAGTTTTAACGTCCCGAGGCCGGGCCTTAAATTTGTCAAAAATATACGAATACGACAAACGGATACATTTCGTACCCGTAAGTGTCACAATATCGTTATTTTTACCGACATTACAACACTTTCAACTTTTAAGACTGTCAATTGAAATTGAGATTGGGTTTATGTGTTCGACGTAGGCGCAACTTTAGCGGCAAAACGTGAATTTTGAATTTTAAACCATTGTTTTAAGAACTAAGTGATTTTGTAGACTTGAGAGAGATTGAGACATAACTTGTAAATGGTCATTTTTCGAGTAACGTGAGAAAGATATTTCCGATTTAACACTAGGGATATGACAACGTTATCGTTATCGTATTATACTTTCAGCTTCGTTGCAGAATGTCTCAAGTTATAAAATGTCGAATTTGCGTCGTAACACGGTCAGTGTAAAGAACCAGGACCGCATAACCACGTAGGATGTCTGTAGGTTAGGTTAACTTGGCTAATGATTTTTTTTAGTTTTTACTGTCCCACTGCTGGGCAAAGGGCTCTCCCAGTTTTCTCCACTCCTCTCGATCATTCGCCAGTTCTTGCCAGACCGGAGATAAATGGTCTAGGTCGTCTCCTCCTCCACCTCTTCTTCGGTCTGCCTCTCAGACGGCTGCCGTCTGTAGGCCGATACTGGGTCAAGAATTGTCCTGCCCTGATCATGTTATGGTAAGAATTGGACATTTTGCAACCTGGACATGCCGCACCTATACGATTTGATATATCCTAAATATCCTATTACAAGTCCGTGATATGAAAGTTGTTTTTGACTAATGCACGATTCATTAATGGCCACTTAATCATGCCACCAGAATGACTGCTTCTAGCCTAGCCTTTTTTCTAAGAGATAGTCAGGATACTTTTACCGTACAACAGATAACACAGTACAACACAAAAACAGTATGACTATGTCGCGAGCTTTTGGAACTTTTATATATTTTTGTTTGACTGGCTCGGTGGCCCAATTGGTTGCCTGCCCTGCCTTCTGAACCACGGGTCGTGGGTTCGATTCCCACCCGGGACAAACATTCATGCGATGAATACTTGTGTTTGTTCCGTGTCTGGGTGTTTATAATGTATTTAAGTATTTATGTGTGGTACCTTCGTTGTTCTGATACCCATAACACAAGTGTTTAAGCTACTTACTTTGGACGTTTGTAGGCTGATGATGATAATGATTACCGAAGTCACTAAGCAAAATAATGTAAATAAATAAATAACCCAAGACATGCCACGCTGGGCCACACAGCGCCATCTAGCCCCAAACTAAGCCGAAGCTTGTACTATGGGTACTAGACAACTGATAAACTTACTTAGATATTTTTTTTTTGTAAATAAATACATATTTTACATAGAAAGCACCCAGACCAATACAAACCGACACGTTCATGCACACAAATGTTTGTAATGTGTGGGGATCGAACCCACGACCCTTAGCTCAGAAGTCACTACCAATTTTGAGCCACCAAGCCAGCCAAAGTCAAAATCATTCGCTAAGCAGTTCCAAGTTACGATTAATGTTCTCTGTGTCCTAATCGAAGCTTGATTTATAGCGAACTCGGGAGATAGCGGATTTGATATCCCGTTGCTATAGCGCACCTCTTTCAATGGTCCGAATTTGATTGCGATTTCTGCCAGTTGGTGTTCGACTCATGCATCACAATGTATTTCGGTTCGCATACTTGTGCGTTGGAATTTTAATTGTATATATATTTTTTGTTCATCTCTATCTAGTCTAGGCTTCGGATTTTTTTGTTACATTTCTTTCGTTAATTGGTATGGGATAGTATAGCAGATTTGGTTTCGTCAATGCTTGATGAATTACTTAACTTACTTCCCTTTGCGCCTTGAGCGTTTCCATCACAGTTGTGGTTAATGTTTACCCAAACTTTATTATGGGGCCTTGAATGAACATTTTATTGTATAGATTTCCACATGAAAGCAGGCTTTACTAAAAAAGGTGAGGACTGTGAGGAGTGATCGACATGAAGCCGTGGGTTAGTTAAATGCTAAGGCTAGAACATCGGTCGAGCGTACGAATATACTCGTACACGAGTTTCGTGAAGCACCAACGATGTTAGTGTTAGGTGGTGGTGTATGTTTTTTATTTACAAAAAAGTAACCAATAATCAATTTATCAGTTGTCTAGTACCCATAGTCCAAACTTAGTCTTAGTTTGGGGATAGATGGCGCTGTGTGGCTCAGTGTGGCATGTCTCGGGCTATTTATATTTAAATCGTGCATCCAAGCATTTTTAACCGACTTCGAAAAAAGGAGGAGGTTCTCAATTCGTCTCTATGTATAATATTTTTTTTTTTTTATGTATGTTCAGCGATATTTCCGTCAATTATGGATGGATTTCAAAAATTTTTCGACAGTTCGACAGAAGACACTTCCGAGGTGGTCCCATTATCACCAAGTAAGGATCTGATGATGGGATCCTGGAGAAATTGAGGGCAACAACCGAAAATTGTATGCTCATATGGTGTTTTTGTTACGTAATCATATTTTACTTAGGTATATGCTTCCGGGCGACAACATCTGGTGCTGATGATGAAGCCACAGAACTCCTTAACGGTTAGGAGTTAGGGGACAGTACTGACATTGGTCGATATTAAACTAGGTAGTAGTATGTACTTATGCAGGGCTAATAGGGCAGGTGATTTGGTAAGTGATATGCTTGGTTCTAGATCGCAAAGTCTTCACTTGACTTAAAGCAAAATTTTTCATTCCTAAGTAAAACTCTTAAGGACATTAATTAGCCTTTATTCAAGGTCACAGCACATTAACGCAACTAAAAACAGAGAAATAAAATTATTTTTTAAAAAAAAATTAAACCGACTTCAAAAAAAACGCAAACGACCAAAACTAAAAAGCGATAAATAACGTAAGTAATTCTATCCTTAATACATAATCATTTAAATATTACAATTATCACTTATTTTTGAAGTCGGTGCCAGCCAAACATATCTAGGTATATTGTCGTGTGGATATGCCGGCCGCGCGCGTCATACAACAACAGTCTACGTTAGGTACCGAGAGGTTGGCACCGACTTCAAAAATAAGTGATAATTGTAATATTTAAATGATTATGTATTAAGGATAGAATTACTTACGTTATTTATCGCTTTTTAGTTTTGGTCGTTTGCGTTTTTTTTGAAGTCGGTTTAATTTTTTTTTTTAAGTAACTACAACTGAGCATAAATAATACAGAAGAGAAGATTATAGAAGCTAATGGAACAATCCGCTCGTAAAACCGATTCCACTTATATCCAAATACATATAAAAAGTGTCCTATCAACGACAATCTTGCGGTACGGTCATACAGTATACAATAATAACAATATTTAACTTCCAATAACTACATCCATATAAACACGACGCGGAAACATCACAATGCAGTATGCAATAAGGATAATTACAGCTGTCAGGTCAGGTGAAGCCCCTGGTTTATGTTAGTCATGTCATTAGGGTTCCGTAACGCGAGCTAGGAGACTATGGAATAAACTAGAGAATCCTTAGAGGCACTTAAGACACCGGCCATTATGACTTTTTTAAGGTAACTACAGTTGCCGTCACATATATTGAAGCATACAAAGTGACCGAATACTTCTGAACAGTTTAAAATGTGAATAAGTTCCATACACTACAAGTTGAAATGAAATGAAAAATATATTTATTCAAGTAGGCTTATGACAAACACTTATGAATCGTCAAATTATGCAGGTACAAATAATGAATCTACCACTGTGTTCGGCATGTCGTTTTCTACATTACATAAATAAGTAACCACTAATTAATATCCAAACATTTATAACTTCATTTATATCTGAGCAGATGCTAGTCAATAACTTCTATACACACCTCCAACCAATAATATCTGAACAATCAAAATTCCAAGTAGTTCCGTAGATAAAGGTTGAAGAGATAACAAACAAACATACAATACAAACTAATACAAAAAGTCCCATTTAAACTTTTGCATTTTTTACGCAGAACTGACGTCGAGTTGCGGAAAAGGCCCGTTCGAACTAACTTAACTTACTAGTTTATAAGTTATTCTAAGTTGATGCCTTTTTCATTTACAGTTCAAGTACTTACGTACTTTTAATGGAAAAGGAATAATATGAAAAGGAAACTCCTTTCCATATCTTCATCATCAGCCTATCACAGTCCACTGCTGGACATAGGCCGTTCTAGATGTTTGCCACTATGAGCAAACATTCTGGAGGCATTAGCTTCTTGCTCCGATGACGCTGCTTCCCGTAATCGGCCTGTTGCTTTTACCTACGCCTTCCATCGTGATGGTTATATGAGTAAGACTAGTCGTAGACGTTATTCGGGCAGGATGCATCATGGACAGGTCAAGGACAAGACACCCTGTCTTGAAGCGAAGAGATGATAGGTACACCCCGTATACCGTTTTCACTAATAGGTAGTCCTTTAATCATTGTACGGGGCCAACGTTTAGCAAGCGCCACTAGCGCTTCACCGTTTTTAATGATAGTCTTATCGTTAATGATACGGCCGCGTATCTCGGCGTTATCATTGCGTGGCGCCTGCCTCTTACGTAACCTGCAGGAATGTAGGACGAATTTCTATTTTGATTCCGTGCGCTTAATGTTGGACGTGTCACACTGATATGTGACGCGCCCGAAGGATGCTGTGCTCTGTTGAAATCTAGCCTAGATTTGTTTATGTGGGTTGCTGTAAATTACTACGGTTTATGTAGATTATTACGTCAGTTAACACGGTTACTTTCGTTAGTTTCATTCTTTTTATTTATTACATGCTTCCAACTTTGAAAGAGGGCTTAGTCTTCAAGTTTGATGCGCCAAAAAATGCCTGTCTTGCTGTTAAACCAAAGCTTTTTCTTGAACTGTGAGAACTTGATTGTGACTACGGCTGTGCCTCACAGAACGCGCAGACAAGGGCTTATTAGTCCGACCCATAATTAAATTGAGAGTCATCGAATTTCATTGTTTATCATATTGTATTGTATATTATGTATGTGTGTTGTATAATGTTGTTTTTTATTTGTATTTATTGCGCACAATCTAAAATGTTGCATTAGAAGTTAATAATTTTTATTTTGTTTGATGGTTTTATCTCTTTGAGATGCCGAAGATCAGTGAATACCCCCTACTAGTATAGCCAGAATGTGAACCATAACACTATATTTTAATAATGTTTTGTTTTTAGAAACTCCACGGACGGCGGCTGATATAGAAACCACTTAATCTTTAAGTCCGACTGGAATAACTTTAAGTAATCGCACCAAACGGATCTCGGAACGTGCCAACGTAACATTCCGGCGCCGTATTCGAGCGCGTAAACTTCCACAAATAACTCGGAAGCTTGAATAAACAATCGAGTGACGAGTATCGAATCGATTGCGGGTCTGAATCGATGCCGAGTCGGGGCTGCTGTCACGGGCGTAGCTTGGAGGATTTAATCGCGACCGGTGCATCTTTGCCGCGACAGAGTCGTGTAATCCGCTTTAGTGTAATACGCCTAGGGGTTTATAAACGATCTTCTGTGTCGCGAAAGCGAGATATGGTTTGAAATAAAGAGGATTTTTAAATTAAATATATCTTCGTTAATGTATTTTTCAATGTTCATCTATACCTATTTAACCTAAACATCAATTTTATATTAAATAACCCTAAGACATAAACCAAGACACTCCACGCTGGGCCACACAGCGTCATCTAGTCCAAAAAAGCAAAGCTATGTATGGGTGGGTACTAGACAACTGTTGAACTAACTATTTAAGTAAGTTACTTACTAACTTTTTGAAACATAGTTTATTTTATTTATTTCATCTCTATTGCACATAATAATTGTACACGTAAAACGGACTTAATTCCGCGTAGGCATTCTCTACCAGTCAACCATTACCTACATACACTCCTTAATTATGCATCACTTAATATGAACACCTAACCACACCTTTAATTTATGTACTTCGTCATCGTCACATCATCAGCCTATAGCAGTCCAATGCTCGAAATAGGCCACAATTGTTCTGTTGAAATGGTTTCTGACAGATATCTAACGCAAATATATTAGAAACTAATATATATTCAAATCTATTTTCGTTTCTATGAATGAGAAACACCCAATAAACTAGCTACCGCAATATGTCGCACAATTGTCCACCGCGCCACATTCCGACCGAACGGCAAAACTGCGCATCGTAAATCAGCATTGTTTTGTATCGCCGCTAGATGTACTGTAATGCGGCGGATTATGCAGTTCGACTGCGACGCCTATATATAGACACGCCGGCGCAGACATCTCGCAGCCTCGATGCACCGTCTCGGCTTTATGAACGTACAACCGGCGTACAACCGATAACAAACAAATCTCATCCCTACCTCCATGCATACTGAGTCACAATTTCCTCTAGCGCACGCGACTAAACGCGATTTTGAGTTTTAAGCCGCGGTCGTAAAGTCCGTTTCGAGTTGTCAACAGCAGAGCAGGCTGTAAAGTTGCTTCGGAAAATGAAGCTCCGTTTATAGTACTCTATCGTAGTAGCGTAGTACGACGCGTGTAGATGCACCCGCTGCATCTGTGTGCCGTGTGCTATGCGAGTATACTTATGAATGGAGTAGTTTATATCAGTCTGGAGGCACGCTCTTATTGATTTTTTTTCCGCGCCACGACGCTTGTTTCACAGAATGGAAGGTCCGTATATGAAATTGAGGCCGATTTATTTTTACTTACACATGCATGTTTGTATTTTTATGGCAGTTTTTATGATTACGACCGTTTTAGGCGTTTCACATAACAACATATGGGGGGCATGACATTCGGTATAAATATCGTAAGAGGGCTAATGAATTAAATTGCGTTTTGAGTCGTTTTGTTCGGTCTTGATGTATGGTTTTCGCTTAAGAATGCTAATGTTTTTAATTAAATGCTAAATAATTTATTGCTGTGTTTGCGTGTTGCAAGCGATGCAAAATAACTACTTAATAATATATGAATTATAAGTTGACATTATCATCGATGATTATTTATTAAAAATGAATATTAATTAATGATTGTTAATGAATTGAATAATGTGTTTAATAAAAAACGTTATTGAAAATAATCACTTTAGACCTTATTTAGCTCACTGTAGTGTGAATTTTCTACATCCTGTATTAGCGTAACGGCCATGTTATTAACGATAACGACTTGTAACTAGCTTAATTGGTTATTGATAAATATTTTATATTTACTCAGTTAATCGGTGATTTTATGTATTATCTTTATCCTACTTTTGCTGATGTGATAAAACGTCAGGTGTTGTGATAAATGTAAGGTCTTGGAATTGTCAAGGTCAGTCTTAATTTTGAGTTGCGCTTTTATTAACAAAATTTAAATAGATTTATATTAAAATTTTAAAAGATATTGAGACACCATTGCTAGCGCTGTAACATCTTGTAAAGCCGGCCCAATGAAAGTTCGTGATTATTATGATACATTTGGCGCTAAGGGGATGATACGGCCGAAAAGGGACAGGACTAGCATCATCATTCTCAGTCTATCGCAGTCCACTGCTGGACATAAGGCTCCCCAGTTGTTCGCCACTTTGGTCAAACATATTGAGGCTTTGTCCATAATCGCTACGCTAACCAGGCTCGTTGGCGATCGCAGGGCGTAGCTTCTTGCACTAATGACGCCGCTGCCCGTCATCAGCCTGTATCGGACTGTAACGGTCTATTATTGTATTGTATTATTCATCATTACATTGTATTGTTTGTATTCTTTAATATCCGTCACCGCACGGATGTTTTCTTATCAACAGTCTGTCAAAACAGTTTCTACTTTTAACATAAAAAGGGATAACCTATATAGAGTGCAACCGTCCGTCCATACACCACATGTTGCCAACAAAAATGTCCAAATCCGGTGGAATGACACGGAATTTGTATTGACAATGGTTGACGGACGAGCGTGACGTTTGCCCCTCCGAACATGTCCAGAGTATTTACTTAGGACACCTTCCGATGACCATGACAGCTACGCAGAAGGTGCCATCTGGCGTGCTAACGGGTGAAACTTTATATAACCCATTAATAATGACAACAACGCGTCACATCAAGCAGTCGTAGTTAATTTTTTGTTAAATTAATAGTATCAGCCTCTGCGTGATCCATTTCTGTCAATGTCGTGTGAAAATTGACAACAGTGACACAGTGGTGACAGTTGTATTGCTATCGTGGATTCCTTGGAGGAAAATTTTCCCGTATCCAGATCAGATACAAAGTACATGTTGTCCACACGACGACGCGTGATATCCTTAGCAAACTTGGGAGACAATATTTAATAGATCAAAAATATATTTAGAGTGTTAAAGGTACCAAAAATATATGAGAGAGTGGTTGTATGAGTGTTCTGTTATTCGGCTCAACACACTTCGGTTCAATAGGCATATTTGTCACAAAATGTGTCAACGGGCCAGATGTTACAAAAGCGAGTATTACGAACCTCTTTGCAAAATAATACGTTAGGATAGAAACTTAACTCAGCCCATACCTTCATAGAAATGAACTATGCTATCAAGACTACCCATACCTAAAATCGAGTAGACGCAATCCTTTAATTTCCAACCCAGTCGGTATATTGAATCGTATAACAAATCCTACAATATGAAGGACAAAATGTAGAAGGGTCTTTATCACATGGCTTACAATTCCTTACTTCAACAAGTCGTCACATAACGCCACATTACAAATTCTTATGTCACGCAGTTTTCAAAACAATCGTCGGTGACGGAGCGGTGACAGACAGCACTGGCCTTCACTTATGTAACTTACACACATTATGTACTTGTACTGTACTTGCTTTAATGTACTTCGTAGTGTAGTAAAACGGAGATGTTTCGTAATGTTTATAATACCTACTGTATTTATTATACACTATCTGCCGCGCTGCGATATCACAACGACTTCGGAATGATTTCTGTCGGAAAATAGAAGGTTACGCGCATTCAAGTATTCGATTCGAGTTGACATGGTTTTAGTAAAGTTACCGGTGAGAACTGTCACAATCCTGAAAGTATTAAAATTAATGTTCATCGTTCGAAAAGTTTCCGAATTAGAGAGCATAGTGAACAGCTCCGCAGATCAATAAAAAATATATACTCGTATCATGCTATTCGTCATTGAAGTAGATCGTCAGTGAGCATGCATCAAATAACTGTAACGTGGTTTGTGGCGTGGCTTAAAAATAACAACGTGGCTTGCGTTGTTGTACCTGATGAAGTGTGGGAGGAGAGGAAAGGAGCCTTTAGGGTATCCTAGGATATCAACTTAGCATCAATACCTCGTGAATATATGACCTTATTATGACGTGACAATCGTGGCACCTTGGACTCCTTAGAGTCCCCGATCCTTGGCTCCAAAAGTGTACTTTTATTTCCAAAAAGATAGGCGAAGTTTTTATCATATAATGTCTTTTCCATTGAACAAGTATTCATATATTCATCTCGATTATATAGTCGTTAAGTCTTGACATTTAATGTAAAACATATAGTTTCGTTTAATTAACAAGTTTCTTTGTTCATAGGTACACCACGATCGCCACACCCTTCCATACCACCATTTGGAGCTCCTTGCAACAACGGTGAGTAACATTATCTCACGTATTTGTCGTTTACTCATTTAATCAAAGGTTTCTCGTCGCGATTACTGCAATCAATCGAGATTCTGTAATCGATATACATATATCGTACGTCGTGTACACGCCCCTTATTTTAATCTTAATTAAACCCGACGCTGTAATACAAGCCGAGTGTATAATAAGCCAGCTGTAGACCATGACCTACCACCAAACGGAAGACCTAATTAGTGGGTTAAGTTGAGCTTAATAACAACATAAGAGCTGCGATGTCACTCCAACTCACTCGTGATCTCATGAACTTATTTAGATGCTCGAGTACATTATGCTTTTCAAAATTATAGCTTTGCTTTTATTGAAATGTTCACAAGTACGTTTTCCATTTGAGTACTTTATTATAATTACTAAAAAAGTTATGCTGTCGAGATTCTTTAGACATTTCTTTTAAACTCGTAAAACAAACCTTTTAAAGTAAGAGTCTGAATTTTAGTTTCATCCAATGACTGGGAATAGTTGTTAGTTAAAAATAAGATTTAAGTAACTTTATAAGGCTAATCAGATTGGCACTAACTGACCGATTTTTTGTTTTTATTAGGTCATATTCTGACCTAGAATTTTCTTACATTCCAAATAAATTATCATAATGAATCATTTGTAATTGAATGTTTCTCGTTAAGTCTACGTTATCAAGGGTATTGTTTTCAAATCTAGCGATAAATGTATTAATGAAGCGCCTTTTTCCAAGTCACGTACGTAGGTACGAATAATTCTGTGATAATGCGCTTGATCACCAAAAAATTCCGTAGTATTAAGAAGTTATTTTAAAACTAGCATTTATGACGACGATTGTGTTTGGGGTAATAGAGAATAATTTGTGTGATTATTCATTTCGTCAATGTTTTTCTATCTTATATCTTAACTAATATTATAAAGCTGAAGAGTTTGTTTGTTTGTTTGAACGCGCTAATCTCAGGAACTACTGGTCCGAATTGAAAAATTCTTTTTGTGTTGAATAGACCATTTATCGAGGAAGGCTTTAGGCTATATAACATCACGCTGCAACTATTAGGAGCGAAGAAATAATGGAAAATGTAAAAAAGAACAGGGGAAAAATAACTATTCCACGCGGACGAAGTCGCGAGCACAGCTAGTTATACCATAAAGAACAACCGATTTATTAAGTATGTATTTTATTTTACAATGTAGAATGTAAGATTTTATAGGCAGTGACCAATTAATACCGGTGGCTTATTTGGTGCCCCTGCCTCCTGCACCAAAGGTCGTAAGATCGTTACCCACCCGGGACAAGCATTGATGTGATGAATATTTGTATTTGTTCCGTGTCTGTTTGTATTTATTTAAGTATATTAGTTTTTCTGATATCCAGAATATCTACTGAATCTAAGCAATTAATTGTCAAGTCAGAATATAAGTCACTCGGAGTTCCCAAATACACAGTTTACAATTTCGTTGTGCTTGTTGTATAGTAAGAGTAAGTAACACCCCTAATACTTAATCACATACACTCATGATTTGCTTAATCCAAATTGTGGATTAAGAAGGGCGCGACATATCTTTTTAACGGCCATGCAGATTAATCAACGAATGAGTTCTGGGGATAATGGGCGTTTATCGATAAGTTTCCGGGCCGTCCTTCATTACATCGATAGGGATAATTTATCGATCGAGATAGATAAGTGGCGATAAATGGGGCCGCACGGTAGCGCACTTCGGATCACCTTGAAGGAGCGCTATCGGTGCCCTAAGGCCCTTCTCACAATCGGCATTCTAATTATATCGAGTATCAATAGATAGATTTTTGGTTTATCATTTATAAAATTATACATAAAATTGAGAACATTGACTTAAACTGATGCCTTTCATTCGTATTTAAAAACAAGGATGACGTTATTTCCCACATTTAATGCTGCACATAATTTTTTTAATTATTATCCAATACTAATAGATTCTTCATAAACAGAATCTGGCTATTATGTCTAGTTTTCGTTTCATTCCTTAAAAATAGAGAATAACTTTTTACTTATGTCTATAAGTCTTTATAACAAGCAATCATGTATCGTCAAGCTTTCTATGCTACTCGTATACAGTCATCTATCATTTTACACCAACAAAGGCTAGTGCCAGAACAGATTCTACGAAACGACTGTGACTTGAGCTGCGACCCAGTTACTATTTGGTTTAGCATAGTAAGTCACTAAGCTATTTATCTGTAATAGCAGAAGTTGTATGTGACCTGCTCTTGTAGGCCGTCCAGTACAGATTATATCAGGTGTAGAAAGAAAGTCCTATCCACGATGAGTGTTTTTTTGTTGTTGGCAGGAATGTTGGTGGAATAATGAGTGAGAATGAGTATTTGGAGTAATAACTTGTAAGAAGGCCCTTATAGTGACGGTATCAAACGATGGTAGCCACATTATTGATCCCCATTATTTGTTGGTTGATACCATTTTTATTTTATTGCTTATTACTTCAATTTGAAACCTTATTAAGACATATCGTTCTGCCCAGCTATGATCCTATTATCGTTATTTAATGAAACAGTATTATAAATCATTAGAGGGCTTATGGAATTACGAAGATAGTAATTATTGTATACAGATATACGTGTAATTTATGTTAGAGATTTACGTAATATGTTTAAGTTTTAAAAGATATGTTGCCGCTTGTAAGTATGTGACAATTCCATTACAAAGAAGATTTACGTAGACAGTAACACTACACTAAATGTAATGCGTTCAGGGTCAATATCATAATATAAATTATTTTGGTGATGAAAAAGAGTAACTATCGAGTTTCTTGCCGGTTCTCGGTAGAAAACGACCTTCCGAATCCGGTGGTAGATTCATTGTTTGTACTTGCATTATTTGACGATTCATAAGTGCTCGTCATGAGCCTACTTGAATAAAGATATTTTAATTTCAAATATATTTTTATTAGCGGGATTTTAACAGAGCGGCAAAAAGCCAGATGATAAAAAGTTAGTTAGTTAGTAACAGAATAAAGCACTAGGTTAGATTTAGCAACAGACTTAGATTACCACTAGTCTAGGTTCATTTGCATTCCTGTCAGCCAGTAGTGTCCAACTTTTTATCGGTCAGTTACATGTCATACCATTTCCAGAAACAGAGAATCAATACGTCTGGGATTAAAGTTATGACAAACTCATACTAAATTCGATATTCCAGAATCAACTAAATTGCTACCTACATATTTAAACAGCTTCTTTTTCTTCAACCTCCAAATATAAGATGTTTTCTTTTTTGGAATTGCCTTTCGTATTTTTAATACACGTATAATATCTATAAAATTCCAAAGCCATATTTCAGACGGAGACAAAATGTAGATAATATTTACAATTCAGTGAGTAGGTAACTATCTGTCAAAACATATCGACTCGTGTCTTAGCGCGTAATGTACTTTACTTTACCTGTGTCTGGAGGACATAGTAACAATTGAGTTGATATACAAAAAATAAATACTGGCGCTTCATTTGTGAAGCAAATATTTCGTATAGCAACCGTAGTGATATCATTACGGGTCTTGCGTCACTCGGTCTCGGCACTAAACGTTTCACAATGCTCGAGCACAAATTTAATCAGGTGCACCTCAAAAGGAAGTTTTAGACAATAGGATATTTAAACAATCTATGTTAGCGGGTCACGTGTCTATTAATTGATGAATATGCTAGCGATTTCCCAACTGTAACTGTTGTAGAACAAACTAGAAAACAGTTGTACTAAGTTTTGCGCGGCACCGCCTATTTGTGAGGTAGATGCCGTAAAATTTGAGATCGAAAAAGAATTCAATGAATGCGTTACTATTTTATATGTTTCCACTGGCAGATAAAACGATCCATTTACCGATTCGCTCGTATGTAGGTTAAAAACTTCATTTAATTCAATTTATTGCCTTACAAAAATTCTATCTGTTTGATAAGTGCCCTGATAATTGGATACTACAGTCAGAATGACATTAGAAACACAAATGGGCTAACCGAAATCCCGTGCCAAAGCCGTAAAGGAGATAACATCTGAAACATTTAACGCAATAGAATTTTAAAATCCTATCAGCGTCGGCGATTTAAGGCAGCTGTGAATATTAACGCCGAATGTGGACGTCATCAGGGAAAGGGATATTTTTAACAGCTAATGCTGAACCACTATCAGTTTTAATTCTAGTATTAGGGCAGATGTTTCAACCAAATTACCTAGGGCTATAGAACGCTGCCTAGCAGATAACGCGAACAGGCCACATTATTCTGGTGGAATATGTGGGATTAAGAAACGGGGTAAATAGTCAAGATTACCGCAGGGCGTGGGCGAATTGAGGCCATGACGAAACACTGATTGATAACGCCCATTATTGTACGATAAAGACGCCGGCCGCTGTTACTAGCGGCGCGTAGACGAATTTTCCCGTGTCTTTATATTTAGCATACAATTAGGGAAGTGATAACACCATTGACATAACCTGTGCTGAGATACGCAGAGATAAGTGACGCGTAAAGTAAGCGTAGTTGAAGGTATGACTGATGCTGCGTAAATTGACACAGCTAGCTAATGTTAAAATCCAAAAACCTCTGTTTGCTCAATTTATAGTATGATAATAAGTGACGATGATAAAAAACTCGAAGCTACGTCGCTACTCAGGATGGCAACGATTGACGTATTACGCAGAATTAGCATTCAACGGACGCACTTGGACTTGCAACTGGTCAATCACTCTTTCATTCATTCCTCGTCACGGTATCGGCTCAAGCTCCGTACGAGCTTAACCGCTGACTCACCGTTCATGTATTAATCTTTTCCTCGATTCGACGCGGTGTAATGTGACGATGATCAAACTCCAAATAGATTTCGCGGGAAAGTTCACAACTTCTCAATTGCTTTTGTTAACATCAGCGACAATGTAATTTGGAGCATTAACTTCAATGTTGGCGCTGCGTCATCGTTTTCAAGTACGACGCCGCCGTCCCAGGACACTTTAATGTGACGGTGCACTTCTGTTATTCTGTTTTAATTGACTTCACTATTTGGTATTTTTTTCCGTATTCGCAGCAGGGTTCGTGTACAATATTCTTTTGTCGTCGATATTCATAAGACGACGCTCAATTGTTAGTTTTAAAAATAGAATCTTGAAAGGTACTTTCAGTTTGCGCATGGATGTGTTAAATGATGTGTTAAATGAATGATGATGCATCGTAATTAAGATCATTACGTGTCTTCACTTTTGATATTTATTTGCTATTATCGATTCGAATGTAAGTTTGTGTTGCTCTGCTCTAAAAGAACTTATATTCTTGTTTCAGATTCCACGCGCCTGTCCGATGCAGATCAATGCCCTCGTTCATCTCGGTCCACCATTTTAGATTAGACTCTTTGTGTTACAATGATATTGTTTAAACATCTCATAGTCATCATTCCAACTCTGGAACAATTTGGACGTGCAGTCAACACTTATCATTGAGGTTTTTTCACTAGTTTTTTCAACATCTTTCCGAACCATGATAGTGTTTTACTGCACTCTCTTTTGTTCTTGTCTATATGAAATTGATTTGTAACATAGGGCGGTCCAAACGTACTGTTACTATTATTATTTGAATCATCACAATTATTGATAAGGTCTCGGAGGGAACCGCAAAAATGCTCTTTAGTTTATAAGTTTCATGACTTCAATGCTCAATGTGATCCTCGTAACGTTTTTCCGCTTCCCTTCGCGATCCTGACAAGTTCGCGCTTTATTATTGTTATTTAATTTATTTTTATTCATTTTAAATTGTATAAAATTCTATTATGTTAAGAATTTTGAATTATTATTATTATATTGACTAACAACTACTAAAAATTCTAACGCATGACTTTCATTTTACAATACAACTCGCGAGTGTGCATGACGTTAAAGTTTTAATATTTTTAATTGTTTGTGTTATATTGTAAAGACAACTTGTTACTGACATGCTTATCTTTATTCCTACGTTATATTGATTTTGGAAATGTTTACTTCAACAATTTGTAAATACTATTGAATCAAAACAATCACTGATGAGATCATTCGTATTATGTATTACCTTGCTTCATAAAACTTGATTTTAGGGTGCTATTGATTCATTTACTTAAATTCGAGTTTTAATTACTGCATGGCAATACCCGGGATTGCATTCTAGTTTTTTGTAAGATAAAAAATTTGATTATGCAATCTGTTTAATTGAAAATCACAATCATTAATTAGAAGTAGATTGTTTTATGATAATTGTTTTAGAATCTTCTCAATAAACATTTCGGCATGAATATTTGTTTCATTAAGTCCCATGTGTAGTCGGGATGTTCCCACATCAGTTTCGCATGTCTCATGAGCGTTGAATAGCTCCTTTGGAGGGCGAACGTAAAGTCATTTTTCAATTAGTCCAATGTCATCAGGACGAGCCGGCCTCTGCCCCGAACCGACTAAATAATAACCTATGTTCGGCAGTCCGCGATCGGCCGGCGGATAATACACCTTATTACCCAACTATTAGCAGTCGATTTCACATGATGACACCAATGTAGACTCGGCAAAATTTAAACAGTTGGTTCCGTGGTTAATTTTGTCGTAAATTATTTTACCTAAAGCCGAGCAGCATTCAGGTCACTTTGAAGGTGAATAGTTACAACTAGAAATGTTTTTTCTTTCTGAAACAAATCCAGTTTGTAGTTTAGAGCAGTTTATTTTGGTCAGAATTGGGTTATGTTTGTTATGTCAGCGGAACACAGCTGATTTACTCGCTGTTTATGTAGGAAATATAGTTTGAAGCAATAGCTTTGTGTTGCTACGGCGAATGGTTGGAAAGCAATAGAATTATGAAGATTTTCTTAGTTTTATATTTTGTAAATCGTTTTTGTTGAGAAAAAATGTGGATGTTATGCATATAGGTAAATGAATCCAGATTATAGGCTCCGTAAATTTGGATATTCCATTATGGATCAAATGAAGCATATCATGCTAATATGACATGAAAGTCAATCTGTGTATGCATACATTTTTGTGCACTCTCTGTTCTTGTTGCAAGAAGACCGATGTGGCCACATTGTGTCATCAAAAAAAAAACTGCAACAGATTATAATGGTGTTCTTCGGCTGCCTTATTTCCTTAAAGTAAGTATTAATTTTTAACCGACGTGGATTAAAAAAGGTTTGAAAGGTAACTATAAAATTTGCATTGAAGTAAGTATCTTATTAATTTTAAGTACGGTCTTACCTTATGAAAGAAAGTGAAAGGCATTGATGGCACCAGCCTCTTTTAGTCCACTGCTGGACTCCTCCAATTGTTCGCCACTTTGCTCGATCCTGGGCTTCACGCAACCAGCACTTGCCAGCCATCTTGTAGTGGAATGTACAAGACCGCTGATCGTTCTATGGGCGTTCTACATAACGTTTGCTATGAAGCGGTATCTACTCTAGAAGAAAATTCTTTTTCTCGAGGACCGTCATGCCACCTCCGGGGGCAGGTGACATGGTGTGTGGGACTCACACCGCCCGAAATGGGAGGGCATACCCACTAAACCCCCCTGTGTCGCCAGAAGGCAGCCAGGGACACGAGTAACGCCGAAGCATACGGCCGCATCCCTGCCTGCCTTGGCCAGCCGCAGCGCAGGCAGGGATGCAGCCGACGACAAGCGACTGGCACTCCTGGTCCGGGGAGGGCAAATACCCCTACCCCCGACTCTAGAACTCGTTTACCTCAACGGCTACAACAGGCTATATGCTAGAATACATTTTTATTATTGTTCTATATTATGTTAGCCATGGCAAGCTAAATGGCCCGCCCAAAAAACGGATAAAAATACATTTAATTCAAAATATAGGCTTAATTCATTCGTCGATGTAAATGGAGATATGATGTCAATATATACCAACAGCTAGATAAGCCGAGTATGAATTTGTATCGGTAGTTGAGTGAATAAATGCGCCGTTCAATTAATCAAACATTTTAACGAAGCCCGGACGGAGTGAATAAATTAACTCGTTGGGTTATCGCTCGTGTGACCACACGTACGGTTTTTAATGGAATGTAATTTTCTCGGTATTCTTTTCCAATATTCCCGGGAACTTTTCGGTAAGGAAATTGTGCGTGGTGCGTGTGTATTTTATTTCTGTTTTATTTTTTACTTCTATACTCGTATTATATTCAATTTCCTTTGAGCCCAGTTTTCTTCCCTTTCCCTTTTTCCCGTTCTTAACAACTTGGTTCTATTGAACCCGATGATAGCTCACCTCACCTCCTTCTCTTTTAACTATCTTTTGCCCTAAGGTTGTATAAAGAGACCATTTATAGCGGATAATACAGCTTAAATTATACCACAAATGTCTATTATACCTAGTTTTAAGTCAACAGTCCTGTCTATGTCCTGTTTTAGTATAAAAATGGGTAGACACACCACTTATCCAAGCTTATCTCTGTCCATCTGATGACTCCTGCTCGATGACAACGGCGATAACTCGACTAGTAATTGCGAATAGTGCTGTGGGCTCGACAGATATTATCGTTTTACTATTGACGTTCAGTCACAAATATTGACCCGATATTTGTATTTTTATTATTGTAGGGAGTGAGGGCGTCATTACAGCCACTTTAGTACACAAACGAAATATATCACTCTTATTATTATAATAAATCTGTAGAGAGGTCAATTCTGTACATAAAATATTTTTTCAAAATAACTATCAGGGGGTGATAAGTGATCGATACTGATACCAAAAATGCAATCAGTAAAATTTTTGTCTGTCTGTCTGTCTGTCTGTCTGTCTGTATGTTCGTTATAGAAAAAAAAACTACTGAACAGATTTTGACGAAACTTGGTACAATTATTCTTCATACTCCTGGGCAGGTTATAGGATACTTTTCATCACGCTACAATCAATAGGAGCGGAGCAGTGACGGGAAGTGTTAGGAAAACGCGAGAAATTTAAACCTGTATGTTTGAACGCGCATTACGCGTAAACTACTACATAGAATTGAATGCGGTTTTCACCAATGTATTGCTAGAGGTCTAACTTAAAACTTAGGCACAAGGTATAGATGGGTATTATATGGAAGTCCGTTATTTTTGAAACCCGATATCCACGCGAGCGACGCCGCTGGCACAGCTAGTCACTCTTAAGACTTTGAGTGTGTTACCAGATCTTTTTTTTTTTTTTTATATATAAGAAGAGCTTTCAGAATGACCTCACTCCACTTGATGGTAAGCGGTCGTGAGGTCGAAAAGTTAGGTCGACAGGCACAATAGAACAATCCCATTGCGCCTGTCGCCCTCACCCTGAAGGCCCACTGAGATGCCGTTTCTCGCCCCGCCTAAAGATCCCAGAATTGTAGGAGGAATGAACCACATGAGCTGGAAGGGCATTGCATGACTTAATGGCACGGGGCAAGAACGAGGAATAAATCAGTCGGTTGAGTGTCTATCAATGATATCAAGCAATGATAGAATGACTCAATTGGTCGATATCAAACGAGCAGATAATGATTTTGTTGAAAGGAGTAATTTTCTACCTAAATTAATCTCACTGTATAAATTACGTAGACTTTACTTTGCCGACATAGAGTAGTAGTCATTAAGACAAATAACATGACACTCTATTCTCCAAACTTGTACCTGAACTAATACCATACAATGATAAAAACTTTGAATAAACACTACACTAGATATTCAGACTTAAAACAAACATGCATATCACATGAAATAAACGTCCTTTTAAAATAAACGTAATTCCAGTTTGAGCTTAATATTTTTGAATGCAAATTAATGTCTCGTTGATAAAAGCAGATGTATCACGTGTGTTGGTGATTATAATTTATATCAGCAGGATAGCTTCGGGTCGTAGATCATTTGGCAGCTGGGCAGGCCTTAGTACCGCCGTAACAAATTACGCCAAGTACTTAAAATCTATTTTTAAAACAGTCAAGTTTAAAAATTCCTCTGCGCTTTGCATACAATGAATTGAAAAGGGAAAAAAATGTTGCGTTGTTAGTAATATGCAAATTTTTGAAACGTTGTATGGTAATACGATTTAGTATGGGTCGCAGGTGAGAACTAATATGATATGATAAATGATATGTTTGTCCAAAAGTGGCAAAAGTGGTGGGTTTATGCATTGCCCATATCAATAAGTAATAAATAAATTATAATTTATTCCTTCTCTTATAGGTTCCGCTGAAAATTAGCGTCTGACTGTCTTATTAACCCAGTGGATACCCTTTTAGCTACACATAAAGTAACACTGTTAACTATACGGCCATATTCATAAATGTCACTATACGAAGCGCGGACGCACAGTGCCCAAAATCCTATAGGGTTTTGGGTACCTGTGCGTTCGTCAAATAAATAACCGATGTGTTACTGCTCATTAAAAAAATTAAAGAACTAAAGTCGTCTATCATATGTATTGATCAGCCCTATTTATGTATTTTAGTGTGTAGACTCTTCGAAGATGTTGAATACAAAATAAATAACATGTTTTGGCATATTCTTTGTTCAGTTATCACAGACAATTTTTACTCCCCATTGCGAAAACATGCTATCAAATAGGTACGTTTTTTATTGTAAATATCTCTTGATACTCGTAGTATAGTACGATTCATGCCAATCTCACACTAGCACTTTTTACGAGATGCCATATTCATTCAATTCAATCAGCATAAAAGTAAACCGATTCCCCTTACAGATAAAGTAAGCACTTTTGACATTATTTAGTGGCGATAAATCGTACATATCGAAAGGCTCATTTGTATTCGAACACTTCACTGCAGTATGTTGTTGAGAATACGCGATATATATTGGCCGTCAACGAAATTGAATAAACTCTGACATTTCAAAAGTGGCTGCTTATGCAGTGGAAAGTGCTCGGCGATAAATAAAAGTTGTCTCTCAAGTGACTTTATGGTTGCGAAATGTTGCCACTTAATTGGGTTGATGTACATTTTTCGTGTTTGGATATTGGTACACTTCAAGAGAAGATATTTGAGTGTTGTATTGGTTATGTAGCGGACATTAGCAGTTTTGAAGCGCATGTAGATTTTGATGGTCTTCGTACCACATTGCACAGAGGAACCTCCACATTACAGCGATACACCCCATATTTTGGTCTTATATTCTATACTAGCTGTGCCAGCGGCGTCGCTCGCGTGGATATCGGGTTTCAAAAATAACGGACTTCCATATAATACCCATCTATACCTTGTGCCTAAGTTTTAAGTTAGACCTCTAGCAATACATTGGTGAAGACCGCATTCAATTCTATGCAGTAGTTTTCGCGTAATGCGCGTTCAAACATACAGGTTTAAATTTCTCGCGTTTTCCCAACACTTCCCGTTACTGCTCCGCTCCTATTGATTGTAGCGTGATGAAAAGTATCCTATAACCTGCCCAGGAGTATGAAGAATAATTGTACCAAGTTTCGTCAAAATCTGTTCAGTAGTTTTTTTTCTATAACGAACATACAGACAGACAGACAAAAATTTTACCGATTGCATTTTTGGTATCAGTATCGATCACTTATCACCCCCTGATAGTTATTTTGAAAAAATATTTTATGTACAGAATTGACCTCTCTACAGATTTATTATAATATTCTATATATATAATGGTGTACTGTCGACTCGATAAGAAGACCCCATAGTCACTATGGGGTGTTACGTAAAGTACAAAGTTCAGAGAATCAGATATTGGTGCACCATTACAGATTTACATGTTTAGAAGTGTGTGGTCGGAAAGCGCGGCAGAGAAAGACTGGCTGCTTATAGTATAGCCCCCCCCTACATAATTTTTTTGAAGATGGATGGAGCTGCGATGAAGATCTAAGGTTGTGTGGAGTCGATTAAACGACACTTGGCCAACGAGGTTTACTAAATCCTTTTCGCCCTAATTCAGGCCTCATTGGGGACTTTGAGCTGTTGACGATTTTTTGGTCATATAGGTGCACTTTTTGTTCCCATAACCATTTTGTCTAGTTATCTTGCTTCCTTTAGTATGACGCATGGTTGATTCACAGACTGAGTTTGTGGGTTTTAATTGCAGTTAACATTTGGGTCAGTGACCGGTGCTTGACCAACGAAATACAGGAGCATATTGCGTTCGTCCTTTTAACGTGAATTAAAAAAACACATACCTATTTATATAATCCTATTAGTTGTAACTAAAAGGGTTTGATACTTTTAACAATCGAGTTTGTAGTGATGATCCAGTCTTGATTTTTACGTCTACGGTACTGTACATACAATTTGTAATACATTTGTTGGTATTACTCTCTATACAACATAAGTATTATACTCGTATAGCTGCTTATTTAGAAGCAGTTTACACGTATGTGCTGTCATCAGATACATGTTTTTATTATTTCCCTATACAGACATCAAAAGATATATGTCATACTTGTCAATGAGTATTTGAATGTTTATCGTAAACGCTAAGAATGAACATTAGAAGATTTTGATCGGGATGACGGCTCAGGGATATAATTTGCATGTACAAATTGATTTTACGCAGCAAAAATAAGACCGCATTTGTTATGTTGCGTTTAAGGATCACAAGCTAAACAAGTACATTTCGTAGTATTATAGATTGTGGTCTTTGCAAGAAATATGTTTATCAATCAATTAGTTAGCCCATTGCTGTCCACTGCTGAACGTAAGCTTTTTTTTTGTTTCACCGGGGGGAAATGCAAGTTTACGCATACCTGTTCTGCTCGGGGAAGCAGCTGGTTATGTGGGACTTACTCTGCCTCTAGATGGAAGCGAGAAGGTGAATACCCACCAAAAAACCCCGGACGTCACCGCCAGTGCGCCAGAGAACGCCAAGTATCCTGATCCTGGCTTTTCACATAATAGCAAGTAATTATATTGGGTTTCGATATTACGTTTTTATTTCATTCCATCATTACCCTTTCCCCACCGTCAAGACCGTATTAAATATGTCAGGGGTGGCCAAATGATCGATCGCGGATTAGCACAATCGATTATGGTCAGACAAAAACATATAAGGTCAATATATTAATATCAAGAAGTTATAATCATCATCAGCCTATTGCAGTCCACTTAGGTCAAACATCTGGAGGATATATCCATAGTCACCACGCTGGGCAGCCGGGTTGGCGATCGCAGGCCGTAGCGTCTCGCTCCGGTGACGCTGCTGTCCGTCATCGGTCTGTGGTATTTAGCCTTCAATTGTGATGGTTATACCGCCACCAGTCGGCCTCATTCGTTATTCGGCAGGATGCACCACGGGCTTAGATCGAAAAGATCATAGGTTGCTTACATCCCCATTAATATTAATACCAAAAAGTTATAATAGATCGCACAGGGTTCCGTCAGCGAAAAATTAGATCTTTGGTCTTATCATGTTGGCAATGCCCGGAATTTGTAGAGAATGGCTACTGTGGTCGTACTTTCAGGAGTCAGGAGGATAATTTCGGTCAGGATAAATCATTTTCTTTTTATTTTATTTAGCCGTTATTGTCCCACTGCTGGGCAAAGGCCTCCCCCAATTCTCTCCAGTCATCCCTACCTGCAGCATGATCCTGCCAGTCAGGCAAATAGTGATCCAGGTCATCACGCCACCTTTTCTTTGGCCTTCCTCTGCGACGGTGGCCATCTGAAGGCCGATATTGGGTGACGATTCTGGTATAAGGATAAATCATATCTACTGCATAAGTATCGCTTCATTATCGCATCGAGCTAGGCACATTATACTGGATCACATCCTTGGATCTTAAAAATGCATCCGGATTTTAGTGCGCTCAATTGTTGTGTAACACACGAGTTCGAGCTGGGTGATATAATTGCAGTTTGTCACATAACGCCTGATGGACTGCTGCTTAAGTATTGATTAAAAAGATTTGTACATACTTTTAAAAGTAGGTACTGGTTTTTAAAGTATCACTTTTATAAGTAGGTGCTAGTGAAATCAGTTATTATCTAATGGCTATACAATTATTAATATACCTACGTGTAATTTCATTGGGACACCATGTTCCTTTAGCCAGTCTATGTGGCTATGTAAATGTAAATTGCGTCCAGCAGTGGACTGTGAAAGGCTGATGATGATGATAAAATTTTCATAAACATGAATCTATCTTCTTTCAAACTTGAGCTTTTCTCTTTTCGGCGCTGTCAGCCCGTTTAACTCCACGTACGTCATGACATTAACTGCCCAAGTCGCTGTGACAACGGGCAAGTAACTGGTCAGTTGCCACCGCTATGCCGGGCCATCCCTAACCCTCCATGAGCTCAGGAAACCCTACTCACCGGCAGAAACACGACCTGGAGGTCATTTGGCTGCGGTATTATATAGGATGGAGGTTCTTCCCCGGACAAGCAGCTCAATTCGAGTGAAGATTCGGTATGCCATACCTCTCTTAAAATCATCTCATCTTGGCCTCCTTCTTCCTCTCCTGCCTTCAGTTTGGCTTTCCAGTGTTGTTTTCATAGGTGTTTTACACTACATTGACTTAAAAATCTATTGCTTCCCTAATTTAGACTATGTAGGTACAACAAATATTATACAAAAACGCTTTCAAAATCAGTGGGTGATCTAATCGCTGCAAAACAACTTTCATCATCGAACACAACAAGAAATCGTATTAAGTTATGCAGGCATGAATCATAAGCGCTAATGTTTTGAACTTATCCATCTTAAGCGCCTAACGTGTGAGGGTTGACAAACGATCTGTTGAGCTTTTAGTTCATTAACTAACAGCCCGCGATTCCGCCCGCTTGAATATTCTTATAAATGATAGCCTAAGTGTTGCATATTCACAGTATAACCAGAGTTATGCCAAGGCTAATATACTTCTATGCTGACGTCGGTCGAACGTAGCGACAAATAGGTACTACACTAGTTCTATGTTAAAATAGGGGAAGTAACGGAGCGATCTATCATCTTTTCGCTTCGTGCATCCAGCCGAGCAACAAACGAGGCTCTGGCAACAGCCTATTGGCGTTATAACCAACACGATTGAAGGCGTAGCTAAATACCTCCGGTCGGTGATGTGCATCGAGGAGATATGCCCTGCCAGCGCCAACCCGCCTGCCCAGCGTGGCGATTATGTGTGAAGCCTCCAGGTGATTGCCTAAAGTAGCCAACCCTAAGTCCAGCAGTGGGCAGGCGATAGGCTGATGATGATGATGAGGTCTATGAAGCTCCTTACTGAAATGATTAACTATCGCTGACTACAGCTACTTACCCTCATAGATCTGATATTATGTATATTGGTACGTTCGACCGACGTCCGAGGGATGTAAGGGAGCGGCCTATCATCATTACGCTCCAAGCCAACCTCTCCTGCCCGTGGTGCATCCTGCCGAATAACAAACGAGGAGCTGGCAACCGACTGGTGGCGGTATAACCATCACAATTGAAGGCGTAGCTAAATACCACAGACCGATGACGGGCAGCAGCGTCACCGGAGCGAGGCGCTACGCCCTGCGATCGCCAACCCGCCTGCCCAGCGTGGCGATTATGGGTATAACCTCCAGTTGAGCCCTAAGTGGCGAACCTATGTCCAGCAGTGGACTGTAAATAGGCTGATGATGATGATGATGACGACCGACATCAGCGTAGAACGAAATCAAGCCTTAGAACGATGCTTCCACAGTCAAGAATCAATAAAAACTGTTCTAACAAAGATTCGCCATCCCTGCTTTTGCTAACCACTCCCATTTGGATCATAACATTTAATTTGAATTATTAAACTGCCGACATTTCGAGCGGCTGCAATTTTAATTAACCCGCGATTAAGTGCGGTGGATAACGAATCGAGTCACGAACGGCGCCGCGGGCGAACGCTAGTGTAGTATATGCCTGGACGTCTAGACGAGCCGCGGTGACTTATACTTAGGTAGGTATCAGCTACGAGGATTTGATGTATCGTAGTGCGGGCGGCGACAGCATATTATAAGGTATCTGTAAAAAAATATATTTTTTCTCTCGAAATTTGGAGTTCAAACTACTTTATTTGCATATAAATAGGTCATGCATAATGTATTTCATTAGTAATTTAAAGCCTTTTTTGCTGCATCTCTCTTATGGGTGTCGGATAACAGCAAGCAAATATCACTTTTTCGGTAGTTAAAAAAATTGTAATTACTAAACTTTTACCTGTACGTATACATATACCCAAATTTATATTCACAATAAATTTTATTCTTCTGAACGTCTTACAATTTAGCAACTTATAAGTTTATCAGGCCGAAACCACGGCATAAAATATCCAGGTATTTCTGGCTTACGTGCTGGACAGCATTATCATCCGTATACCATTCAGACGATAGTGGCGGTTACCTAACCTACCAAGAGGTTTAGTTCCTGGGTCCTGCCCCGTGCCATTAAACCATAGAATGCCCTTCTAGCTGATGTATTTCCTTCCTCTTACGATCCTGGGTTCTTTAGGAGGGGTAAAAAAAATTCTTTGGTCCTCACGACCGCTTACTATCGGGTGAAAAAAAGTTTGTTTCGTGTAAATATGAATTAACACCATACTTTAATCGTTGTAATCAGAAAAAGAAAAACTTCGATGAAATAATGAAATGTGTTATAAAATTTTTAATATTAAACAATTACACCAAAATTTCGTCGCATCCTGTACTAAGTCTAAGTGTCGGCAGGAGTTCCGAATGTGCCGTCGCTAATGCAGTCACGATTGAAATAGGTTCTCAGATAGCTATTAACATTTTTGATGGGGTTAGTGCTTTAGATTCCTCATCGATCTAGATTTAAGTGCTCTTAGCATCGGGGAACCAGTATTCGGTCGTGTTTGGAGGATTCCATTGAAGCGTTATTGCTTAGTTTAGTAGTGTAGTTGTATTAGAACCGGCTTTCCGTTTAATGTTTGCAATATATTTCTAAGTGGTCGGCTTAGGGTCGCCCTATTTGTGGGTAAATAAATTTGATCCTCATGTGGGGATTTGTACGAGTGTTGATGTTGAAGAGTTCAATCGTAAAAGACTATGAGATGAGAGTAAAAGAGTGAAAGTACAAAGAGTACTCCTGTATTTGCGCACATCTTTGTGTCACGCTAATATCTCCTACGTACTTGGATAGTCTTTATGGATAGCTTGTCTCGGAGGCTCATTTGGTAGCCTTCTGAACCAAGGGTTGTGGGTTCGATACCCACCCGGGACGAACAGCATTCTTCATTCATTCTTTCTTTTCAAAATACATAAATAACTCTCTATACACTCTAGGCCGGTCTAGGCGTTACGTGCGGTGCGCCCGCGCAGTGTCGCAATGTCGCAATTAACACTTTCTCTACCGATGTCGCACTCGATCAATGATCTCGGCTGCTAACAATAGCAGTACTAGTAAATATGCTGCGATACTATGTATATAATGTCCGTATACTATTACATTTTAGCATGGTGTCAACGTGCAACGTCTCATTGGAATCAGGAGCTACTTTTCCGATTTAACACCTGTAATTCCTCTGGTGTGACTAAGACGTGTCTATGGGCTGAAGTGATCGCTTACCATCAGGTGACCTTCAACCTCGATTTTTTTCTTTTTTATGTCAAGGGGCTTGAAGGTCACCTGATGTTAAGCGATCTCTTCAGCCCATAGCCCAACGTCGTTTGCTCCTCTGTCATACTCGTATATAAAGAAGTTATTGTCGGAAATCCAAGACTCTTCATTATTATATAAAAACCACATAAAATTCTATAAATAATATATTTTAAAGCTGTATCTGTATGTTACCGGGACAAACATTCGTGTGATGAACACTTGTGTTTGTTCCGTGTCTGGGTGTTTATATTTGTATTTAGGTATTTAATTGTGGTACCTTCGTTGTTCTGATACCCATAACACAAGTGCTTAAGCTACTTACTTTGGGATCGGAGCAATGTATGTGATGTTGTCTGATATAATGATTTGGAATTAAAACACATAGATTTAGGTACCTACTAGTTCCAAATACATACCTAATAAATAGCACACGAAGATAATATATTTTTTTATTACTGTGTTTTTCTAATGTTATCGTGGCACTAACGTTTTCTTGTGTGAATATTCATCTCCTAATTACTGTTTTGTATTGTTTCCTAATTAAACGCAGCCTCGGTACTATCGCAGAGCGAATTCAGCTAGAAAAAACACATTTAAAACACAGGAAAACATGCAGTTACAAAGAGAACCGCGATAAACGCCTGCAGTGATAAAGAGCGTGCGAAGTTGTTCAAGCGCGGTCATAACGTGGAGTAAGGGTTCTGTAGTAAGCAAATCAATTCAAATATCTCTAATAATATCTCTAATCCTGGTGTGGTCCAGGGTGGCATGCCTTGGTTAAAAAAAAAGTGCTCAAGCTATTTACTTGAGCATCAGAGTAATGTATGCGATGTTATCTGATATCCGTAATTTATTTATTACACGAACGCTTTACTATTCACAGTACGGAACTCAAATAAATAAAACAAAACAGTCATTTCTCAGTATTGCGTCCGTTTCAACTAAAGACTGGTTAACATTTCACTATCAAGAAGATCACTGGACTATAAATCAATTAGGGTCCTTAACGCATATTATTTAAATTTATTTCACGCGCGCGCGCATTCAGGAACTCTTACTTGATACAAAACCAACTTTGTCCATAATTAAATATGCTTTAACTATAATTTGAAGCTATCTGGAAGATGCCTCGAAATAATTGGGTGATAAATTACTTTTTATGTTGTAAGAGAAGGGCCTTCTAATTAGCAATCATTTGGGCACTATTACGACACTTGTGAATTGAATTTGACTAGGGATTAGTTGCTATCAAATGGACTGTTTTGTAGGTTCGTTTTATACTTACGTATGTTACATACTTTCTGTACCTAATTAATACAAATATAATCGAATAAGCAAGCGATATGGCCACATCAATGTGCTAATCCTTTCTGTGTCTGAAACCCTGGTCTTCCTTATCTGAGCCATGAGGCTTTTGGGACCGGGTTCACGGTCCCAGAACATACGTTGATATTAACAATTATTATTCTTGATATGTGGTTCGAGACCAGTCGTTGTGAAAAATCACAGCTTCAATGTTTTAATAAATAACTGCAGCCCGCGGCTTTGTTCCCGTAAACATCCGTATGATAATCTTCTTTTAAATGTTGTGTCTTTGTGTCATCTCATGTATAAGCCATATTACTTTAAGGTGACGTACTGGACCATAGGTCCCAAGTGACGCATCAGAAATAATTATTAATTTCAAAATGGGCTCTTAGGACCGCGGTCTTGGTCCCAAATGCCTTTCGAGGTGGCATCGAAAATCTTATCACCTGATGAGGGCAGCAGAGTCGTTGAATGTTTGCTAAAAACTGGTCCATACTCCATATAAAAGACATTGAGTGAAACCATATAGGGTTATCTCCTAAAACATTAGAAATAAAAGCTTAAGGCTGCCACATCGTAAGTTTAATAACCCCCCCATATTTATGGAGAACGTTGAATAAAATTGTCGTTATTTTAATTGCATACGGCATAAATAGTTTTGTGTACAATTTATTGGCCCAAATGCACATTAAGTTAATTATCTAACTAATTACGCTACATTTTGCTCTTAGTATTTAAATGGTTTCTTTTTCATCATCATCATCATCAGCCCACATCAGTCCACGTCATTCTTTTTATTAGGACATTATCACATAGCTTTGAAACTCAATTCCTGATTTTTATATTCGTGAATATTAATAATTCTTTTGCCGCTTTCGCGATTCGTTTCTGCCGGTGGCCTGGCGATAGCAATTCTCCATTTGATAATGTCTGTCCATTGGGTAGGTGACCCTTATCATCTTCATCAACCTTTATTATTCCACTGTTGGACATAGGCCTCTCCCAATGTTCGCCACTTTGATCGGTCCTGGGCTTCTCGCATCCAGCAATTCTCAGTCGTCATTGGACACTGCCAGCACATTTAACTCCCTGTACTTCATGTTATTAACCATTCCCGAAGTATATTCGTATGATCTTCTTCTTGGTACCACTTCTACCTTCTATTATTATATATCATGTATGTAAAGTGTTTGCTATTCGCCTCAATCCATATTTGAATTTATTTGAGACAATAGTTGTTAGGTCCCACATACCCAGTACTTGCGCTACCCTGTACTCCAATAATGGATATGCTTATCCTATACCCTTTGGTAGGTATAAATCAGTATAAATCTATACCTACCCAAGTTTTAAGCAATACATAATTTGAAATACAAAGAACCCAGTCAGATCAAACAAGGTAAATCAAAATTATTTTCCTTTTAGCGACTTAAAGGTCAGTCATCTGACCGTTTAGATTAACCTCTCCAGGTAATCCGGGGCAAGTCTAGACTGGATTCCGAGAAAAACCTACCTAAAGGCACTTTGGAAGTATTTAGGTCCCAAACAATAGGTCGCTATAAATCTATTTGGAAACTGATTTAGCTCAGAAAGTTGGGAATCTAAATGTTGCAGGCATTTAGGTGATCGGTAATTTTGTGGAGAATAGGGTCATACGGATTACTTTTTGATCAATTTATTGATTTCTTTTATTGCACAGATACATAACTGTGTAAGAATTGTTAAAATAAATCTTTTATTATTCTAGTTTATCATTATTATCAGCCTATCTCAGTCCACTGCTGGACCTCCCAAGTTGTTCTCTTTACCTTCCAAAAGCCTGGAGGACTTGCCTATAATCGATATAGGCAGGCGGGTTAGCGATCGCAGGGCGTAGCTCCTCGCTCTGATGACGCTGCTGCCCGTCATTGGCCTGTGGTATTTAGCTTACTCTTTCAATTGTGATGGTTATACCGGTTTCCAGAGCCTCGTCTGTTATTCAGTAGGATGCACCACGGGCAGGTGAGGATGGCTTGAAGCGACAAGATGATGGGTCGCTCCCTTACATCCTTTACACTATCCGAGTTATAAAGCTTAAATGTTATTGATTAGACATATTCGAGAAGTAATTTAACGTCACATTATCCGCCATACTAGGCCAGGAACCAAGTCTTGGTGGCCATATACATAGGACCCTCGACACCACCTTCAAGGCGCATGACAAAGGGGCCGGGGTTTTTAGTGGGTATTTCATGCCTCACTTCCATCTTCGAGGCGGGGTGAGTCCCACATACCCCGCTGCTCCCCCAAGCAGCGGAAATGCCTAAAAGCATTTTCCACGGCAACACAAAAAGAAAAAGGCCAGGAACCAAACCAAGCCTTTATAGAGGATTTTTTTTGTCAGAGCTAAATGCCACTTGTTGGTAAGTGATCACTTCAGCCTGTACATATATAGCGCAACTCCAAGGGATTCACAGGTGCGTTCCCGTTTTTCGGCGGTACGAAGTTTCCAAGCAAAGCGCCCACGACGATGCGCAAACGCAGCGTCACTGCTCCAAGTGATCGTATTGAAACGTGTATTGAAATCAATGGCCAAAATTATCATAATCATATTGCTTAACACACTTTCCTATTCGCTTGTTAATCTATAATTGGACACGTGTATTATCATTGGAAACTAGAGCAGATAATAAAGCTATCGCGAGTGCTAATTCGTTGAAAACTATGTTTGAGGTAGCATTTATATTAGACTAGCTGTGCTCGCGACTTCGTCCGCGTGGAATAGTTATGTTTTCCCCGTTTTTTTTACATTTTCCATTATTTCTTCGCTCCTTATAGTTGCAGCGTAATGTTATATAGCCTATAGCCTTCCTCGATAAATGGTCTATTCAACACAAAAAGAATTTTTCAATTCGAACCAGTAGTTCCTGAGATTAGCGCGTTCAAACAAACAAACTCTTCAGCTTTATAATATTAGTTAAGATTAAGATTACAATTTCGTAGATAAATAAATCTTAAAATTTTTGGCCCGGTGGCTCAACAAGTTCAGAAGGCAGAGGTCATTTGAGGCAGAAGCACCACTGCCTCAAGTGACTTCTGCTTTCTGAACAAGGGTCGTGGGTTCGATCCCCATCTGGGACAAACATTCGTGCGATGAATTTGTGTTTAATCTGTGTCTGGGTATACTGTGGTCACCAACACATCGGCCAAATGACAAATAAATAGACCAAAACATGACTCGCTGAGATACACAGCGCCACCTAGCCTTAAGCTAAGCCGAAGCTTGTAGCTATGGCTACTGACAACTGATAAACTTATTTAAATTCTTCTTTTTTTTGTAAATCATACATATTATACATAGAAAACACCCAGACCAATACAAAAAGACATGTTAATGAACACAAATGTTTGTACTGTGCGGGAATCAAACCCACGACCCTTGACTTAGAAGGCAGAGGCACTGACACTCTGAAGTGTCCGGGAAAAATACCATATTTCGCCCAAATAAATAACCCAAGACATGCCACGCTAGGCCACTCAGAGCCATCTAGCCCCAAACTAAGCCGAAGCTTGTACTATGGGTACTAGACAACTGATAAACTTACTTAGATACATTTTTTTTTGGAAAAAAATGTCCGGAATATTTGCCGTGTCACTTATTGTGGCAATTTAGGTGATGGCAACCCTACTTTAAACATACATACGCGGTAAGCGAATGAACTCAAAATTTTCCCACTACAAGTTTACTACTATTTACTACTACATGGGTTTGGGTACCCATAAATTGTTTACGAGATACTTCGGAGCGGGGTCTAGCTTAATCTTAAGCATGTCATAACTTTCATAGGTACCAAAACTGAACGACTTATACTCAAGGTATCATATTTATGTCTCGAGCTCTTTGTTTGAATTTATTTATACAACAGATGAGTACTCTCTAGTTACTCTTTCAATAGATAGATTGATATTCTTTATAGCACACCAAAAACTTTACTTAGAACTAGACAAAGTGTATAATTGTCCAGACAACCTTTTGGGCAATAGCAAGATAGAAAGGGTGAGGTGGTGTCATAAATTAATATATAAAATAAAAATTAAGAAGTTATGAATGAAAATATGGAGGAAACTAAGAATAAATGTGTAAAACATAATGAAATAGGTAGGTACAGGTAATTATGAAATTTTACTGAGCTTTTTACGCAAAATTGCTAGTTAATCGGAATTATGATAGTAAAACAACAGAAGTCCATCTTTTTTACGCAGTTTTTTTGTGAAAATTCGGGAAAACTTCGATAGTTACTTTGAAGATTTCTTTGGACCTGTGCTTGAGCTTTGTCGTCGTGAGTCGAACTTATCGTGTTAAGGAATTATGAGAGAGACGTAACAAAGTCCACCTCTTTGTTTGCACATACATTTGGGCAATATCTTTTACAGTTCTTGCACTATTCTTTACCTGTCCCGATGTTTACATTAGGTACAACCACGGTGGAACATCCCCCCAGAGAGTATTCTGAGGAAACTTTCCACTATAGCTGTAATTCGGTCAGGATTACTATCGCAGCATCCATCGGCCGCGTGAAATAAGTCGTGAAGACAGCATTCCGGCTGTTAGCTGGTACTGGACGCGCTGCATTGTTCTCCTGACACATCGATCTAAATCGACCAATTAGACCACTCGATGGATATGTTCGATTACTCGCTCTATATGTGTTGGCGGGATGTATAATAGCTGGATGTGGCTATTAAGGCTGCCTGACCATAGAAGCGGAGCGGCGAGCGAGGTCATATCAACCAATAGAATTGCATAAAATTTCCTCTCCTGTCCGCACTTGAGGATTTTATTGGTTGATTCATACCTCGCCCACCAACCTCGCTTCTCTTTGGTGGACAGGCAGCCTAAAGGGGTAATCAATCATTCTAGTTTAAAAGCCTATAATGATGATTCATTATACGTTATCAGGCCCTCGTGCTTTAAAAAATATCATACGGGCCGAAACGTAAGAGATGATCTCGGAGACAGCGAGTAGCTAAGCACTCGCAATGCTTGACTCTCTACAGCTTCTTCGTCTTTCACCCTTGTCCCTGTGGTTACGGCACCGAAGCCTCCCTCTTCTAGGGCATGACGACACAGAAACGCCTTCGGTGTTGGGGATATTATATTACACCCGTTCCTCATTAATTCAACTCCTCTTCTTCACGCTCACGTGTGTTCCTCCTCTAACACGCGTGCGCAAAATTCTGCATGATATTTAAGAAGAGATTTTAACATATTATCTTGAGATTTATCATATGTTAAAATCTGTTATATCTAATAACGGGCGTGGGATTCCTCTTAAGGAATGTAAGGGAGCGACCTATATAACCATCACAATTGAAGGCGTAGCTAAATACCACAGGCCGATGACGGGCAGCAGCGTCACTGGAGCGAAATCCTATTCCCTGCAATTGGTAACCCGCCTGCCCAGCGTGGCAATTATTAGCGGCACTCCAACCACACTGGTGTTTTGCGTTTAGGCTACGGGGAGTGTGTAAGTGTTGATAGTCGATTATAGAAATATTGTCCCATTAGCAAGTGTATTGCTTTTTCGCTATACCACTTCCATTTAGCCTATATTCCGCGTCGTTTCACGGACCGGTCGCCGTGAGTCAGTGCCGATCGCCTCCGTGAATCAGGTTCCGATCAAACGTTGGACGCTTTCATTCATGAGTGGGCTCCCACAATGAAGGCTCTCCACCGCTGCGAGGGGGCGTGCCTGAGCGGCCGTGTCGTGGGCGGTGTAACACTAACAACACTTTGTCATGTCTTTTGAGCTGCTAACTGCTTATTAGATGGTAGTTTTCTGTACATTAGACGACGTAAGACATGTTAGTTTCTGTCGGAAGTAGAAGTGTTTAGGCATTTCTTTGGGTATAATGAGACCTTTCAACTTTTGTTCTCATGTAGCAGGTGGGCGGTGTCACGAAATTCGTTTAAACCTTTCCGTGTGTCAGTTGAGAATGTATGTATGAGTTAATAAGTAACTTGATTGATCATTATCATCATCATCATCAGCCTATTTCAGTTAGGCATCTCCAGTTGTTCGCTATCCGGACTGAACGAGCAACGCAGGCCGAAACCGCTGAAGCGAATGCAACAAAACTTTGCATGTAGGTTACATTTATGACGTAGGCGCCCGCTAAGAAGGGATTTTTCGAAATTCACCCGCTAAAGGGGTAAAATAGGGGTTAAACGCGGGCCAACCCGCAGGGGCACAGCTAGTATAGGGATATTTTATTGATACAGCTTCCAAAACAATCTTGCCGATTAGCCATCGATCGCTGTCCTCACTAGGCCCTTTCCCCGCCAGGGTTTACTGTACAACAATGCGGAGAGATCATCGCCTACGTGTGACTGCGATGTGCCCGGAATAAATCACTCTCGCTGCGCCGGAGTGGGTGCGCGGCGGGCTTTCATCTCACGCGCTGTCGAGCAAGCGCATGCGTCACTAGATCTTTGGAAATAGCGTGTAACTGGGAGTGGTGGAGCCTGGGAAAATTGGTACTAGTTTGGTGTATTGGAAACTGGAAGCCTTTTTTTATAGCAGCTCGACATAATGGCTTTCCTACGCTTGATGGACAGCAAAAGAGAACCTCAAGTGTGACAACGGGCAAGTAACTGGCCAGTTACCTGTAAGTTGCCACCGCCATGCCGGCCCAACACTCCCCCACGAGCAGGTATTTTGAGGAGGTTATACCCATAATCGCCAAGTTGGGCAGATGGGTTGGCGATCGCTGGGGGTAGCTCCTCGCGCCGATGGCGCTGCTGCCTACAATCGTGATGGTTATACTGCCACCAGTCGGTTGCCAGAGCCTCGTTCGTCATTCAGCAGGGTCCATCACTGGCAGGTGAGATTGGATTGGAGCTAAAAGATCATAGGTCGCTCCCATAAATCCCTATTTAAATTATGACGTCATATGTCAGCGCGCCTTTCTTCAAACGAACTTTTTTTAGGTAGTAGTAGATACTCGAGTAAGTTACCAAATCATTTACAGCGCATATGACAGGTGCCATTACGTAATAGAACAATGAACTTGACGACAAATAGAAATAGACACCAGAAGATAGCCAATGGTCTAGTAAAAAGTTTCTCGGCTTACATCATGTATCTACTGCGGTCGCGTGGGCTGGGACGGGTTCATACCAAATTCGCGTACCCGATAGATTAGAAGATAAACCACTTATTAAAAATCAGCGGATTTTATAGAACACTAACGATTATATTATCGACTAGCTGTGCCGGCGGCGATGCACGCGTGAATATCGGGTTTCGCGTGAAAAATTGTGCCTATAAGATAGACCTCTAGTAATACATTGGTTAAAATCGCATTCAATTCCATGCAGTGGTTTCGCGTGATGCACATTTAAACATACAGATAAAAAATTCTCCCGTTTTCTCAACACTTCTCTTCACTGCTCTACTCCTATTGATTGTAACGTGATGAATAGTAATATGACCTGCCCAGGAGTATGAAGAATAATTGTACCAAGTTTCGTTAAAATCCGTTGAGTAGTTTTTGTTTCTAGAACGAACATACAGACAGACCAACAGACAAACAAAAATTTTACTGATTGCATTTTTGGCATCAGTATCGACCTGTAATCACCCCCTGATAGTTATTTTGATTTATAATTAATTATATTAAAATAATTAGCCTATAATACGAGTATTAGTAGGAAGTAGGATTCGCGAGTTCGTTTGGCCTATATTAGACGAGTAATCTACGTTCACGGTAGTCCGATCCATCTCGCATACCGTCGTCGAACAGCGGAAAATTTTCTTAAAGCGACTTTTTATCGCTGGGCGGTTTTCAGATTTCACTTCGCACCCGGCCGTTGACCCCGATATCGCAGATTTAACGATTTACATAACGTTTATGCCGTACTTAATTGTTCTAGTCTGGCTGGAATAATTTGTAGGCGTTTGTGTAAACAATCCGTTTAAAAGGAACCGCAGTTTTGTGTGCTGCTCCATCGTTACTATTTATTCGTAGTCGTTAATCTGTGTTTGAGGAATGTTGGTGTAATACATATTGCCTATTTCCGCTCAATTTTGGAATCTTTGAATATACGTCATTAAAATTTGACATTAGTTGTACTAGTCTAATGTCAAATTTGAATAATGGATTCGAGCGGAAATAGGCATTTCGAATAGGCAGGCTGAGCTGTATACATTGTGTCATTAAGCTGTTATGAGGACTTGATTCTTGGATCAAATTAAATCAACTATGTCCTTCTTTAACTAAATGAATACCAATGAAAGTCTATAAGTAGGTTCTTGAGATAGGCAATTATTATTTGATGCGTGTGCGTTCCTGTATCACTTTAAATCAATATATCATGGGCTGGTTAGTCGCTAAGCTAATCGTAGACTTTTTAGGCTAGCTAGGGTAGGTATGCCACCCTGGGCTACACAATACTATTATAGTCCCAAACTAAGAAGAAGCTTGTACGCTACTAATACATACATAGTAAACACCCAGATCAAACATACATGTTCATGCACACAATGTTTTAACTGTGCGGGATCGAACCCGACCACTGCTTCAGAAGCAGCGTTCACAAACTAGTCTAAACATGTCTTGTCTATGATAAGGCCAGCATATTGGCATATTAATAAGCTGTTACAAATGTTCATCGACTAACAGTTGGGTTGGGCTCAAACCGAATAAAAAGGCCTAGAACATACGCCAACAAAGCCGGTCCATCGCTCTTACTGTTCCGTATTTAAAAAATGGACGATTCATCATTAGCAAGAAATGTATAGCAAAAAAGAAAATATAACGAGACACGTCGATGTGGGTGTGTGGTGCTTTGAACTTCGCTATTGTATTGACAGATGGTGAGATGTGTGTGGGAGGTCTTATTGCTGTTGTAATAAGGTTGAGATTGATGCGTGTGATGTGATCACCTGTTTTAGATCACGTGTTTGGGCTAGGTTAGCCGGCTAATTTTCGCTTCACATCAGTGTTTTGTTAAAGAGTAACAGACAGGTCAGTGGATGTATTTGACGACCTCGGCTTACATTGTGCATTGTGTAAGGTTTGTCTGAAGTGTTTACTTTATAGAGACCAGAGAAATTGTTGTAGTAATAGTTGAGATGCATCTAGGAGTCTTAATCTTAACATCATATCCCACACCTTCCAAATGGAGCTATCAATGAGCTTATTGCCTCCCAGAGAACGCCAACCATCCCGATCCTGGGCAATCTGTCCATTCTCCTGGTCAGCCATCTTTCTGAAGTCCAATAGTTCCACCGTATTGGACGGCACACTTCGACACCACACAACTAAGTGTCCATTCCAACACTCTCCTGCTCCATCAGATAATCAGGAGGAATGACCTGCCTATTTCCATCTGCAAATTTTTATCGGCTTAGATGAACTAAATAAGTATCAATCAACATCACATACATTTCTCCAATCCCAAAGTAAGTAGTTTAAACGCTTGTGTTATGTGAATCAGCACAACGAAGGTAACACAAATTTATACTTAAATTCAAATATGAACACCCGGACACTAATATTCACCACACGAATGTTTCTTCCGGGTGGGGATCGAACCCACGACCCTTGGTTCTGAAGGTAGACGTCGCCAATTGAGCCCCCGAGCCAGTCCCACTAACTAAACATGTTTATGGACTTTATTGACCCATCTGTACCTTTGTATTCGGTATTTCTAGACTAGATATTTTTTCGGACGGCTTGTACGTACAGGTATAAAAAAGTTATTTGCCTATTCTCTGCCTAGGTTCGGTTTTTGTTAGCGGTCCATTATAGCCGCGATGATAATGTGTCCCAAAAGATTCGCAGACATCACTTTACGTGTGCTGTTTTTTATTATTTTGATTTTGTTCGCACGGTTACTAAACGTGATTTGAGAGTAAGATATAGTAATAATGTATAGAAGATAATGTAGCTTTTAAGAGAGGTAGGGCATAGCGAATCTTCGCTCGAATTGAGCCGCCCGTCCGGGGAAAGACCTCCACCCTATAGAATACCGCAGTCAAATGATCTCTGGGTCGTGTTTCTGCCGGTGAGTAGGGTTTCCGGAGCTCGTGGGGGGTTAGGGTTGGGCCGGCATGGCGGTGGCAACTGACAGGTAACTGACCAGTTACTTGCCCGTTGTCACAGCGACTTGGGCTTCTCTTTCGCTTTCCATCAGGCGTAGGAAAGCCATTATGTCGAGCCACTATATAAAAAAAGAACCTTCTATATGTGATTCATTCAAATTACTATCGTTAAAAAATTGATTTTAGATTACCATCATCAGCCCACATCAGTCCACTGCTGGATATAGGCCTCTCCCAATGCTCGCCACTTCAACTTATTTTAGATACTAGCGACCCGCCCGCGCTCCGCTTCGGGTGTTTCATATAAACATTGTTAAACGAAATATAGCCGATCAGTGATAATGTAGCTTTCTAATAAAAAAAGAATTATTAAAATCGAGTACTTTTTGAGTTCATTCGTTACATACAAAAATACAAATCTTTCCTTTTTAAAATATTAGTGTAGATGAAGATCACAGTTTTAAGCATTTAAATGTAGGATATACTTGGTCATCATCATCATCATCATAATCAGCCTGTAAACCTCCACTGCTACATAGGTCCCCAATGACATTTGCCATGTGGGGGGATTGCCTTAGTCACCACACTTGGCAGACAAGTTCGTGACCGCGTAGATTAGTCATATATAGAAATCCCACCAACCTTTAGTTTTAGTTGTCCTCTACTAAAGTTTCGTCTGGGAGATATCGCTGATAGCGATAAGGCCCCCTAAATCTATCTATATAAATATATATAACTCAAAGGTGACTGACTGACTGACATAGTGATCTATCAACGCACAGCCCAAACTACTAGACCGATCAGGCTGAAATTTGGCATGCAGGTAGATGTTATGACGTAGGCATCCGCTAAAAAAGGATTTTGATCAATTCTACCTCCAAGGGGGTAAAATAGGGGATGAAACTCTATTCCACGCGGACGAAGTCGCGGGCACAGCTAGTCATACAATAAATTCTTACTGCCTAAACTTCACAGTGTAAAGTAACAGCCTGGTGTCAAATTCCTTATTAATTATAAAAAGTTGAATTAAGGAATATACGAGTATATCGTATTAATTAGTTACTACGTTATACCGATTTGGGCCTTTCTTTCGCTTACCATCAAGCGACGGAAAACCACTGTGCGTGCTATGTTACTATAAAAAACAGTTTGAGATTCTGTAATTAAAAGAATGTTATATCATTATCACTTTGTCTCGAAACCGTACCCGGAAGAATCCCGCGGCGTTGGAACTTTTCATTTGTGAAACAATTTCGATACTCACTAATAAAAACTCCTGCGCAGCACATATGATTGGTCGAAAATATTGCTTGATTACACACCTGAAGAATTTTCGCAAGAACTTCATGAGGGTAATGAGGCAATCTGAGGGACCATTATGCGGGCCCTGCGAGGCCTCTCGCCAATTTGGTGGGGAACCGGAGTGGTGTAAAAAGCAGGGCAGTGCGCCCGGGAGTGTGGGAGCGAGCGCGCCGCGCAGGGAGATAGCCGCGCGACCGATTATGGTGCAACCAATTGCAGGATTTTGGCCATAGGCACAATTATTTACTATGGACATAGGCTTCTCCAGTTGTTCGCTACTTGGGGAAAACATCTGGAGGTTATAGCCATAATTGCTATCGCTAGGCAGCCGGGTTGGGTATCGCAGGGCGTAGATTCTCGCTCCGGTGACGCTGCTGCCCGTCATCGGCCGGTGGTATTTGGCTACCGTCAGTTGCCAGCGCCTCGTTTGATATTCGGCAGGATGAACCACGGCAGTTGAGGTTGCCTTGGAGCGAAAAGATGATTTGTTTTAAAATAAAAATAGACGCTACCTAGTTTATTCTTAGTTCTTAAATTAATATAAAGTACCTGTTTGAACAAATCGTAAAACGTACTTGTATCTACTCGTGTCTAAAATAAACACCAGTCGGTTTTCCTGACAAACAAATGGTCAGCCATTTCATAAACATTACTATGCTGAGCGTATTTCGCGTACTATTATAATAGTATAAATGATTATATTATATTCGTCGTATACGTCGTATATCCCTATATACGTCGCGTAGATACGCTAATAGAGCGAAATATGCTCCGAACCTTGAAAAAAAACTTGCAACTCGACAAAAGTGAATCTACCACACCGGTAGATTCACTTTTGTCGAGTTGCAAGTTTTTTTTTTATGAAAATGAAAATGAAAAATGAAAAATATTTTATTGGAACCAATACAAATAGTTACAAATTAAAGACGTACGATAACAGCTGTATTAGTTAAGGAAACTGTGTTACAGCTATTAACGCCCACCTACAGGCCATTGGGAAGCACAGCGTTCCACATAAATATGAACAAGAACACTAAGATTATATGAAATATTATTTGGGTAACATTTCTTAAAAGTCGATCAAACGGATCGCACACTTATTTAGCGCATATCCATCGCAATGATAATACGCGCCGCCCGCGCAGGTATAGATGTATGGTCGCCTGGTCGAAATATGCGCTCCGGTTATTGCCCCGCGCCGCCGAAAAACTGGACCCGCCCACTTTTCAGACCCGGAGCGCAATAATCGCTGGAAAGTAAGTCAGTTCCGGGTCCTTGTACAATGACCTTTATGTACCTTTCCTTGTGATTGTCCGGATTAAATAGAAATAGATCGAAAATAGATTACGTAACAAATCTACTGTTTTAGGTCTTTTTTATGGAATAGGGGGCAGACGAGCAAACGATTCACCTGATGGTAAGTGAAAACCGCCGCCCAAGTACATCTGCAACATCAGGAGTTACAGCTGCGCTGCCGGCCTTTAAGGAAGAGGTATGCTCTTTTCTTGAAGATTTGGGGATCGTATTGGTCCGGAAATACCGCAGTACAATATAGTAACATCATTTTCATCTAAAGGGCATTTAATTCATGGAGGTAATATTTAACTAATTGCTGGTTTCGCTAATTGACCTCTCTGACAATCAAACAAAAATGATGAATCAAACAAAAACAAAAAATGCTATCTTTAATATAACATAATTAAAAATGAACTAATCCAATTCATTGGATCCATTCTAAATTGCCAAAAAATTGTTGCAATAAATTAATGCATTGATTTTGGCCACGAAAAACATCCGAGTTTTCATGAAGGCGACTTAAATGATGATAAGAATAACGTTTGGGCCCTGTTTACTTACTTTACCCCTCTCTTCAGCATAATGGCGAAGGTTGTCCGGAAGAGATCGCTCTCAACGATAAAACCATCTATAATACTTTTTCCTGTAATTGTTTTTGGGCAACAAATCTTATCTTTCTTACGTTCTATGAACCTATCCTTTTAATTAAGCAAGCTACACACAACCCGCCCTACTACCGATCCCTTGTACTATGTCCACGCTAGCGTCGAGCCAGGCTCCACTGATTACATTCCTGATATCGGAGAGCGAAACTCCATTTTGGAGCATTAATTTAGTCCCGTACGCCGGGACAAATAAGGCTGGACCAGATTTGGGAGCCGAATGCAGCGATGCAATTCTCTTGCGCTTCTAAGAAGCGCATTCCTAAGGGCTTGGAGTAAAGAAGCGAGCTCTTATGATTTTTTTGGTTGAATAACGTCGAAATGCGGCCAATATTAACGCTAGCCAATTATGCGGAATAAAATATGGTATCTTTACACCACTTTACGCAAGCATATTGAATGCGTTGTTAGTTCTTCAGTATCTTCGCTACGGCTGTACGGGTGTATTGGGCCGCCGAACAATTGAGTTTCAATTGTGTCCGAAATAGTTATCCTTCATAATATCTTTCTTATATTCCCTTAGTCGCTATTTAAGCGTTTATTCGAATTCTAAAGGTAAAAGATATGTTCCATCATTTCTGTTTACTTTTTAAGTCTGCTCGTGACGGTTGCAGTTTCAACCTAGATTCGAACCTAGACTAGAAGTCTAGAAATATCTCTGGCACAGATAAGTAGATAGATATTCTTCGAAAATAAAACATTTACAGGAAATAGGTATTTTTAGACATATTGTTGTAAATTGTAGGCGGTTTGATTGCTGTAAGCACCAAAGACATAGGTAGAACCTTCAACTAGAGGACATATGCTGAAAAGGGGAGTAAAGTAGTGCAGCAAAAAAAAACACATACAATCTTAGCTTTAAAGAGAACTTCATAGAAATCTTAATAGTCAACATTGAAGCAGTATACTAACACCTACTATAACTAGAAGTTCTTTCAACCGTTTAATTCGTTTCAGAGGTGTTGTCACCGCCTACCCGACTAGACAAAAATGCGTGTGACGCAACTATGAGACTGGAGGAGTCGTGTAGCAAAGAAAGCAGTTTCCTGTCAGCCGTCAGTAGCGGCGCGGATTGGGCTCGCACCACAGAGACTGCCGACATGGCGCAAAATGTACCGAAATGCTGACAGTGACAAAGATATTTATATCCAGTTGATATCCATATTAATATTATAAATGGGAAAGTGTGTCTGTCTGTATGTTTGTCTTTCTTTCACGGCAAAACGGAGCGACGAATTGACGTTATTTTTTACATGGAGTTAGTTGAAGGGACGGAGAGTAACATAGGCTACTTTTTGCCCCTTTCTAACCCCCCACTTCCCTAAGATGGGGGGGGGGGGGGAACCTTGTTTGATATGGGGTTTTATGGTCGGGTAAAAAAAACTTTCCCAATCTTTTATTCTTTTGAACAACTCATATTTGAAACGTGCAAAAATGCGACTTATATTTTAGGTAAGTAACACCTACCTACATTTACTATGTAGGCAACTATAAACTATTTACCTTACGACCGTATTTGTTTGTTTTCGCCGCACCTACAGTCTAAAAGTTTTCATAAACAGCTTTTTCACACATGTTAATTGAATGACGAACAAAATTAATGTCACTGAACAGACAAAACAGTGTTTGTTTCTGTCTCAAAACAATAGTGCGACAATGTGAGCAGATATAAACATAGTAAACCATCAAATATGGGCACTATACCGGTTAAAAACCTCGAGAGCACATTTTCAGACCCAATAAAAGTACTTTACCTCTCACAGAATACAAACATTGCAATCAAGTGGTCCTTTTTAATTCTTGCTGAGTGCATTCGTCCCATCAATCTCGCGGTAAAGAGCATCCACAGTTTTCGCGTCGTAACTGCGCCTGCGCACGAAAGTAGTGCCACCCACGGACGGGTGAAAGACCCGACCGAAATATTACCCGAGCCCAAAGTTGGGACACAATTGGACTGATGACAGTGAGATATGTGCTAAACCTTGTAGGAACAATATGTCATTCCACCAAAAACTAAATGGACGCGAAAGACTGATAATGATGATTATGAATGTACATACAACGTACAGACTAAAGCATCCTCCCCCTTCCTACCTAATTTACAACACGTTTGCTTTACAAATGCTTATAATGAAATCCCTGATCCCTATTTCAATCGTCCCCTCTTTCTTCGTAACGGTACTTAGATATACATTTACTCAATACTATCACACTATTTTACTCTTATTAATTTATAGATAAAGTATGTTCTTGCCCTTAACTTAATGTAGCAGAAAGAAGTAAGAATGAAATCACTTATATTACAAATCCGGGCAAAACGTTATTTTTATTTTAGTAATTTGAGAGTTCTGGAAACATTCTTGTACATAGTACACCTTTTTTATTGATTATTATAATCAATTCTCTATTTTTTAAATATATTATCGAAACATACTTCTACTATTTACTGTAGTCTGATATACTTACCCATGACCCGTTTCATCACTGCGGATCTACCTTACACTGGTGTTCTGATCTCATCGGCATAGGATTTGCAGCTATTTCTGGTGAGGAAGCAGGGACCACGCTCAATCACCATACAGGGGTTCTGTTCTGACCTATCACCCGGCTATTTGCAGCTCTCTGGTTGTCTTGTGACGCCTTCTGAAGATACAAGTCTAATTTAAACTTGGTGACTCGATGTGGATTCTTAATTGATAGTTTTGGTCTTTTCATAACATGTGAGTAATCTAACTGTACGGAATGTTGCCTGTAGAAGTGTACCTTAAGTGTTCCTACTTAGGTATCATTATGAAGAAAACCGCCTACCAGTTTTTCCTAAGTTAACCGGAGGAATTGCCAGTGTTGCCACCTCAGGTTAACGTTACTAGGCGTCCAGATAAAGCTGGACATAGGCTTTATTATTTCGTGTCCGGATTTTGTTTCTTCTTTTCGCAAACGAGCGAGCCGGATCTAACAAGATTTATGGCAATAATCAAAATTTAGTTGATTACTTGATCTTACATATCATAATACATATCATAACTATTTGCCGTACCTATTAATCTGCTATCCAGTCTTTTTACCCAAATGTCTGGCAAAATTGGCTACTCTTTCCGGGTATAATGTTTGGTGATCTGGGTGGTATCTGAATCTATTAGAATCATCTATTGTATAGCAGTACAGATGATACTCTTAGCTTTAGGGTCATTGACGATACAACAATAGCCCTAAAACAATGATGACCCTAAAACTCATTTGCAACTGCATTAAATTATTTTTATTTTGGCTAAACGACTTTTTCATTTAGAGGATTGTTTTTGGTAAACTTTTTAGATGTTTTGATGATCTCGCGAGGGAAGTGTTAAGTAAATATTTTTAGCAATAAATTGAGTTGTTTTTGGAACTAAGTGTGTTTGTTTCGTCCGGTCTCTCGGCAACTTTAGTACATTGTGGCTGAGATTATACCAATTCCCATCTTCAGATTACCTACAATATTGAATCTCTTAATTAAAACATTGTAATACTAGCGAGATTCTTGGTATCGGTCTGATTAATACTATAATATTAAGCTGCTTTTAATAATTAGCCATTGAAATCTACAGGACAAATTCTCCAATAAAATATTCGAGCAAAAGTTTCGTCCTTGTTTACGGAAATATTTATATTTTTATAGCAGTTCATTAAAACGTCAAAACCTTTAAGAGCGTTACTCAGCGTGTTTCCGAGGAAAAATGTCCTAAAGTGACTAATATTTTGCTGACTTTCCTCGTGGCTACGTCAAGACCTTGAGAATCAAAAACGAAAACAACCTTTCCGCCTCCCATAGTTCTTGAAACCCGCGCTTTAGTATCGCCGTTGCACCTGGACCCCATCCTGGGCATCATCTGTCCTGCTCACACGTCCTTGGGTGTGTGAAGAGGGAAAGAGACGGAACACCTAGGAGGTACCCCAGGATTGACGTCGTACTATTCTCATGCGCTGCAATCATTTTTATTGCGCTCCAGGGTTATCAGTTGGAGTAGTAAGAAAGGGAAACTAGTGAGAACTTTTTATATATGTGATATATACGAATTGACAATACAATGTTCATTTTGAAATGATTTAAAATAAATAAATATCAGACAACATCACATACATTGCTCTGATCCCAAAGTAAGTAGCTGACACGGAACAAACACAAGTGTTCATCACACGAATGTTTGCCCCGTGTGGGAATCGAACCCACGACCCTTGGTTCAGAAGGCATGGGTCACTACCAATTGAGCCACCGAGCCAGTCAAAGTAGATTATAAGAAGATAATAAAAATAGAGTGGAATTGAAAACTTTGATTACCTACTGATGTAGGTAGAGTGGTGCGCGGGAATAATGTTTCCCCCAATTTGCTGTACGTAATTAGTTAGATACTAAATAATTTCTAGTTGAAAAATCCAGTAACAAGTTTTCGACCTGATCAGAGATATACAACACGGGACCTCTTGATTTTGGTGACATTTTAAGCTACCAACAATGGGTCGAAGGTTGAAGTAGTAATATCTATGATGAACTAGTTAGAAGTCTAAACCTAATGTAACGCTGGTGTTATGGCTGGCTGAAAACCAGGAGCGTTGTCCCGTTGTTAATAACCATGTCTTCTTTAAGTAATAAGAGTAGCTATTCATCTTTCTGTCTTAAAAAAAGACATTGAGGTTTTAATAAGGCCAAGACTTCTCAGCATTCAATGGGTCCTGTATATGTATGTATATAGGCAAATTCCTTGGTCCTATTTGGTGTCAGTGGTCCAACTGTCAACCCTGATTTCGCCATTGCTCCTTGCTCTTGTATCGGTACAGGTATATGTTTGTACCATAAAGTTTTATTGCAAACGTTTATGAGTTCATTTTCATGGCCATTCTTGCGAGGAATGCAGAAAAGAAATTAAAATTTACATTAAAGTTGACCGAATGACCATTTGCCGTAAATATCTTCGCCCGTTCGCTAATTCTGGCACTAATGGAATGTTTATAAGGCATTCGCATAAATTATTTGTTGATAAATACAATGACCGGTAAAAATATGTTTATAGATTGCAGCGTTGAGTTCTGGTTTTGTCTTTGGAGGTGTTATTTGCAGCTCCTTCAAGTTCTTCCTTCTTCTACTACCTCAGTACTTAATTATACCGAGAGATGAGATGAATAATCATGAGGATAGGTCTCTTCCAAGTTTGTAGGATCCTGGGAATTCTTGATTCAGTCCTTAGTAGCCACTTGGATGAGTGTGGGGAGGTCCCCACACTTTTCTGGCCCTTCCATGGTGTTCACTCCAACATTTTTCTTCCCCATCGGATCAGATATATGACATATGTGGCCCCTACCATTTCCATCGTATTGTAAGAAGCCCTCAGGTCAGGTGGAGTGATGAATGGTGATAATTGCGCAAAACGGCTGGCAAGTGCTGGATGCGAGAAGCCCAGGATCGATCAAAGTGGCGAACATTGGGAGAGGCCTATGTTCAGCAGTGGACTGGTAAAGGCTGATGATGATGGGTACTAGACAACTGATAAACTTACGTAGATACTTACACCCAGACCAACACAAATAGACACGTTCATGCACACGAATGTTTGTATTGTATGGGAATCGAAACCGCGACCGCTGTTTCAGAGGCGTCCACTACCAAGTTAAAGTTCCGCACATACGTGACAATTACTTGCATTCAATATACGATGCCATTTCGCTAAGAGCTTGTGGCTATCAGCGGCACAAAGTAATCGAGGACTCAAACCAAACGTCCATTACGAATCGGTACAACCTTGCTCGCTTTTCGCTTATCTCACTTCTCGGTCAGCGTTTCGTATGTAATTTATAAATTCATCTTCCATGCTACACTGATTTGTTTTATTATTTTCATATGCGTATATTAAAAATGCTTTAAACAAGCAACGCCGCGGAACATCACATCATATGTCATAAATTCACGCCAATAATGACTGATGAAGAAATCAAACCGCAGTGCCCGGTTATCGTATACCAATTAAGATATATTTCTGTCTCTTTCTGACGCGGCGTGTAAGAAGGGGATCGGGTGCTTGGCCGCCGAAAGTTTTTGCTAAAATGCTATCTCTGCTGGTATCGGAATGCAATGTTCGTTTAAATAAAAAAAGTGATAAGTCAAGGTGAGCTGCCGAAAATAGGAGCTCCGTATGTTTTGTTGGTATTGGATTAAGTTTTGCCGTATTTAAAAGTTTATGCACGTGATTTGATGGCGCCGGAAATATTAATAGTTCAAAAATTCGTTTCGAGGTTGGGACAATAAATTTAGGAAATTAACATTTTCTATGTTGTCTATGGTCTGAGTATTTTGGATTGTATTTTTTTACAGGATATATCATGTTGAATTGTTTGTCCAGTATCACTACCAAAGAATATAAGTTTTTTTTTTACATAAATCAACTATCTATACGTAAAAGGGTTCCTACTATGAATGCCAGATACCTACCAGATAATTTGAATTCGAATTATTTTTTAGAACTAATTATCTTAAACGATCTCATCGTCATCATCAGGGATAAGATGGGGTGGTCTTATTTTAAATCCTAAAACTACACAGAAAAATTATATGGTCTATCTATACCGTTGAATGTAAGTACTTAAATCCGGCAAAAATGCCACACGCATTTCTTAGCCGAGGTCTTCAAATTATTCTCTTTAATTTGCGGCTACATTCGGTAATGAGCTTCAGTGTCCAGTAGCCTGTGGATCCCTAAAAACGGCGTTATCGGCCGACATTCGTCCAATTATTGGAGTGGACTTTGTTGCCATGGCAACCGCGCCCGCGCAGCCCGTAAATCATTCGGCGAACCAGCTCAAGTATCTGGACGCAGTGAAGTCACCGACAGTATGGTAGGTGACCGCATACATTAACACTTAATAAGTAACCACCTACGATGATTGGCAGGGTGATCTTGTCACTACAAGTCGCTATATAGCAGTGGATGAAAAAATACGTACATACATAACGTCACGCCTTTCTCCCAGAGCGTCCACCACTTGCTACGATCCTGGCACACAACTTTTGCTTCATCCACATTCATCAATCTCTTCATATGTATGAATGTGCTCATCGCTTTAGGGTATTTAGTGTTTTACCTTTTTTTTAGGACACTTTCTATTTGTGGATGGATAAATAAATATTATTTCGATAGTGTAGCTAAAGGCAGATACAGGTAAAGAAAATGCTGTAGGAGTGCGTGCCAGTAGGTACGATTTGGATAAATAACTTCATTAATAGCCTACAAACATCCACTGTTGGATATAGGCCTCCTCCAATGGTCCTGTTCTAAATCTGGAAACCAACAATAAATAACTTGAAGATTTTAAGTTATTGAGATTGATTGTGGTAAAAGTTAATTTTACAGAAGTGAATACATAAAAAACAACGGATGGAAATGTCTTACTGATTTATTGCCCACTGTAATCTTTGCCGAGGTTGAGAATGAGTGCTTTTGCAGTGTACATAGTTAAATGTAACTGTGATACTTGCATGTGCCTTGGTTCGTTCACCGCCGTGGCGCAGGTAGTTTTAATTTTTTTTCTGAAGGCTTAAGTGTGAAGAGAAGGAATAATTATGCTCTCTCTGTCGAATTTCGGCAACGCCGGTCAATCTTAACAGCCATGCAGGAGATATAGTGCGTGCTTCTGCGCAAACGCAAGTACGTTCTCTGTTCCTTCCTCTTAAATCAAGAAGGACGGCTATTTATATATTCGGCTAAGAAGGACAGCGATATTGTTAGGACTGTTACGTGTGTTTTCCGACGTCAATTTCCTTACTACAGGCTGGTTTTCATTATTGGTCTTGGTTTCATTCCTAACTAAAAGGTTACTAGACAGTAAAAGAATTTAATTCAAGATCCTTAAGTATTTAGTCAATGCTTGTAAACTAAACCTTGTTATGTGTTGTACTTGTGTAAAAGACCACCCCAACTCTTTCCGTGGGTAACTTAGAACATGTATAAGGAAAACTAACGTTTGCATTTTGATGATGATGATGATGTAATCAGAAGATAAATATCTAGCGACGTTTAACATCAGGCGAGTTGGGGACAAGTGCTACATACTTTAAAGCAACTCGAGGAAAGAATCAAATAGGAAATGACCAAGATATTGATGAGCCAATAAATTGCATTCCATGAATAGTTGGGCAGTTGAATCTCCTTGTCGTTCGCTGATCGTAAACATTGGAAAATTCAATTCGTTTGCTACTACAGTTTACTTAAAAACTATTTTAGTAAGATAAGACGTAAAGTAAGGTACGCTATAATTAAATAGGTCAACAAGTGAGTTCACAGATATGCCGGTTCGATAACCCAATGCACGGTGCCGATCGTGCACACCGGTGACCCATTGATATACTTACATTATAATAATAATGCTCCTGAGCGATTTCTTTATATCACTAAGGTGGCAACAAGGCTACGGCCGGACCAGTTTAGTTGGTATTCTCCGCTAGATAGGAGTGAGCACCACAAAGCCCAGGTGTCCCGTACCCAGTATGCTCTCTGAGCCTCTCCTTCTTCGTGCCCCGAGTGGTGAGTGCGGGGGCGCGATCCACTCATAGGGGCGTAACGGTGTGGTGGGTGCAGCCACACCGTTGCACGAGGTCCGCCCGGGGCAGCACTCTATTGCAGCACTCTATTGCTCCCCGGATCCGGTGGCAGGGGTATTTGCCCTCCCCGGACCAGGAGTGCCGGCCGCTTATCATCTGCGGCTAGCCAGGGTAGGCAGGGATGTGGCCGTATGCTTCGGCGCTACCCGTGTCCCTGCAACTTACTGCCCACTGGTGACACAGGGGCTAATGGGTATGCCCTCCCATTTCGGGAGGTGTGAGTCCCACACACCATGCCGCCTCCCCCCGGAGACGGCATGAAGGTGCCTAATGCATTCCCCTCTTTAAAAAAAAAAGGTGTCCCGTACCCAGGGCCACTAGAAAAAAAAGACGTAATCTTTATTCCTTGATGCTCAACCATTCCCATTATTATATAGAGATAATGGCTCCATCAACGCTTCAATATCGCCTCACATCAAGCGAATTGTGGTAAAGCACAAACCCATTAAATGCAGAAAAAGTAGATAAAAATCGGTTATTTTTTTTCCACATTGATTAGTCTTTTATTCACCGTTTGATATTACACCCGGGATTCAATTCGCTACCCGGGCCCGCATAAAGGGCACTTTTTAATCTAAAAGTGTCTGGAGAAAAAACCTAAATCGTAGAAGTATTTTCCACAGTGGATGATAGTTGCAAGGCTTCACTGCCCTCTGGTACCGATAGCAAAGAATCTTTGTTAAATACTTAAAATGAGGCTTGTGTTAGAAATGGTACCATTGATAATTAGTTTTATTTCTATACATCGTGTAATTACATCAGCTTAATACTTAAATGATTATTTTAGTTTAGGTTTAGTCATACCAGATTTCAGTAAAGGAAAGAAACTTTGCTAAATTGATATATCATCTGGAATTATTCATAATACAATGGCTTAGTTAGATTATCTGTTTTGCTTCTTTCTTTACTATACCAGACAGGATAACATTATGTATTTTTGACTTTATATCCAATAGGTTAGCTAAATATTATATACGCCAGTTCAAATTTAGGGTTTTAAATTCGATAATTCAAGCAAACTGTATACATTTGATGTCATGGTATTATGTGTCCAGCGGATCCATTACATAGGTATCGTGACATGTGAATTCAGGCAAGTTAGTCACTCCAGAAGAGAATCGCCAGTTTTTAAACTTTACTGTGTGCGCGATATCACACAAACCAACAAAAATCGCTTCACTCACTTTAAAACCTTGCACTATTAAATCCCGAGACTCTTAACCTGCCAATCTGTCGGTTTTCTGGAAAGTTCCTAAATGGTTCAATAATGAGCCAAATGTAATCTACGAATATTTCTGTGTCAAGTTGTTTTTTACATCAAAGTGGGCTATCCACGGGTCATCCGATGGCAGATCAGGTCAATGGCAACAGATATCTATGACATTTACATAACTGTTACAGATTTGTTTTATAGGAATAAGAAATATTATTAGGGGAGACCGGGTACAAAAGTAGTGAGGTGATAGTCAGAACACAGGACTATCACCTGAAGGCGGCAAAGTGGCCTTTCGCCCATTGGATAAATCTAGAGAGCGCTTGTTACTTTCGACCCGCCGTTACTTTTGTACCCGGTCTCCTCTACTTGGACATCATATCATATCAAAGACAGTATTATTACAAGTAGGTACGTAATAAAAGTTTACCTGCCTCCAGGTACAAATAAAACTTACTGCGGTCACCAACCCGCCTAACTGGTGACTAAAGCAAATACCCTTAATCATCATCAGCATTATCGGCATATCGCAGTCCACTGCTGGACATAGGCCTCTCTAGTTGTACACCACTTTGAGGAAACACCTTGAGGTGTTTACAACACCTTTACCCATAATGGGGATGATTCCAGGGTCAAAATAATTACATTATATTTAGTCCGTATTTTGGATTATAAAAATATATTGGACACGTATTTTTCCTTTTTTCATTTTAACAAAAAATCACAAACATACAATGCATCAAAATGTAGGACGTCTTTGACGTCACTCAGTGGCAAAAAGACTCCCACTCTTTGACGTCACACGTAATTTTAATGGGCTATATCTTTGTTATTTTTTATCTAATTTACAAATGAACAATCTAAAAGACGGACTAATTACATGTTTTACGGCAACAGGCCTATTGCCACGCTGGGCAGGCGGTTTTGCGATTCCAGGGCGTAGCTCCTCGCTCCGTCATCGGCCTGTAGACATTACCATAGTAAACACAATATCATTAGAAGTAGGTACATAGTAAAAGTACCCAATTAGGGTACAAAAAAAACCTATTGCGATGACCAACCAAGCGAGGTGACGAAGGGAAATCACCCAAATGACAATGTAATTTGGAGAGGCCTATATCCAGCAGTGAACGTTCGTAGGCTGATGATGATGATGACATAAGATAAAAACACTTGAAACCTACGGACCCATTAAACAAAAAATAGGTTTTGTGTCTTATTGGAATACCCACCTTTTAGGAACGAACAGAACTTTTCGCGAACACTGTTGGAACTTAAGCCCAAAGTCAGCGGACCATTGAAGAGTTAAGTGCATAATAAACGCGTTATGGTCTCAAGTTTCGAATGATAAGTTTTATTGGAGGCTCACCCGTGGCGTTTAATTGAGGCTTTAAAATTGTTAATAACACGCCAGTTATTCTAAAGTAATTGCTCCATCACATTTAGTTTTGGCAAGATGTAAGGGAGCGACCCATCTTCTTTTCGCTCCAAGCCTGCCCGTGGTGCATCCAGCCGCATAACAAACGAGGCTCTGGCAACCGACTGGTGGCGGTTTGCCATCGCGATTGAAGCCGTAGCTGAATACCACAGGCCGGTGACGAGCAGCAATGTCACCGGAGCGTTAAGCTACGCCCTGCCATCGCCAACCCGTCTGCCCAGCCTGGTAATTATGGGCAAAGCTTCCAGTTGTTATCCTTACAGGCCTTTGTATGCACAAATACTCATAGCATCAAATAATACTTTTCAACTGCCGTTTATTATTTTCCGGAAGTTAATCAACTACCTAGGAAATTGATCAACTTACGATTCTTGCTATTTTCCGGTGACATATATAACAATCACATCTACAATACAATGTTAGTAGTATTTTTACGAATCCTGAATGAAATGTGTTCGTTCAACTCCACTTTTAGGTGTAATAAAACACCGAAATTGGTTTAAAATAATTACTAAGGCAAACTGTAGTCTTCACCAAACACATTAGCACGATATTTAACGTGCTACAACAAACATCTTTATTAACAAAAATATAATTTAACATCCCAAAAATACGTTGCGTAAAAGCAATAATTGGCACAAATTAGTCAGAGTATACCTCCCACTGAACATTTGGAGTTTACGAGACCCTCATAAAGTGGAACACGTTGGGCGCATCGTATAAGTTATGTTTGTTTATTTTTACACAATGCAAGTAAACTGAAAGTGGTGAAGTTACATTATGAAAGCAGCAAAGATCAGTTTAGTTTTGTGGTACTGAACCCTGCCCCTGACACAGTAGTTATAAATAAATAAATAACCCAAGACATGCCACGCTGGGCCACACAGCGCCACCTAGCCCCAAACTAAGCCGAAGGTTGTACTATGGGTATTAGACAACACTGATAAACTTACTTAGGTACATTTTTTTTTGTAAATAAATACATATTATACATAGAAAACACCCAGACCAATGCAAACAGACAAGTTCATGCACACAAACGTTTGTAATGTGTGGGGATCGAACCCACGACCCTTGGCTCGGAAGGCAGAGGTCACTACCAATTGAGCCACCGAGCCAGTCGATTTTATAAATGCCGCTGTGTCTTTAAAATTCGTTTGTTTTGGAAACCTTCACAAATAAAGAACATTTTGATTTTATTTGATTGACTGTTCCAGCACTTAAGTCGTTTAATTTTCGACGGGTTGTTATTGATGCTGTTGATGTTATATGTAAAACATTCCGAAGTGATAAGAAGCGTCCAAAATTCTTGATTCACGGGTCGCTACGGCCACTTACCATAAGGTGACCCTTTAGCTCGCAAAATAAACTCTAATTAACAAAAGTAATCGGGACCGTTTTGCTCTCGGTCTTTTTTCTGCGGACGGTGTGTCGGCTCGCTGTGAAGGCGCGGCGTAATGAACGAGTTTTTTATCTTTTGTCCGTACGTCTGTGTACATTGGAGTTTTACACACGGCGACTGTTGGCGGTATCCATGCGGCGGTAGAGGAATTCGTGCGGTTTTCGGATTTGGTATTCCAAAATAGGATCACCCCATCTCGTTTCGTGGGTATCGTAGAAGACGACTGAAGGAATGTCAGGAAACGGGCTGCAGCGTGGTGACTAAGGTAAATCTCCCCAAATAACAATTCTCATTTTCCGAACAGCTACGACATGAACGAGAAACGAGCGTACTCCTATTTAAAAGGCCGGCAGCGACCCCAGAACTCGATTTGAGCTGCGGGTGTCCATGGGCGGTGTCGACTGCTTACCATCAGGCATCACACTTGCTCGTCTGCCGCCTCTCGCATAAAAAAAAAACGTGACAAATGGAATTTTGGCCGTCGTGGATATTATGAGTAAAACTACTTAGGGATATTATGGGTAAAACCACTTAGGGATAAGGGTATAACCACTTAGGGCAAACAACTGGAGCGCCCTATATCCAGCAGTGGACTGCTATAGGCTGATGATGAATGATTGTCCTTAGCAATCAAACCCACGATCCTTGTTTCAGAAGGCAGGGTAACTACCAAACAAGTCACCAGTCCAGTCGCAGTGTATAAAGGGCCATAGGGTTTTAATCTGTGGCCGGTCGGGCGCTTTCACTGCCGAGTATTGGGTAAACAAAATAAAATAAGTTATACGAAATACGCACTGCTTGCATTCCGATTGGAGATGAATGGTTGGTAATTAGTTGGGTAAATTAATAATCGGTTAATTATTACAGTATGGACGGGTGATTTCGAGTAGCTTTTGTCTGTCTAATCAATTTATAGAGATAATTGTTTTTTTTATAGTAGCTCGACATAATGGCTTCCCTAAGTGTGCCCTAAGCCTGATGGAAAGCCAAAGAGAAGCCCAAGTCGTATTCTATAGGGTGGAGGTCCTTCCCCGGACGGGCAGCTCAATACGAGCGAAGATTCGCTATGCCCTACCTTTCTTATTGATATGAAACAAATAAATTACGTCATAATATAATAGATGGCTGGCAAGTGCTGGATGCAAGAAGTCCAAGTTTGATCATCATCATCATCAGCCCACATCAGTCCACTGCTGGACATAGGCTTCTCCCAATGCTCGCCACTGCGATCGGGCCCGAGCCACAGATTAATAAATAGTTACTCCGAGCCTCTCGCATCCAGCACTTGCCAGCCGTCCTGCGCAAATCGTCACTGCACCTGGCCCGAGGGCGTCTTACACTACGTTTGCCGAGACGCGGTCTCCACTCTAGAACTCGTTTACGGTTGTCGGTTCTGCGGCTGATGTGACCAGCCCACTAACACTTCAGCTTACCAATCCGGTGTGAGTAGGTGACTAGGTATGTAAGTTATTATGAATAATTAAAATGTCTTAAACATTTTAATTATTCACTAAGATGGGAATTAGTCGCAACAGTGCATCGGAAGTCGCAACTAGGTCACTGACACCTATGACCTTATGAATGTCGTAAGTTTAAGGTAGAATGTACAATTTTGTAATTCTATCTTTGAACTGCGACAACAAACAATAACTTTCACACATCGTAGAGAATTTTAAAATAAACACACTTAAGTTACACTTACTAATACCTACTGCGGTCACCAACCCGCCTGCCAAACGGTGACCATTGCAATCTTCCCAAATGACAAATGTCGTTGGGGGAGGCCTGTCCAAGCTGATAATAGATATTCCTTATTGCACAAAAAAAAAACAATTACACGGAAAAGTACCTATTACTGACATTGTTATACAATGTAGGCGGTCTCATCCCTGAGAACGATCTCTTCCAGATAACCTTCAGGTAAAGTAGGTAGACTAGAGAGAGGTCATCATCATCAGTCTATTGCAGTCCACTGCTGGATATAAGCTACTCCAGTTGCTCGCCACTTAGGACAAACATCTGGAGGATATACTCATAATCGCCACGCTGGGCAGGCGGGTTGACGATCGCAAGGCATAGCTTATCGCTCCGGTAATGCTGCTGCCCGTCAACGGCCTGTGTTATTTAGCTACGCCTTCAATTGTGATGGTTATACCGCCACCCATCATGTAAGCAGAGTGAAATGTTGGACCAAATATGTAAATTGTTTGCGGTAGGGACGTGCCGTGTTAGGACATACGGTTTTAAAGAAAATGTGCCAATTCACACTACCCATCTCACCCTTTCTCTTGAGATCCTTCATAGCGATAAAACAACCTAAATTGTACAATAACACACAACATCTCAAACATTGCCCGATCCCAAAGTAAGTAGCTTATGCACTTGTGTTATGGGTATCAGAACAACGAAGGTACCACAAATATATACTTAAATACAAATATAAACACCCAGACACGGAACACAAATGTTCATCACACGAATGTTTGTCCCGAGTGGGATCGAACCCACGACTACGCGACTCTCAGATCAAAAGGCAGGGGTCACCAACCAATTGAGCCACCGAGCCAGATAAATGTATACTTTTATCATCATCATCATCAGCCTGCAAACGTCCACTGCTGGACGTAGGCTTCTCCCAAAGAAATATAAGTCACCTCGCTTGGCAGGTTTTATATTGTATCCAAGTAAACGCTCCTGCCCGTTTCCTGATATTTTCTAAGTCTCTAAATCCTACTTATTTTTGATGTAAAAGGCGGCAGACGAGCAAGTATGATACCTGATGGTAAGCAGTCGACCTTTATCATGAGTTCCTCTATTTATTAAAAAACCGCACAAAAATCTGTTGCGTGGTTTTAAAGATATAAGCAAACATGGGTATAGCTTACCCTAAGTGTTGCGGAGGTCTGATGGCAGTCGCTCTGTGTTAAAGCTTAGCCCTAGCCAAATCTCTCAGTTTGGGAAGCCGACCCTGAGACAATCGGGAAAAGGCTAGGATGATGATGATGAACATAGGGGCAGACGAAAACAAAAGCGATTTGGTTTTATACTATTTAGTGATATCAACTCGGGCAATAGGTACCACAGGCTATACAACTAGTTATAAAAAAAAATAATTACCAAAAAAAAACTCGATGGAATCGGAAATGTATCGGCGTTGATCGGTTCACATCCCTAATTTGCGGTGCGCGACCGCAGCGCGGCCTGGGAACGCTGCGCGGGAGTGGAGGGCGCGCCTCGCTTCCTCGTTGGGACTTTGGACCGAGGAGATCTGCGAGTAGGTTCTATATTGGATAGATGTTATGCATCAATTTAGGAATATTCGACATAAAAAAAAAAATCGACTTCAAAAAAAAAAAACACAAACGACCAAAACTAAAAAGCGATTAATAACGCAAGTAATTATCTGCATATATATGTTATGGACCAAGTGATAAATGTAGCATTATATATAATGCCCGGGCATTCTGATAAATGGCCAATATGAGGGGGCAATTTGATAATCATTATTAAAATAATCAAATTGATCGGGCATTATAAATATTGTTTATCACCCTTTGGGCAAAGTAATAAAAACATATTTTATAACTATTTCGCAGTCTCCTGGTCCTCTGTAAGGCTTGCGTGGGGGCACATGCTCATCCACTCCTGAGATAATATAATATGTGTATGTGATACACAGGCCAGACATTACTTCTGACTGCTCCAAGATGACGCACTCAGTAGTAATACCTACTCGGCAAATGCAGCACTATTGCATAATGATGGGAACTAAAGTCCTTAAGAGTTTTACTTAGGAAAGAAAAAATTTGCTTTAAGTCAAGTGAAAAGGTTGCGAAGTAGAATCAAGCAAATTACTTGTCAAATCAGCTGCCCTATTAGCCCTGCATAAGTACATACTACTACCTAGTTCCCATCGACCAATGGCAGTACTGTCCCCTATATCCTAACCGTTAAGGAGTACTATGGCTTCATCATCAGCACCAGATGTTGACGCCCGGAAGCATATGCCTGAGTAGGTTATGATTGCGTAACAAAATCACCATATGAGCATACAACTTTGGTTGTAGCCCTCAAATTCTTCCGGATACTATCATCAGATCCTGACTTGGTGATAATGGGACCACCACGGAAGTGTCTTCTGTCGAACAAAAAAAACTTTTTGACATCCATCTACATATAATTGACGGAAATATCGGTGAACATACATAAAAAATTATACATACAGACGAATTAAGAACCTCCTCCTTTTTCGCAGTCGGTTAAAAAAAACATTACCGGATACATCGATCTCCGAATAAGTACGCGTGCGTCCCTCCCCTTTGCTTTATTATCAAATTGCCTGATTGCCAAGTAGCAATACAATAATGACCGGCCAATGTGATAAATAATGAAGTTTAGATAGTAATTATCACTTTGCCCAATAGAATTTGACATTATTCATAATGCCCTAGCATTATAAATAATGCCCGCATTAATCACTTGGTCCATAACATATACATATTAACTATAATTATTTAAATATTTACAATTATCACTTGGCAAGTGCTGGAGGTTGCGAGAGGCCCGGGACCGATCGAAGTGGCGAGCATTAGGAGAGGCCTATGTCCAGCAGTGGACTGATGTGGACTGATGATGATGATGAATTATCACTTATTTTTGGAGTCGATGCCAGTTCGTGCAGTAGACACAATAGAAGTTTTATTGCTTATTATGACCCATTGGTGGCACATTGGCCATTGCACGGGCAACGTGTAAGTTTCATATAGGAATCAGCCCAGCCCGTAATTATTTACGGTATTTCATCATCGGTACGGTATAATTAATATGTATTTATTTACAAAAAAAAGTAAGCTTATCAGTTTTATAGTACCCGTAGTACAAACTTCAGCTCAATTCGGGGCTAGATGGCGCTGTGTGGTCTAGTGTGACATGTATTGGGTTTATTTATTTTGTAATTGCAAATTGTGCCCTCTTTGTGGCGACAGTGGTCCCGCAAAAAGCTACCTTTCATGGCGGTGTCGCCGAGTGGTGAAGCGCTGATGACCTTTAATCCGAGTCATATGAGGTTTTGTTGTTCGCTCGTTAACTAGCGTCGTCGCGTGATTATCGCCGTCCTGTGGCGGCGTAGTAGCTACGGGTGTCGATCGGTCTTTTTGGTGAATGTTTACTCGCAAATATATTACTCATCATCATCATCAGCCTGCGATGTAACGGGGCGACCTATCATCTTTTCGCTCCAAGCCAACCTTACATGCCCGTGGTGCATCCTGCCGAATAACAAACGAGGCGCTGGCAACCGACGGGTGGCGGTATAACTCATTCACCATCACGATTGAAGGGCGTAGCTAAATACCACCGGCCAATGACGAGCAGTAGCGTAAAGCGGAGCGAAAAGCTACACGCTGCGATCGCAATTTTTTAATTATTATACTTATAAAGCAGCGGCATTAGGTTAGAGTGCCGTTGGGTGACAGATCGGAAACTGGCGTCCTTGCGTTCCTCACTTCATGTGACTTCAAAACCGGTAACTCTGGGCAGCCCAACGCTACCGCGCTGTAGAGGGTTATGTCGCGCCTCTCTGGGCATGCCGATTCCCCTCAGATAGAGATTATCTTTATCTTTATCGAGGATCTAGGCTGGCCAATCATATCAACAGAATGGTAATCGTATACTGATATGAGAAGAAGAAGAGAGGTAGGGGCCAATGCCCTATAGGGTGGAGGTATTCTATAGGGTGGAGGTCCTCCACCCTATAGAATACCGCAGCCAAATGACCTCCGGGTCGTGTTTTTGCTGGTGAGTAGGGTCTCCGGAGCTCGTGGGGGGGGGGGGGGGGGGGGGGGGGGGGGGGGGGGGGGTAAGGGTTGGGCCGGCATGGCAGTGACAACTGACAGGTAACTAACCAGTTATTTGCCAGTTGTCACAGCGACTTGGGCTTCTCTTTCGCTTTCCATCAGGCGTAGGGAAGCCATTATGTCGAGCTATTATAAAAAAAAAGAAGACAAAAAAATAAAGACTGCTCTAGACGTTTCTGCAACTCGCCAAAAGGCCGCCTCACACGCGACTCAACTTTGCATGCGCGCCGCCCACGGTCCGCTGCCGCTGCTCAACATTGTTGCGGCCTGTTGCTGCCGCCATTAGCTATTCATCGCGTGTATTAACACTTATCGGCTCGGATTGCGCTAAAAAACCGCCGCAGACCGATTGAGATTTAAGATATTTGTGTGTGCAATCGACTGGTTACTGCATTATTACTATTGGGTTTAATTAGTACGGGAGGCGACGACGCTTTTGACGCCTCGTTTGTAGAAGTTAAGGCTAAATATAGACTAGCTAGTTATTTGACATTGAAAAGCTATATATATATGAGATTCTTGCCAGTATCTTCTCGGATGGCAGATATGGAAGCCAGGGTTTTATATAGGCTTCCGACGCACTATTGAAGATTTGTACGTTTTACTTTAAAACTACGCAAATAAAATATCATTATCGTCATTATTCTCCGCAGGACGTCCGCTCTCAGAAATAGATATTGGTCAAAAGCCTTCATCAGTGGCCGGTTGTAAGCAGCCAACGACTCATATTAAGTCGTCGCCATTTAATAGAGTAATTATTTAAGTTATTTCAATTAAATGTAAGTAATTTTACTTAAACAAAAATGTTTTCAATACATACAAATAGACTTTTTATAAACTAAAAACATCTATGTACAGCTCTTTCTTGAATTAAATTCAATGATTCGATTAATACTGAAACTAATGTATTAATAACTATACTCAATAACATTTAAATTATTATTAAACAGTGAGCTATTTACAGATAATTTACATATTACATATAAAAAATGTATTTAAACAAATTCAATGGACAAATAGTAGTGGCTGTTTTAGTTGTAGATAGTTAAATATATCATACTTTTAGCAGGCAAGCCTAATGCAAACCCAATATAGCCTAAGCAAAACTACGATCCAAATTCTGCTACTATATTCGATACGAATTAAATTCCCCGATCACCTCCCGTACTACTGGCTCATTATTCCGTTTGGTAGCGAACCAATGTTTATTAGTGTCTATTTTATTGGCTGCTATCGTTTTTAGATACGTCCATTTGCAAAGGAAAACGAAGGAATTGTTTTTAAGAATGTTTCTTGCATTGCCGACTGCCCGATGTCCGACCGCGAATAAGCTTTTGTTTTTGTAAGTCTAGCTTTTTCATATCCATGAGTATTATTGTTTACCATATTGGTGTAAAAGACCTCTTGTCTTCCGTAGCGCCAGTCTAGTGTAAAATATATTAGTAAATTCAACGTTTTTTTTGCCTACTTTGTTGGGTTTACGTGTTTTCAGAGCTAATTAAGCGTAGTCGAAGATATCCGTAACTTAACTATCCAATGCATGTGTTGTTTTTATGCTGAAATTTAAACTAAATTGTAAGCGCCTCTTTTTGCGTTGTTCGTTTAGCCAATGTTGATGGTAAATTTCACGTTTGTCCATGGACAGTTACATGTAACTCGAGGGTAGCACTAAAATAATGTTAAATCCTTATTTACATACATAATTCTTTTATAAGTGTGAACTCTTCCTAATTGATTGGATTGAATTCGATGTTATTTTGTGCCAACATGGTAGGTGTCTAGATGGTTTGAATTAGGACCCACCACCTGAGGGTCAACATCAAAGTGCGTAACCAAAGTTCATAATCGAGGAAGATTCATGTTTTCTGGGTTCAGTTCTAATCAGGAGAATTAGGAAAGAAACATATGTACATACAGGTCAAAAACATAACCTTACATTTTGCTTCGCCGTAATCGGGGTAAAATCTCAATTTAGAAATCTGAACGTTCAGTCATGTCATCGTTTGGTAGTTAAGACCATGGAAGTATTAAGTACTACGTTAAGACAGATCATCGTATCAAGTTATCTTTTTCTGTCAAATTGTTTAGCAATTTTCAACTACATGCCCAATTTTGACAGATTCTTCGTTTGATAGTCTAGCATTTTCTGACACATCAACCATCAACATTTGACGTGAACCAAAACACGAAATCTACCGTACAGCGTATCAGAACCAAACGCACCCATTCCGTTACTACAATGAGCGTCACAAAAAAACGTCCACATTTGGCCCGTCACAAAACTTCGACGTTATCGCGCACATGTGTTTGACAGTAGCCGATTTGATCTAACTCACGGTCTTAGATGACATTTCTCCTAAAGCGACACTTTAAAAAACTCCCTCCCGATTTTAAACCCTCTTCGAAGGGAACAAGAGACGTTTTTCCAGAAATTCACCAGAAACTTTCTAAATAAAGCCATGGTGTTTACTTTGCTTCGACTAATTTAGTGACTGACTGGGATTAATAGTTGCTTTAGGGCGGTTTAATGATTATTGAACCGAGCCTGTGCTAGGAAGATTTAGTGTAATACCTTCGATATTCCACATCGGGTTAAAAGCTTCAATTTGTATACCGTTGCTTGAGTACATAATATCGTGGCATAGTGGTTGAGGTCACAGAATTCCACAATGATGAATGTCATCCTTTTATTTGACGGTCTTACGGTAAAATAGAACATCGTGAGGAAACTTGCACACCTGTGATAAAATTCTAAGGGTGTTGCCGGACCAATCGACCGATCGGTAGTTTCTGCCATACTGATCATTATCGGTCCGCGTCGACCAATCGATTCTTGCATCGATCGTTGATCGATTAGTCTGGTACCTAACACCCTTAGGTTGGCCAGTACTGGCCGGGTTGGTCTTTACGATCACGATCACATGGTCAGCGTTGTTGACCTCTGAGACAGAGGGCTTGTTATGGACCATCGCCGCACCGTCGGGTTTAGTCGATATTCTCCGTTAGATAGGACTTAGCCCCATATTTTCATAGAGGTAGGGCTTAGCGAATCTTCGCTCGAATTGAGCCGCCCGTCCGGGGAAGGACTTCCACCCTTTAAAATACCGCAGTCAAATGACTTCTCGGTCGTGTTTCTGCCGGTGAGTAGGGTTTCCGGAGCTCGTGGGGGGTTAGGGTTGGTAATTGACCAGTTACTTGTCCGTTGTCACAGCGACTTCTCATTCGCTTTTCATCAGGCGTAGGGAAGCCATTATGTCGAGCTGCTATAAAAAAAGATGAGAGTTAGCCCCACATAACCTAGGTGTCCCGTACCCAGGGCCCAGTGTATGACATAAAGGCGTGTGTGATCTTGAGTTCCTTGGTGGATACATGTATGTGCTGTTGATAATGAACTTATAATATATTACCCTCCACATAATTTAGTTAACCAGCAAAAACTTTGTTGCTAACGCATGTTTTCGGTCTCTCACAAAAAACCGTGAGAAAGTTTCTGTTTCGATATAAAAAGTCGTCAAATGTTTTTATTTGTATTACAGAGTAGGTAATATAAATAAAGTCTCATAACGATTTTATGCTTGCAATTTCGGATTCAACGACGCTTTTTGAAACATTATTTGCCAGGTTGCTCCTTTGGTAGTGACTGGCCTTTTAAACCAAGGGAAGTGGGTTCGATCCTCAACCAGAAAAACATTCCTTTTATATGAACCTTCTGTGTTCGAGTGTTCATATTGTATGTTAATATATATTTGTGATACTTTCCTTGGTTCCAATTTCCATAACACAATTAATGCTTGTTACTCTAACATTTGCCTTAAATCGGGTCAAAATATAAATAAATAACCCAACACATGCCACGCTGGGCGACACAGTGCCATCTAGCCCCAAACTAAGCCGACGTTTGCACAATGGGTACTAGACAATTGATAAACTTACTTAGATACATTTTTTATACATCTAAGTAAGTTTATCATATTATACATAGAAAACACCCAGACCAATACAAACAGACGTGTTCATGAACACAAATGTTTGTACTGTGCGGGAATCGAACCTACGACTCTTGGCTCAGAGGGCAGAGGTCACTACCAAAGGAGCCACCGAGCCAGACAATTACATAAACCAACACGAACAGATACAACTATGTTCACGCACACAAATGACCACTTTGTTAGAGGCAGCATTAAGTACCTCCGAATCAAACTGGTTGTCAAATTAATTTGTTATTTAATTCACTTAAAAGCAATTTGTAATCAAATGAGCAGACTATCCGTCTTGTATCCCGGTTGCTATGTAGTCCACTGGGCTCGGTCGTGGGCAGACGTCGATTTACATCAAAACAATGGATCATTCGATACAGATATTACGATTCATCAATAGCTAATTTAATTTGTGTCGTACGGTTTTAGAGATAGTTCCGCGTATGTATGTGTCATATGTTATCTCTTATGTACAAGTCTCACTGAGCTAGTTGACCAAATACGTCAAAATATTTTAGATAATGGACCGTATTCATTGGACTGTGTGTTTAAAATCGTTTGGTGGTGTTTGCGAGATAGAGGTAGGTTGTTTGTCCGTTTGTAGCACCTTTTTGTGCTGAAGGTAAATGCTCTAAGCTGGCATTTTGATGTCAAGAGTTTTGTACTTCGAATAACAGTGGCAAAAAGCTTTCGATGATAATAATTGGTATTGACCGAATCATTCAAATCAATATGAATGGATCAGCACTGGGTGGACCAAGGTTGTGAATGTGTTGATCTATTGAAATAAGAGCACTAGTCATCTCAGAATCCATTATCTCAATATCTTTACTCTCAATAATTTACTTTCATAGAATTATTCATTCTAGGAACCTTTGTGAAGTGATGATAGTATTTATCATTTTATTATTTATTGAAAAGGAAGCAATTATGTCATTGTCAGTCATCATATGGTAACTATTCCTAGCACAAGAGAAAATGTTACTTTCTCTCTCTCTACTATCTCTCTATTAAACATTCTCCATCGTTCATTCAAATATTCAATCGAAATGTCAAAGCTTTCGATGAGAACTGTCAAATCCAGAATGTTTGAGCTAAGATCTCTTGTTTCCGAGAGAGATTTTTCCGAATGAATTTGTAAATAGCCCCGCTAGGAGTTGGTGAAAATTTCTGGCTAGTTCACTCAGAGTACGAGTACGACTGACATTAAAGGGCTTATAACGTCTTTCATATTCTTAAAACATTCCACTCCATTTAAGTTATACATTTTTCTCAACCACACCCACAATCCAGATATCCAATCTTGAACCAAATAAATTAAGCAACTTAAAAAATACACACGTACATTTGTAAGTATAACGCATTTACATATCAGATCGCATTAAAAATTTACAGTTTTTACACTGACTGACAACCGCCGAGTAGTCTGGTGGAATTCTGACGGAGGTTTCTTTAAAAGTGTTTCATGTCTTGCGTACCACCCAAGACGTTGGCTCAAATTATCCGATGTAATCAGTGCGGTGCAAATTATAACGTAATTATGCCCTGTAATGTCGTCAGAGGGTATATAACGGAGGCATATGAATATTACGCATTTGTAAAGCTTGACAACTAGATTTGTGGATCAGATTCGTCCTCTGGATTCATCTGTGTATACTGTACTGTACATATACATAGGGATCCTAAGGACGAATTTGATACAAACTTTTTTCCATTCCTTAACTTTCTCTTTGACGCTTTATGCTTTTTTTTGCAATAATGTACTACAATTATATCATTGCTTATTGACGGACACTTGACGGATAATAATAGCCCTGTGAAATGCCACCTGTCAATTTGAAGGGAGCGGATAATAATTCGCGCAACTTAACTAAATTTTTATAAAAATTTGGAACGAACGAAGGACAATCTCTGTCCATTGCGATCGACTGATCGATCCCGACTATGAACGCGGTCAATAGATAGATCTTTAGCTAATCAAGTTTTATATTTTTTTATGCAAGAGGCGGCAGACGGCGGCGGCGAGTCAATGTGATGATTTTTACTGGAAATATCAGAACAAGTCTCTTTTTTTCTTCCTTTTTCTAGGTGTTTACAATGAAGGCCAGGGCCAGGCCAGCCTTGTCATCATCACCTGGGGATCAGAAGGTTCTCACCCTTAGCGAACAAGTCTCAATATCCTTCGTGGAAGACGTTTACCTCAAGTGCAGAAGGTCTGACGGTTCCGGGCTCAGTTCCCGGACTTACCAAAATTGCTTTAGGCCGAGTGTTCTGAGAGAAGCTCTCACTTAAGTCATCATCTGGTACTTACACGCAATTTCGTTAATTTGAGACCAGATTATCGATTCAGGACCGTACGATTAGTCATTTATCGAGTTGAGTGCCATATAATTTCTTTTGTTTTTTATTATGCATGTATGCGCATACATAGAATCGCGGCTTGAACAGAATCCTGAGCCCAATTATTTATCATATTCAAGCGTAGGAAGTCCACTGCAGGACATAGGTTACCCCCAAAGACTACCACGACACACGGTTGGTTGCAATTTTTTTTTTATTATAGTGGCTCGGCATAATGGCTTCCCTACGCCTGATGGAAAGCGAAAGAGAGGCCCAAGTCGCTGTGACAACTGGCAAGTAACTGGTCAGTTACCTGTCAGTTGCCACTGCCATGCCGGCCCAACCCTAACCCCCCACGAGCTCCGGACACCCTACTCACCAGCAGAAACACGACCCGAAGGTCGTATAGGGTGGAGGTTTTTCCCCGGACGGGCAGCTCAATTCGAGCGAAGATTCTGCCTGCAATCAGCGCTGTCCTGCATCTATTATTATGGCAATCCAAGTGTCAGTGCCAAATCTAATTTACCATCATCATCAGCCTCTTGTAGTCCACTGCTGGGCGTCTTTTTTCTGACGTAGCCTTTCGAATTGTGCATACAACTTTGCTCGATCATGGTCTTCTTGCATCCAACCTAACCTAACCTGAGGGCGTCCTATAGTACGGGTGCTGTGTCCAATTTAAACCTATTGCATATAGAGGTAGATCAGCTTTGTAAAATACTAAACTGATTCTGAAATGAAAACTCTAAATATATATATATATTTTTTTTTTATAGTGGCTCGACATAATGGCTTTCCTACGCCTGATGGAAAGCGAAAGAGAAGCCCAAGTCGCTGTGGGCAAGTAACTGGTCAGTTACCTGTCAGTTGCCACCGCCATGCCGGCCCAACCCTGACCCCCCACGAGCTCCGGAAACCCTACTCACCGGCAGAAACACGACCCAGAGGTCATTTGACTGCGGTATTCTATAGGGTGGAGGTCCTTCCCCGGACGGGCGGCTCAATTCGAGCGAAGATTCGCTATGCCCTACCTCTCTTAATATAAACTCCAAGGTGACTGACTGACTGACATAGTGATTTATCAACGCACAGCCCATAGTTAGAGTGGTTTTCGACCCTACTAAATTTGGCATTTAGGTAGATGCTATGAGATAGGCATCCGCTAAGAAAATATCAGGATTATCAATTCTACCCCCAAGGGGATAAAATAGGGGACGAAACTCTATTACACGCGGACGAAGTCGCGGGCACAGCTAGTGTATTCATGTAATTCGATTAAGTTGACGAACAATGTCCACTTGGCCATTTATTATTTTATTATTTATCTCGCCAACGAAACCATAAAACATCTTATTAAACTCGCGATCTAAATATTGCAAAAAAAAACCAACCGACTTACACATCCATCCCGTCGGTATGTGATAAAATGCTAAATTGCACTTACAGTAATTAATGCACCAAAAAATGTCAGCTTGATCGTGTTAATTAGCGGCAGATAATAAATGAGCTGCTTTTTGTAAGGCTGGCCTGGGTGCCGGCACACGAGAAACGCGCTCAAAACTGATAGGTGCCCTGCTTATCGGGTAGTTTTAGGGTTGTATAGTATACCCGTTGAGGCGTGTCTGTAAATCGAACTTGTTGCTATGCGCAAAATTCGAGAACTATTTGACCAATTCTCTAAATATAAATAAAATCTTTATTGTACTTAAAGTGACGTGGGTTACATGGGTTGGTACAGCTTCTTTTAAGTTTATAAAAACCTGTGTTAGAAGAGTACCTTCTCTGTGGTAAATGATTTTACACTTAAAAGTAACAAATGAAATAAAAACATTACGTACCTACTATACAATCTTAACCTTTAACTACCGACGTGGGGCCTGTGAGGCCGAGGCGGCTAGAGATTTTGTTAGATTAACCCCTTCCTCTAGCAGGAAAGCCCCGTACTCTTCAGTACCTGCGAATTTAGTTGCGTCAACGCCGATGAGTGTGGTAGTAATGCCGGCAAACACGATTTCAGTAAGCTATTTAGATTTAAAACTCCAACGAGGCCTCATAGGCCCAACGTCGGTAGTTACGTGACTTTTTTGTTTACGCTAAGGTCAACAAAAAGTGATTTTTTACAGGAACCTGATTGATAAGTTAAAATATAAATGTACCGGAAATGTCGGGTGGTAAACACCGTTTAGCTACAAACAATTTTTATTTATTTATTTAAACTTTATTGCACAAAATGGTACAAAAGGCGAACTTAATGCTAGGAGCATTCTCTACCAGTTAACCTTTAGGTCATGCAGAGAGCAGATTTATGTGCGGTGAGTGTTCAAAGAGAAACACAATGGAAAATATAAAAATAAACTAATATAATAAATAAATACATTATACATAAAAAAAAAATATATACTACATAAATATTATAATGTACCATAAATATTAAATAAATAAATATATACATATATACACAAGTATATTAACATAAATATAATTATACAAATATGTACTTGAAACAACATATACAATATATACTTGGCAAGCAATTAAATGGAATTTTAGAGATTCAACAATCCAAGAGACTACGATGTCATAGAAATATTTTGGATTCGAATCATGAAACTTTGATTGGAAGCTTAATTGTAAGAAAAAAACAAGAAAAATATGTGCATGTTGTCCACCTAAACTAAATAGAAAATCCTCATATTAGTAATCATGTAAAAAACATGTTTGTTTACAATTAGCTTAAATTATCATGCTCTAATTTTATGTAACTTGGTACTTGGATATTTTTTTTATTTGAAACATTCCAAATGCAGTTTATAATTTTTATAGTTATTTCAACCCTAAGGCTTCCTTCAGATTGACGTTTAACCGCCATCAAACCGCCGTCAAACCGCTACCCCTGTTCACACTACGAACGCGGCGGGGCGCGGCGTTCAAACTGCGGTTTGGCGGTTGATCCGAACACTATCGGCGGCGGCGGCCGCGTTTTGACATCGGCGGGCTAGGGCTGTTCTATAGTCAAATTGTGAATATCGATGAAAGTAGAAGACAAATGCCCATCGCGAATCTTACATATGCAAAGTAAGCGTATCTGCACTACGTAGTGTCACTAGGAAAATAACTTAGTGCCGACGTAAGTTCTTTAATGTAGGTACTCTCGTAATTAATGGTTTACAATTGGTGGGCAGTAATACTATCCATATTTTGGGTAAAATTTTCAACTACTAAATATTTTTAGCTAGAAGATATACTCTACCACAAGTCAATGTCGCAAAATTTCATATTCATTAATTCTAAAGAGGTTTGCTCTTGTCGGGTGAGCAATATCCACCACTCCCTGAACTCCGCCAGTGCCTTCAAATCCCATTACATAAAACAGTACTCGAAGGTAATATAGAATAGGAAAGAAAGGATGAGAGAGGCCACGACGACCATTACACAACAGCTAAGGAGAAAGTTATTTAACTATTTCCTAAGTGATAATAATGGCCCGTTTGCACTATAAAAAAAATTACCTTTCTTTACTCTTTGTCGAAATATTTTCTCAAGAAACTATCCATTTACATTTAAAATTATTTTACTTTTCAGCTTATTATATTTAGATATTATCGAAACTTTAATAGCACTATACCTCCATCACTAGCTAGTGACATTTCTTCTTCTGTTTTATAGAACGTAACTTTACACGGTTAAAATAAAATATGAAACAAATTTATTTGAATTTATAAATTATGGTGGAAAATATAAGTACACAATGAGGCCACACTAATTATTTAGAAATGGTTATTAAACTATGGACACATTTTTAGTTAGCATTTTTCTATACCAAAAATCAAACATTATTTTCTATGAAATACGAAATAATGGAAATCTGAACATGATTAATTCATGAATACTTATACGGTACTTATGTGGTATCCATATTCAAACTGTGTTTCTTATTACACATCTTTTATTGTGTTCTCATAAACTTATTTGTTAGCGAAAATCCCCAATTGAACCGGTATCGACCCTGTGAGATTTGTTTGTGTGCGTGTCGACGATAGCACCGACATGACTGATGTGTGCTTCTCTAATTGAAAGTACCAGGAGTGCATATCACATAGGAAGTTTAAATTATTCAATTTCTAAACAAGAAGCATTGTAATATTTGATAAGAATTTCTTTAAGTACCTATTGTGGGAACGAAAACTCCCATTAGATCTACCGTAAAAACAGTAGTAGAACAACATAATACAACATAATTTTAGTATGAAGTAAGTAAATACAATTATTCTTTATTTTCGCAACGCGCTTCAAAAATGGTTACGTTCTGTTAGTAGATACGTAATTGTTTTATTTTTAGTGTTGTTACAATTTAATCGTTACGCTAATGGATCATAATGATTAATCGATATGTAAATAGTACAAATTGTAATCAGCATTGGACACCAGAAAGTTAAACGATCACTAGGAATCGTTTATAATTTGCTGTTCGCTTTAGACAATTGTGACAACTGTATTAAATGTGAGTTTATGAAATTTTTTTCTTAAATGAAGATGTTATTATAGATAAAAATACGATAATATTATAATATAATCAAAACTTAACTTTTGTAATAATATTTGAAGTTTGTAGTCATCAATAAACTTCGCATTTGCAATCAATTTAGTACTCATGGCTCTCAAATAAGTTAAATTGTACTTCTTCATAAGGTGACCAGAAAGTAATATAAAACAGTAAACAGTCGTGTATCCTATTCCCAAAAACAGAGTAACTAAAGTCACACATAAATTATCTTTAAAGCGATTATCGATGTTTAGATTGTAAATCATTTGGTACTTGAATCGATTTATTCTCACTAAAGAATCAACAATTACCTATAGCCGACCATCGATCTACAACACTACCAGCTGCCGAACCGCAAAACCGCGACCGCTAGTGTGAACACCTCGGCCGTTTTGCGGTTGATCGGCGGTCGATTTGCGGTCGCCGCCGGGCGGATCAACCGCTAGTGTGAACGAAAATAAACGCTAGTATGAATAGGCGCTAAGATTTAAGAAAAGGTAACTTTTTTAGTTTTTGAAAAGTGAAATAATTTAAAATAATTTTTTTTTCGTCTGGCATTCATTTTTAGTCAAACATAATGCATGGAAATTAAGGCATAAAAGTAATAACTTCAATAAATTTGATTATTATTTTTATCTTTTTATCATATCGTAACATACCAAATTTACAATAGAAACCATAGTTTGAAAAATAATGACACACGTTTACCACAATATTTAATGTTATATTAGCGGCCTCTCAGGCCCTACGTCGGTACTAGTGTGACGAAAAACTGACGTCGGTAGTTGAAGGTTAATAACTCAAAATCAAAACTAAGAGTTGTTTTCTGAATTCTCTAGGTAGAATCAATGGAAATAGACTTCTTTTTAATTGTCTTGGGTGTGAATGTTGTATGAGACGCCCCCAGACATGATCTGGTACTCATAGAACAAGAGAAAAACTAAAAATACTCAAACATAGTTATATGTATTAGTTTTACTCAAAAGAGAAAAACTATGTTTGAGGCTGATTGGTGGGAGTTAAGTGGCGCAATTAGGTATTTATAATTATTTAAACTTGGTAATTTTAAAGGCCGATAAATGAACGTAAAAATTGTGAGAAAGGTATTAAAAACATTGCTTTATTTTTCACTAGCTGTGCCAGCGGCATCGCACGCTTTTGGAGCGGCATTGGATCTTTTTGCCCCTTTCTAACCCCCACTTCCCTAAAATGGAGGGTGGAAGTTTGTATGGAGCATTCACCCCAAATTTAACGCGAGTAAAAGCTAGTTATATACATATAATGCAATGCGAAAGTTAAAAGTATGATAAAATTATTTATTGGTGATACATTACATACATGATTTTTGTGCAGCCCTGAGCACGCTGACTTCATTAGCGGTATAAATCAGCGCAGGTCCATGACCATAAAAGTTTTCGGCCAGTTCACTTGTTGCGTTGAAGTCTCAGTTGGCAGGAATGCCGACTTAAAGAAGTACTGCTTTCTTTTCTTGAGGCATGTAAATTGAGAAGCGAATTCCGTAAAGTACGCCGCCTGTAACCCCTTAAACCGATGAACCGATTTAGATGAAAGGTATGAAGATAATTTGGGTCGTCAGACCCCAGTCCAATACAGTCTTGATGCAGAGATACAGTTATTACAATAGAACAAATGCGAAATTACTTTCTTTGATCTTTGTTCCACTTCCACGGCAATTATATGGACAAGATTTTTAGTCAAAGTTTGATGTAGGGACGATTTGTTGTGTTACAAGCAATTTTGTGGCCAAGCGCAAACTCAAATCAAACAAAAACGATTGATAACAGATTTTTTTAATAAATAGATATCAAACAAACTCATATACATTGCTCCGATCCCAAAGTAAGTAGCTTAAGCACTTGTGTTATGGGTATCAGAACAACGAAGGTACCATAAATAAATACTTAAATACAAATATAAACACCCAGACACGGAACAATCACAAATGTTCATCACACGAATGTTTGTCCCGGGTGGGAATCGAACCCACGACCCTTGGGTCAGAAGGCAGGGGTCACTACCAATTGAGCCACCGAGCCAGTCTTTTCAGCCAGATTCTTTTAGCAAAACAAAAACCGAATTCAGTGTGATGACAATAACCCAAGACATGCCACGCTGGGCCACTCATCGCCATCTAGCCCCAAACCAGACATTGACACGAATGGGCCCTAACAGAATTTGATGTCGGATATCCATCACCTAAAAAAAATCTAAAAAAAAATTATCTGTCAAATCAGAACACTATCGGTTCTTTAATCTAATGAGATCTAATTACAGTTCGTACATCGCGACAGGCGACCGATAGCACGCGGCCTCACACCGACCGGTATCGGCGATCTGACGGCGACTATAATCGGCGTCGGCTTATCGGATAGACTACGGGGTGTCGTGGATGTAAGGACGCGGCCTATTATCTTTTTGCTCCAAGCCAACCTCACCTGCCCGTGGTGCATCCTGCCGAATAGCAAACGATGCGCCGGCAACCGACTGGTGGCGGTATAACCATCACAATTAATTAAAGGCTTAGCTAAATACCACAGACAGATGACGGGCAGCAGCGTCATCGGTGTGAGAGGCTACGCCCTGCGATCGCCTCCAGATGTTTGCCCTAAGTGGCGAACAACTGGAGAGGCCTATGTCCGGCAGTGGACTGCAATAAGCTGATGATGACGGGGTGTCGGGGTATGCAGGCTGATGATGATGTCATCATCATCATCATCAGCCTGCGTACGTCCACTACTGGACATAGGCCTGCCCCATGGACAATTGTCATTTGGGGGAGTTTGCGTGGGTGTCGTAGAAGACTACTAAGGGAATCTCAGGAAACGGACTGCAAACCTTTTTTTTATATTAGCTGGACATAATGGCTTCCCTACGCCTGATGGAATGCGAAAGAGAAGCCAAGTCGCTGGCAACTGCCAAGTAGCTGTTGCCATGCCGGCCCAACCCTAACCCCCCACGAGCTCCGGAGACCCTACTCACCAGCAGAAACACGAACCAGATGGTCATTTGGCTGCGGTATTCTATAGGGTGGAGGTCCTTCCCCAGACAGGCGGCTCAATTCGAGCGAAGATTCGCTATGCCCTACCTCTTTTCTACCCAATGTTCGCCACTTCGATTCTATACGGCTTTAACGGTTCAGAAATTAATACGCTGCATGTAAACATTATCGCCGTATCAGACATTTGACCACGAACCCTTTGCAGAAGCGTTGTACGGCCGCATTGTGTAATCCTTAATTCCTTCTCAGCGTGACATTGACAGACGTCGGTCCCCGCTCGCGGACCTCCAAAAGATAAGTACGTACAAGTACATGCGAGTAGTTGCGCTGGTTTCGGTTGCGGTGCAAAGGAGCGAGGTAAAAAGTCGCGGCGGTCTCATTAAGCTAATATAACGAAGCGTGCGCGCAGTGCTTCTCAGAAGCGCCCGCCGGCATATAGGACCTCGGCTATACAAACATGATGCGTTTGTGTGAAGTGGTTAAATTTTTTTTTTATTTATTATGTAACGGGATGGGCGAGATTGTGCAACTGATTGGAAGTGATAAGTTGAACTTTGCCAGGTGCAGTGCTAAACAATAGGTTTCTGTCATGGGAGTCCTACTTCGAAGGTCCCATGGTAAGATCCCATAAAGCGCCTGAGGGAGGAACGGGGTTTTTAGAGGGTATACCCACTGCCCATGCCATGACCTACCACCATCTTGAGGCCTATCCTTAGAACACACGTGGTCAGTGACGTCATACCGGGAGGGCATCACTACGTCCTCCCGAGGTGTGTCGACATCCTTTCAGGCGGCGCTGCGCTACTGAGCTGAGCTATTCGTCTCAACCTCCGTTGAGATGAATACCGAAGGGCATCCCGATCCTCCTCAGATAAGCGCTCGTAGCCGACCACCGTCAGGTTTAGTGGGTATTCTCCATTTTTAGGAGGGAGTCCCAAATGACCAAAAATAATAGTCTAGTATGTAAAGTAGTGGTTTACCTTGGAAATAAATCCAAAAAGCTTACATTTTTTAATAATGATTTAAGCACAAGATACATATAATGTTATATCGTAGGTACGACAAAAAGTTCTCACTTAAGTACCTCTACTTCTCACTTTTACATTTATGTAATTCCTTTACTCTAATGTGTGATACACATACTCACTTAATTTTCAACTCTTATTGTAAGAAACCGCTCACCTACTACCTAAATTATATTAAATGTACCTACGAAACCGGCCCCGTACCCCCGTCTCACCCTTAACCGAATCTTAACGACCGCCATCATTGGACAAGTCAGTGATCCAATTAATAATAATGCGCGGGGCAAAAACAACGTTACGACGTGCGATTTTCGTCCCGAAATCAGCCCAAATTCCTGCGAGCGCGCACCGCGAGGTCAACGCACCGAGAACAGGTTCAAAATTATTTTGCCAAAAAAGCCCTTCGTCGTGGGACCGGGGTTAGGTATGCACTTGTTTCGAGTTATGCGGAGCCGCGTCTAAGAAACGTGTGTTTGTTTTTGATTGTTATCGTTATGCATTTGTTTTTCTCACAGGTTGGTAGAGATCGTCCAATCTGAAATGGAGTCGTCCCATCACCGCTTTTACGCGCACAAGCAAATTTCAAATATGGACGCAATAAACTATGCAAATTATGATTGGTCGTTCAGTTGACAGTAATTTCAAATATAGAAACAACGCAATTCTCGGATTTGTTGTCCAACTAGTTTAGTTGATCGTGAACTCGTGAGAGGAAAAGTCGTCTTGTGTAACAACGCAGGAGATATTATGTTGTATAGGTGCATGCGCAAATTCAGATGCTTTAAAAGCCACCTAGGATCCTTACTTAGAGACCTTATTTATAGAGCCTATGCGCTCAAATCTAGAGAGCCTCGAGTATACCGGTCAGGGAAAGAACGGGGCAGTCAGATCTAAGTGATTTTGTGCCGACAGATATAATTATCAGATTTCAGGGTGAGTATGAATTGGTTTTTGGTGGGTGAGCGCGCTTCATTGTAGATTCTAACATCGCTTAACATCAGTCAAGTTGCGGTCAAGCGCTACCCATTTACTTTTTTTTTATCATGTCTCCTGTTCTTAAATTCTTAAGTCCTGCATGTCATGTCGAATCTGTTTCGTGTCACGCGTTATCCTCTCCTTTCTACTTAAGCCCCGACTCAAATTCACCTGTCTCGGCGCGTCAGTAATGATAGCGTTGGTTCTCGGAACCGGCGGCGCAGATTTTGCATCAATGGGCTGCGCGGGCGCAGAGCCGATCGAATGTGCCGCGTTAAACACGTTATTATATAGTAATTCGGGCACAGAGTAGTTAAATGTAAATGTAACGGATAGGGTGATGATGACGGTATTTTTTCAAGAATTTTTTTTGATTACTTAGACTCGTGGATAACGTTACCTTGTCGAACAAGGGTTGGGTATACAGATGATTACGTCTTAGATGGCTTACACAAAGTCATCATCATCAACCTTTTTTTTTTTTCTAGAGGGGAATGCATTAGGCACCTTCATGCCGCCTCCGGGGGGAGGCGGCATGGTGTGTGGGACTCACACCTCCCAAAGTGGGAGGGCATACCCACTAAACCCCCCTGTGTCGCCAGTGGGCAGCAAGTTGCAGGGACACGGGTAGTGCCGAAGCATACGGCCACATCCCTGCCTGCCCTGGCCAGCCGCAGATCATCATCAACTTATCGCAGTCCACTGCAGGACATAGGCCTCTCCAGTTGTTCGCCACTTAGGGCAAACACCTGGAGGATGTACTCATAGTCGCTACGCTATGCAGGCGAGTTGGCGATCGTAGGGCGTAGCTTCTTAGTCTTCAATTATGATGGTTATACCGCGGCCAGTCGGTTGCCAGCGCCTCGTTTGTTATTCGGCAGGATGCACCACGGGCAGGTGAGGTTGGCTTGGAGCGAAAAGATGATAGGTCGCTCCCTTACCCTAATGACATTATCTGTTTTTTTGATTTGCTATCGTGGTGTAAGGATCAGCCAATCTGCGTTACCGACTAGACTGTCCACACTGATTGTTGCCCGGGGTGCGCCATACGTGGAGGCTCCTTACATGCACCCCACTCCTTACATGCATTATTATCTGTTGCGAAGTCTGTTCGCGTCAGTGTCCTGTGCGCCCGCGGGCCCTCATTTGATCTGGAGCGGTCGTTTTTTGGAGCGTACGCCTGCGCCGGCGCACCGGGGAGGCCGCTCGTTGCTCGAAGACGTAAAGCTCAATTAAGCACTAGATGTTACTATGGTGTATGGACCTACAGATGATTTTTTTTGTGTAAGCACGACGTGATGAATGAAAGTTTTTTTTATATACGTCAGAGGACGACAATTTTAGGATTTTTTTCTAAATTACTAAGATGAAGGCCAGGGTCATCATCAGCGGACTGTTGAGCGAAAGGGTCTCACCCCTAGATTAGGGGACGAAGTATTCGTATGCTGAAGTGGGGCTGGTCTGGAATGTAGGTAATTAAACATGATCATCATGACAATAGGGATGTCCGTATTTTAGATTATAAAAATGTATTGGACACATATTTTTCCTTTTTTCATTTCATCGAAAAATAACAGAGATACAAGGCATCAAAAAGAGTGGGGGTCTTTGACGTCACTTAGTAGCGAAAAAACTCCCACTCTTTGACGTCACGCGTAATTTTAATGGGCTATATCTCTGTATTTTTGGTCTAATTTCCAAATGAAAAAATACGTGTATTTTATTTTTGAACAATCTAAAAGACGGACTAATTACTTTTTTTACGGCAACAGGCATGCCATACGGACAAAATTAAACATAGATACATTGTAATTTTATTATAGAGAGAAAACCTCCAATCGTTGAATACTTCCGAAACTTGTCTGACAACTTATATGCAACTATCGGACATTACCCTTAAGCATCGTATGATTTTTATCCCGTCCTAACGCTTCAGATAGCAAGCCTATACCGATCAGAGGAGTAAGGAACCTGTCAAATATCGGCAATAAATACGAAGCGTAAAATGTATCAAAGATAAATATCAGACAACATCACATACATTGCTCTAGTCCCAAAGTAAGTGGCTTATGCACTTGTGTTATGGGTATCAGAACAACTAAGGTACCACAAATAAATACTTAAATACAAATTATAAACACCCGAACACGGAACAAACACAAGTGTTCATCACACGAATGTTTGTGCCGGGTGGGAATCGAACCCACGACCCTTGGTTCGGAAGGCAGGGGTCACTACCAATTGAGCCACCGAGCCAGTCAAAGATAGGGTTTAGTTTTTTGGTAGTCAGGTAGTATTCAAGAATAGCCTAAAGTTGTAGCGCTATTTCAGTTACACTTGGGTCAATAAAAAAGGTCACTGACCTATGCGAGCACGGATCTAGGGCAGAACAAGAAAAAACCAATCTTCCCTTTAGTTGGTTATGTATAACGACATTGGATTTATGATTTAGAATATTTAATACCTGACTCCCAATTAATCATGCGGAAAATCATATTATAAACGTGTAATTTTTATCCACTTTCCGTCAATCTTTTCATCTCTTTCAACATCATCCGCCAGCCTATTGCAGTCCACAGCTGGACATAGGCCTCACTACTTGTTCGCCACTTAGGGCAAACATCTGGAGGATATGCCCATAATCGCCATTCTGCCGTTTTCCCAACATTTCCCTTCACTGCTCTGCTCCTATTGATCGTAGCGTGAAGAAAAGTATACTATAACCTGCCCAGGAGTATGTAGAATAATTGTACCAATTTTCCTCAAAATCCGTTCAGTAGTTTTTGTTTCTATAACGAACATAGAGACAGACAGACAAAAATTTTACTGATTGTATTTTTGGCATCAGTATCGATTACTAATGACCCCCTGATAGTTATTTTGAAAATATATTTATTGTACAGAATCGACATCTCTACAGATTTATTATAAGTATATAGATTTTCGTTGGTCCACTACAAGAGTAAATAAATGCGAAGGTCTATGTCCAGCAGTGGGCGTTCGTAAGCTGGTCGTTCAAAGAGCCACTTCCAGCGCCTCCCAAACTGCATCCTTGTCCTGCACCTACATTATGCACTTCGCAATTTTGTATCGAGCGTAATTGCATAGCGTTTTCGACTCAAATTTTTATGTTAAGTAGTTAATGTTTTCTTAAAATAATGAGTGGCCGGTAATTGGCGGCGAAATGGGGGAAATCGGTAGATATTATCACAGATTTATAACCGCACCGCGGCGCAGGCACGAACGGTGTGTCGCATGACTAGTGTCGAGTGGCGCCGGTGGCGTCTAATGGTTTAAACAAATAAGTTTTATTTAAATGGTATTTGACTGCTTTTATCTTGACTTGCTAGACCGCCCCATTAAAAAAAATTGCTTCAGCTCGGTTAAGGTAGACCTAAAGGTCATTTGGCTGCGGTATTCTATAGGGTGGAGGTCCTTCCCCGGGCGGACTAATTCGAGCGATGATTCGCTATTCCCTCTTTTAATAGATTATCTATTTCTTTTAATAGATTATATTAATAAGCACAAAGCTCAAAATTGGTATGAAAGTTAGGAACAGTATTACAAAAAATCTGTCGAAAGGCCCCATCGATCCGGACGTGTGAAAAAAATAGTTTAAATGTTACAAATATTATTTTTGAGCTAAACAGTAGTTTTATCATAATAATAGGTAAGAAAAAAATTATTCATTATGCAATTATCTACGAAATTTGTTTATATATTTCTATCATAAGAATCATCATTTCGGAGATATAGCGGTGCAAACAGTTGAAAAAGTTGTGTCTTCATACTCGCGATCTCTGTACCAATGAAACAAACTGTCATTTCACCATCTAGCACACATTTCGTATGTCTCAAAGAAAGACGATATGAGACGTTACCCAGAAACTACTTCATTACACGAAACCGCCAAATTCTCTGAAAGAAAACGCTCTCTTTAACTAAATTACTCGTACTACGAAGAAAATTAATTAATGCCCAATAACACAGGAAATACCCTTTCCGTGTTTCGTATTAATTTGGAGGGAGGCGGCGGTGGATAAATATCGCTTTCCTAATTATACACTGTCAAAATGTTATGTGGACTTGTTACCGTGAGTGCAGCGCTTGGTTTTGGACACGCTACACAGTAAAGGTAGGGACAGAAGGACAAAGCCATTTTTTTTTAATAGTAGCTCGACATATAATGGCTTCCCTACACCTGATACAGAAGCCCAAGCTGTGACATCGGGCAAGTAACTGGTCAGCCAACCCTAACCCCCCACGAACTCAGACATCCTCTGTTCAATATCTTTCTTTCAAACATCACTCAGTCCGGTCGCTTTTAATTTTTTTTTTTTATGACAAAGGGGGCAAACGGGCCTGAAGGTCACCTGATGGTAAGTGATCACTTCAGCCCATCGACACCGCAACACCAGGGGAGTCACAGGTGCGTTGCCGGCCCTTGAAAAATCTGTAGGCTCGCTTCTTGAAGGTCCCTAGGTCGTATCCATTCGGGAAAATTGCAGCCGGAAGCCGATTCCAAAGAGCAGCTGCACGAGGCAGAAAATTGCGCGCAAAACGCACTGTGGAAGACTTCCATCTATCAAGATGATAAGATAATTTAGTTGAAAAGGACTTCTCTTCGTCGCCTGATCTTCAGTTCCCCACGAGCTCTGGAAACCCTACTCACCGACAGAAACACGACCAGGAGGTCATTTGACTGCGGTATTCTATAGGGCAGAGGGCGACCACCGTACATCGTAAAATTAGGTAAAAACTATTATATCGTTATTCCTTCGAAAAAATAATTTATTCTATTGCAATATTACGATGAATAACGTATAAACAAAGGCGTTTTAATAGTAATCACGTATTTCATATTACTATGATTTCCGTTTGTTTCGAAGTGATTTATCATCAACATACCAATAAAAATGGGATGTAAGGGAGCGACCCATCATCTTTTCGCTCCAAGCCAACCTCGCCTGCACGTGGTGCATCCTGCCGAATAACAAACGAGGCGCTGGCAACCGACTGGTGGAGGTATAACCATCACAATTGACGGCGTAGCTAAATACCACAGACCGATGACGGGCAGCAGCGTTACCGGAGCGAGAAGCTACGCCCTGCGATCGCCAACCCGCCTGCCCAGCGTGGCAATTACGGGTATATCCTCCAGATGTTTGCCCTAAATGGCGAACGACTGGAGAGGCCTATGTCCAGCAGTGGACTGCAATAGGCTGATGATGATGATGATGACCAATAAAAAATATATTCCATACTGTTTCAATTGACTGTGAGTTGTTAGGGGTTCGCTTTCGGCTAACGATTAAGTAATTTCGGAGCTGCGAATGTTTTGTACATACCTCTGTTAATGTTGCCACTTTTGATACCTACCGCCTGTTTCTGTTTTAGTGGCAACTACCACTTAATATGAGAGGACTAACAACTCAAATTCACACTACTGGTCTCAAACTAAGGTTTTCCCTTGGACTTTGAGTATTAGACCATGAGTGGAGGCGTCTCCCATAACACCTGGACCAGCGAATAATTAATTAAAAATCATTTTCTTAAATAGACCCGATGTTATTTGAATATTGACTGGCTCGGTGGCTCATTGGTAGTGACCCCTGCCTTCTGAACCAAGGGTCGTGGGTGCGACACCCTGGACAAACATTCGTATGAGGAACACTTCTATTTGTCCCTTGGCTGGGTGTTTCTATTTGTATTTAAGTATTTATTTGTGGTACCTTCATTGTTCTGATACCCATAACACAAGTGTTTGTGCTTAGTCTACTTAATTTGTGATTAGAGCAATGTATGTGATGTCGTTTAATATTTATTTATATTTCCTTCGCTTTTGCAGTACAATGCGTCATCGAGATCACACTACATTATTACACTAATGAATAGTGCAAAAACTACTCAAAGTTTCAATTAAAGCTCCATTGTGATCGTGGAGACATTTATTATATCAATTATCCTGTCGATTACAGAATGCTAATTGACTCTTTACCGATGACATTTTTGGGTAAATCGCTCGATCAATCGACCTATAATTATGCGAAATAAGGAACTTAACTTTTTGCTCTGTAAGTGGCGTTGGACATATGTGGCCGGCCGAAATAATGTAAGGGAATTATAGGGATAATTGGAGCACTCCCTAATGGGTCTTTAAAAATGTAAATACGAGTAGGTATTTCAAATTGTATGGTATCTATATTATACTCGTAATATTATCTTCTTTACTTATAATAAATCTGTAGAGAGGTCAATTCTGTACATTGAATATTAAAAAAAAATAACTATCAGGGGATGATAAGTGATCAATACTGATGCCAAAAATCACGATCAATAAGAGCAGAGCAGTGAAGGGAAATGTTGGGAAAACGGGAGAATTTTTTATCTGTATGTTTGAACGCGCATCACGCAAAAACTACAGCATGGAATTGAATGCGGTTTTCATCAATGTATTGCTAGAGGTCTAACTTAAAATTTAGGCACTAGGTAGGTAATAGATAGGTAATTTATAGAAGTCTATTATTTTTGAAACCCGATATCCACGCGTGCGACGTCGCCGGCACAGCTAGTACTCGTATATAAGCGAAATTCCACTCAAAGCTTGATATTTCTGCTAGGTTCCTTATCTTTGCTTACATCCGCGAAGAACGGATTTTACAAAAGACTACCTACTACTAGCACATAGGGGTCTATGGGGGTACAACGGGGGTTGGAAGTTTAAGAACATTTAGTATCGCAGAGGTCGCTTATTTATTTATTTTCATTATTAGAGAAACGATTTAGGGACTCGCACGGAATTTTATTAGAGAAGAGATTAAAATAAATTATTGCCGAATATGTGATAATTTTAATGTATTTGTTTGTTCTGCATAAACTCTGAAAATACTTCACTAATTTCCAATATCTGTTTGTTTAAAAGCCCTTATTCTTCAAAAGAGATATTTCTTACTTCAATATTATGAGCTTTGAGCCTGAAGTAATCGTTTTGTATAGACATTTAGAAGTAAACATCTATTGAGCAATTTTAGGCCATTCGCTGACTACTTATTTGATCTGTTACACGTGCCATGAATGTACATCAAACATATTAGCTATCAATAAATAAATCTAAGAAAAATATAGAAATTAATTTTGATGAACCGATGAAAAGTTAAGCTAAACATTTAGAAAGTAAACCTCATTATCAGCCAATTGCTTTCAATTCATAAGTGATCTAAACTCGTGCATATTAAGTCAAAGTTTGAGTACAGAACAATTTAACCGACAAGTGTGTATTGCACATAAGTTAAGCAGTAAAGGGTTTTGTAGTGTTATCAAACTGTTCTATAATAATTTTTATATTATATTACTAGCTGTGCCTGCGACTTCGTCTGAGTGGAATGGTGTTTTTGGGTAGATTTTTTTAATTATTTAGACTAATTAATTTACAAATATCGAATCAACAGCCTAAAATATAACTTTCAAGTTTCTAACTCTGAAAATGAAGATACTTTCATATAACTTTTCGTCCCCCTTTTTCAATTACAATCCCTTTCGTTTGAAATTTCGTTGAAAATCTGCGAGTAAACGTGCGTGTTTTTCATATTCTCAGGCGCAGCGCAGACGGCACACTTTTCGTGCGATAGAGTCTGCGTCTGAGTCATTTAAAAAGAGCGTCTAGGTCTGCCGACAGAATGATCGAAGATGTGCGTCGTGTGCGTTGAGTCTGTGAAATATCCGCGACAGATTTATGCGCGTCGTGTGCGTTACTGCATACTTATAATTGCAAAAAAGTGCGTTACGGATAGTCTGTCGTCTGCGCTCCCCCTCATCGTAACAGAAGCCCTACTACAGAAAACGAAAACGATCATTGAACGGATCGCGTATTTTTGCTCCATAAATCCCTCTCATTTGTCCCTCCCGTGTGCGAATATACGAACTAAAATTCGTCAACGTCGATTTTCAACAATTTAATTGATCTATTAGAACGCGGGAGGGACAAATGAGAGGGATTTATGGGGCAAAAATACGCGATCCGTTCAACGAACGATCGTTTTCGTTTTCTGTAGTAGGGCCCTAGTTTCATTTTACTTACTAAAGAACCCTAAAAAGTGAACCGTATTACGGAAGCAGGTCTCGTACCGAAAGCTAATGACCGTAATAATGTAATTCACCAAAATTACGGACATTGTTCTGATATAAACCAACGTCACTTCATAAAGCTAAACTAATATGATTAGCAGCACCGATTTTAGGGATGGGCCCAAATTATCACGGCCCAATCACCAGAATGTGCTGACCTCTCAATTTTTGGATGTAACTCTTATGTTTTCTTAATTACAGCTCAATTCTGTAAACCGATAGTTCTTTGTTATCTGGTTGATAGATTGTTTAGTAATTTTGCAAGAGCAGTTGTGAGGGGAATATTTTTTTTACGATATTTACTCGGCTCGGTAGATACACGCCTGTATCGAGAATGAGATTGTATGTTTGTTTGCTATATGTGATGTTTGTGTATGTATGATCAGAATGTACGATGCATTGGACAGTATTTTGTATTGTTGTTGATAAGTTATCGTGTTAACATTGTATTAATTAGTAGAGATGTAATTAAAAATCTGATCCTGTGAAGTGACTTAGCTCGCTTCGGAATTTGTCGATGTAAATGAGTTATCTTACTAGCCACTATGGCTGTGGCAACTGACAAGTCTTTTTCACTATCTATTCGGCGACGAGAGGTAACTATACTATAACATCTTAGGCTATAAACAAATCGGTATGGGTATTCAGAATTTGTTACTTATTCATTACAGGTATTTGAAATCAAATAAAAAATGCTTACTGGATAGGTCTTAACCATCTTCCAATATGGATTCATAAATCAATATGAAATGAAGGCTTTGATATCTAGAATTCTTCGAATTTTTAACTCTGTATGTCGAAAACGTCAACGAAACATGAGCATTACCAACCTCGGTTTTGTGGAACCAACTTCCTGCGACAGTCTTTCCGAACAGCTACGACTTGGGAACTTTCAAGAAACGAGCGTATTCATATTTAAAAGGCTGGCAGCGACCCTAAACTCGATTAGAGCTGCGTCCATGAGCGACTGCTCAGGCATCACACTTGCTCGTCTGCTGCCTCTCGCATAAAAAAAAACCTACATAAGTACTGCATGGTGACGAAGCAAAGACTTTACGTGTTGGAAACGTTTCCGAGGAGGAGGGGACCCATCCAACGGATGTATGTAAGATCGTATGTTCATGTACGGTTCAATTGATAACGAAGCCATAGGCTTAGCTTATATCAATAATGGGCACATTGCCGGTCCAGCGTAGATGCCTCCAGGCGTTGCTCGCCGCTAATCTGTCATACTGGCAAACCAGTTGCCGGTATTTGATCACTTGATACCACAAAAAACGCGGGCGTGACCATACAAACCGACCAGATCGAACAAACCTGTTAGTATTAGGCGTTTGTATCGGGTTACAGGTCATGATAATTTGGGCGCGTAGTATAAGCTGAGAAATGTCCATTCGGTCATGATTTGAACTGGATTTGTAGTAAAAAAAATATGAGTGAACGAGTAACAGTATAGCGAGTTCATTAATATCTGCGGTACAGTCGTCGGATGATAATTTTAGCGTTAAGCGTTATCTCTACTGAATAAGGTCGTGAGTGGTCAACTTCTGTGGGGAACTGTAAACCGCCCGCGGCGAAAGAACTGCCGCTTTGCATTATAATACACATTGTATTACTTTATGACAGTAAATAAAATCATAAAGCGTAGTGATTCATACATGATAATGGGAACCACGATTGAACGATAGAAGAACGCAAAAACATTACTTTATGTACGTACCGGTTTGTTGTAGCCAAATAGTTATGTTTATCATAGCGACGAACGATTAAGGAGAGCAACCAAATATTATCATCATTATCGGCCTATAGCAGTCCACTGCAGGGCATATGCCCTGCAGTGGACTGCTATAGGACTCCCCTTTACGTGGAGAGGCATATGCCTCTCCACGTAAAGGGGTAAAGCCTCCAGGCTAGGCACGATAACTCAACTTTTTAAGGAAGACTTTTCTTTTCTAAGAAAGCATTTGACCATAATCGCATCTGATGTTAATTGATGATGTGGCCTAAGATGGAGCTTGCCTACTTAGATAAAGCCTATTTACTCTAGCCTTAAACCTAAACTAATAAAATGTCAGTGCCGTGTCAAAATTAACCAATTAAGTACGTTACAGCTGGATCTGCTGCCTATATGGTGGCATCTGGTGGATTAAATTAAAAAAAAAAACCTTATTTTAACTTTTTTTTTTGTAAGGTTGCAAACAAGCCAGCCCATTTATTTTTAAACGGTTACCGTAGCCCACGGACGCATGCAACGCCAAAAGTATCACATCACACGCGATTTGCTGACCCTTTATTAGGGTGTAATACTGCAGCCCAAGGGAACAGCGGGTCCCCCTGGCTGCGGATGCAGTACTCACCTAACGAGCTCCGGAAACCTTACTCACTTGCAGAAACACGAATCAGAGGTCATTTAGCTGCGGTTTTCTATTCAATTCGAGCAAAGATTAGTTATGCCCTACCTCTCTTAAAACGTAACGTTCAGGAAAGACGTCAGCTGGCAATGAATTCCACATGTTACTGGACCTGCAAGAGATCAGACGCTTCTGCATCTGATCCTAAAAGGATTGGTTTGGATTTGGTCGTCTAAGGACGAAATGCGTAGGTACGGTACGTTTCATAAGAAACTTCTTGCCGCGTACACTCAGGCTTTGGAATGAACTCCCCGCCGAGGCTCTCCCCCGAGACTACAGTATGGGGTCCTACAAAAAGGTTGTGAAGAGGTTTTTAAAGGGTCGGCAACGCGCGTGTGATACCTATGGTGTCGCAGGTGTCCATAGGCTGCGGTAACCGCTTAACATCAGGCGGGCCGTAGGCTTGTTTTCCATCCCAGTGGCATGAAAAAAAAGGGATATCACCGCCATCTTCTAGACTCTGGGACTGTTATTGAATAATTTCTTAAGAGTAGGTAAAGCCCAGTAACAAATTTTAACCCGAAATTTGATATAAACCCGGATCTATTAGTCTTTAGCAGTACTTATGAGCACGAGGCAGGTAAATAAGGTTACTGTCGGTCATATTCTACAGGCACACTCAATTTCCTTCTCAAATGTGTCCCGAGGGATCGGTATTGCTTTGTAGTTAGAAATATTTCATTAACTCCGATTAATAATTAGTTATCCGTAGTATGCTAAGCTATTATCTTGAAATTGGTAAATCTCTAGGAATTATTCTTTCATCCTTTATAACTTCTCATGGGTCTTGACTTTTTTGAGTTCTATTTGCAAGAAGAGCAGGGATAAAGGTAATTATTATCAGATGATGAAGAATGGCGCATTTTGGGAGAGACCTACGTCCAGTAGTGGACTGCCACGGGCTACCGATGGTGATGATGATGATGAATTATCAGATAACGTCACATACATTGATCCTTGTGGTGTTTGCTTGTGTACGAGTATATTGATTGGTGTTAAATATATTTGTAAAATCACAACCACAAATATATGCTTTACAATATTAACACCCAGGCACTAATTCAGCACAGGAGTATCGAACCCATAACTCTTGTTTGATAACGCAGGGCCGCTACCAAATAAGCCATCGGATCAGTCCGGATAATTACAATAACTATATTCTCACGATTAATCGCATTGATTGGACTCGCATATAAACACAAACAATGTACCTACTCGTGGAGCAATGCATGTGTCACACACACCAATAGACAAAACGATTATGTGTCTATAAAGAGGGCTGTGTGTGTGATCACGTGCTGCACAGATCTGTCAATAGTAAGTTGCATAACTAGTTTCTGACAGGACTCGAGTCCTTTAAACTTGAGGCAAATATCTCGAACTCTTTTCACTAGTCTACTTCTTTTTGTTAAGTAGGGGAGACCGGGTACAAAAGTAACGGCGGGTCGAAAGTAACAAGCGCTCTATAAATTTATCCAATGGGCGAAAGGTCGCTTTGCCGCCTTTTTTTATAGTGGCTCCACATAATGGCTTCCCTACGCCTGATGGAAAGCGAAAGAGAAGCCCAAGTCGCTGTGATAACGGGCAAGTAACTGGTCAGTTACCTGTCAGTTGCCACCGCCATGCCGGCCCAACCCTAACCCCCAACGAGCTCCGGAAACCCTACTCACCGGCAGAAACACGACCTAGAGGTCATTTGACTGTGGTATTCTATAGGGTGGAGGTCCTTCCCCGGACGGGCGGCTCAATTCGAGCGAAGATTCCCTATGCCCTACCTCTCTACACTCGCCTTCAAAGCGACCTTTCGCCCATTGGATAAATCTGGATTGCATCCAAAATGGGATGGTATAGCATATTTTCTTAACTCCAGCATTCATTCCCTGAGTGATTCGCGTTTCTAAAAATGGAGTCTGTATGTAAGTATGAGAGGACTCGAGTCCCGACCAACACTAATCATAAACTCATTCTGTGAATTTATGATATAGAAATACTTGGGCTTATAGCTATACTAGTCTTGATTGCGCACCTAGCCACAGCCTAGTTGTATGGTTTTTAAGGAATGGTAGTAATTTGATTGCCTTTCCGCAAATAATGGTAAATAATACTCTCTTGGTCGGTCTTGTAGAATGCCAAATATGTTGGAAGTTATTCTATGACTTACACCTTTAAAAAACCAAATTTAAAATTTATTTAACTAAATTTGTCATTGGATAATAAAACCAATTTTTTTTCTCACATCATCATTATTTTTTTAAATTAAGTTTATCAATTTTCTAAAAAACCTTTGTGTAAGAGAAGGTAAACTATAGAAACATTGGTTGAGCTAAAATAAATTTCTAAGACATGAGATATTTGAGAAATATGGTAAATACTTTTTGGACACTTAGCATACCTATTTAGCAGAATCAATCCATACATAATTAAAGTTCACTACCTTAATATTACGAGACACATATCTACAAACAGCCTGTATAAGATTATATTAGTAGTTGCACCAGATTATAGCCGGTAATTAGTTCACTAGCTCGCGTTTGTGACAGATATACAACATCAAAGGAACTTTTTATGTGTCCTGAATTCCTGAGATTCTATGTCCGCACTCTTTGTATGGGTTGGGTAGGTCTTAGGAGAATATTTGTTTGTGAATATAAATGTATCGGATTAAGTTATTTATATACAGTGTAGTACTTTTGAAGATAAAGGTAGAATGTTCAAATTAATGTTGCTCAAGGATCAATTTTAGGTCCTCTCTTATTCGTGATGTAAATAAATGATTATGTTTCGTTTGACATGTTTGATATTGTGGATATGGATTACCTCGGTGTCTCTTCTTCTTCCTCTGAAGAAATGATAGGGAGTGGGGGCTCAAGCAACGTTGTATTACGATCAGAACTATATTTTGAACTTCGACAACGTTGCTCCAGTCTAATTAAATATAAGTGACTGCCTCTTTGTTAATGCATCTGGGCTAAAGACTGTTATCTTTCATTCTCTACCATGTCACTCAGTAGCAAAATCGAGTCAAGAAGGTAGCTATAATACATCCGCGTGTATTGGAAAGCATGTTAAGCCGTTGGTCCTGATCTCTCTTCGGTCGTGTCGAACTTTGGTTCTCGGATTATAATAATCTTTATTTGCATAAAACATGGTACGGGTATAAGGTATAAGGCTCTTATAAATTAATATGGTGTCACACATTTGACCTGAACCCGGAATATTTGTGAAAGTGGAACAGCAGAGAGTGCACGGATAATTATTTATTTTATTATTTTAGTGCAGAAGATGTTAGTAAAGGCTATCAACTTTTCGCTGCAATCCAACCTCACCTGCCCGTGGTGCATCCTGCTGAAATACAAACGAGGCGCTGGCAACCGACGGGTGGCGATACAACTGTCAAGGGATGATGCTAATCTGATTGATTTGGAACAGAAGTCCATAATCATTCAGTAACAACGCCATGTTGGCCCCAAGACGTCTTCTTCATGCTCGCAACTTGCCTTCAAAGTGGTCCAAAGATGAAAGTAAAATCGCTTCGTGATAGAAAGTAGTCCCTTTGTGTATATGCCAATTGGCACCACGCTGTCTGACGCGTGCGTCTGCGACTAGATAGTCTGTGACGTTTCGGTGTCAGTCACCTCAACATCACCTCTGTCTTGTCTCTGTTAGTCTTCGTCTAATAACTAAAATTATGAAGCTTAGAAACCCCTGATCCGTTTATTCCCGATGTCCCCCACTACTTGTCTATCATAATCTGCTTTTCGATGCACGGGGGTCATATCACCACCAGCTTCCTGACTCCGGAGCTGCAACTGAGTAATTTGCAGAAAAACCCAGTAGCGCGTTTTGGGTGACGACCCTATAAGTATACGGTCGAGTGGGCTACAGGCAAATTAGGTGAGAAGGCGGTAATCATGATCTGGTAATGATTATGATTTCATAGTTTGCTGCGCAAGAGTCGCGGTTTGGAAACGCACCGGCCGGTTGCGTTTGGATAGTGTGGTGTTTGGATACTAAGTAAAATTTTCATCCGTATGGTCAATTAATAAAGAATATAAATTACCGCACCCACGAGGTGTTAAGTAATTGAAGACTTCTGGAAACATTAGTTGCCACCGCAAATGCCAGCCTTTATGATAGCTCTGGCCATGTAATGGCTGGTCCCGACACGCGACTTCCGCTGATTGCTCGGTGGTCGCTAGTCATGCGGACAAATCCTACCATCTGAGAAGCTGACATCGTAAGAAGTCCCTTGTACGATTCTTACAACATGCATAGGAAGAGATAAGACGGTGATTTGTATTCTTGATACCAGGCGCGGATCCAACGCTCAAAAAAGATTGTGGGCACACCTACCCAAAAATTATATTAAAGATTAACGTTTATTATTATCATCTATCGATCTCAATAGATCCTAGAAATGTGACGTTACAAGTATATTAAGGTTGTGGGCATGCCCATCGTGCCCACAACGGTGGATCCGCGCCTGCTTGATACACACGGTTTATCTAGAACTGTGCTCATATATCATGTATTTTTTTAATAATGGCGGATCAATGGTTTCACTTCGCCTGATGAAAGGCAAAGAAATTGCTTCGGTAATGTAAAAAAAAAAGAAAACCTTGCATTATGAAAACGGGTGGTGGAATAACGCAAAACCTTGACCCAAACGGTTTCGAGTCGACTAATAAGCTACTCGTATGCAAATAGACACTTCACGATGCATGCGTACGCTTTCACGACAGTCGAGATGAACGCAGTAAGCAAAGTACGATCACCCGTACCCTCTATCTTTTTATACAAGGTGTAAAAGACCCTTAACGAAGCCTGAAACTATGCATTCTGTTCCTGTAGCTGAGTATTATTTTCAAATATTTTGGCAGGGAAACGATTTTGGTTTTTATGATTAAAAAAAAGCGGTTTTCTAGACCTCGCAATGTACAGCGCGTAGGTACGTTTTGCGGTGCAGCCATACCTCCGCTCTTTCGATAAATAACTACGCGGGCGGGCGCGTGCGATGTACATTGCGGGCCGTGAATAGAAAGGCCTTGTTCGCTGAGAAATATTTTTTTTAAATTAAGGTATGGTTTCATTGAAGAAATGTTACTAATTGCGTTTTACAAGCTTTAATATGAAAAACGTCGATTTTTTTTTGTCTTTGAAGGTCAATATCTCAGGAACCATACGTTTCCCAGGTATTTTGTCTCCTAGGTCTCCTAGACCAAGAGAACATGTAGTTCGCGGCTTCGTTAAGGGTCTTTTTTTTACACTATATATAGTAGCACAAAACAAAAAGCTTTTTTACGCCTGAATGGGAGCGGAAGAGAAGCCCTACTTACTGCGACAGCGGGCAAGTAACCGACCAGTCACCTGTTCGTTGCCACAACCATGCTAGATTCTTTATTCCTACGCCCTTTTAGAGGGTCACAGGGTCACATATCAAAATAAGGAGGAACAACATCCACTGGCAACGATTTCCAGCCTAGTTGTTCGTTGAAGTTCGAAGTTCGTTGTCTACGGAAGACAAAGATCCTTCTACTTAAGGCTGAATTTCTTCCTACACTGTCGTATTAATAGTATTTTTACTAAACGGCTCAGGGTCCGAATCATTATGCCAAAATACCACCCTATAGTGAGGCTACTGCCCATGTTCAAAAGTGTGTGTAGTGTGTCTAATGTGTTCAAAAGCCTATGGACGTTTTTATTAATCAAACCAGTGGGGTGCTAATCTTTAAATTATGCCTCAACTTTTCCTTTACCACACGACGACTTTGCGTCGACGACAAAGAAACCCTATAGCTAGTGACTATTGGCCTCAAAAACTAGCCTTTGACGTGATAAGAAGATAAGCGAAGCGAATCACATAGATGTTTGAAGTCCCTAAATGTTGTTATCTTGCACGTGCTATAATACAAAGCTACGATGCTTTTTGCATCATAAACCTAAATTACAGGATGACTGTGTGTATAATCGACTTTTAGAACGTGACCAGCTAGGTTTTCTAAGTAAAATGGGAGACCCTGGCATGGGTATCGGTAGAAAAGCTGTAAGGGGGCCCCCGATCAGAGAAGAATACAAACTCCTAACATTTCTATGTCATTCTCCAAAAATATCTATGTAAGTTTGGCAGTTGTCTAGTACCCATAGTTCAAACTTCGGCTTAGTTTGGAGCTAGGTGGCCATGTTTGGCCCAGCGTGGCATGTCTTGGGTTATTTATTTATTACACATTTAGTAAAAATCCGATGAATTTGCCATGGACCTCAATTGGTATAGTTACGCCACTGTATGGGGTTGTTAAATCCCGATCATTTCATATCTTACAATACCTTACTGTTATCCTTCTTTACATTGTGACTGAATACACTCGCACGCACTTACAATTTTACCCTAACGTACAAAATTAATATCCACCCTCCGCCAGAAAGAATAAAGACCAAATCAGTTTGTTCCCCATCAAACCGCTGTTGCTACGCACCGATTTAACAGCTCCTAATATTTCGATACTCTTCTCACGGAGTTTCCTTGAATTGTTTAAAGCGTGACTTTTGGTATTTGGAGAAAACGCATTTTATAAGTGTGAATGGGATACGGTAAAGAAACGTGCGTTGATCGATGGTCCGGGATCCGCTTTGACCCTGATTATGTTACAGGTTTGTTAAAGACAGTGGAGTGATTGCTGAAGACCTCCGGAAGTTTATAAACCTTTGTATAACCACTACATAGGTACTTTGTAAATATTCAAATGTAATTGTACAATTAAGCATTTGGCAGAGTCGTATGTAACAATAAATGCCCTTTCTTTTCTTTCTTTTTTTAAGTATAAAAATATGAATTATGGTTAAAAGGTATGAAACCTTTCAGTATGAAAATATCATCATCATCAGTATTTCGCAGTCCACTCCTGGTCAACGGTCTCTCCAATTGTTTGATTCTGAGTCCAGAAGTCTCCCGCGTCCAGCACTTGCCAGCCATCTTGCGCAAATCTTCTATATTTTTTGATTTCTTTGAAACCAAGAGTTTCACATTTGGCAAGTCAAATTACATCTTCAGGACTGTATGACGTTTATAAGAAAGATAATAATTGAAAAGGATGCCTGCAATGATATCAAGATGATGATGGCGGTTTCATGAAACACGACTAATAAATTACAAACACGAAAAATTCATTAGGACCATCAGCTCATAACGGATCTATAAATTCCTCAAGGCATGACGCCAAGATCGGCCATTTCCGAACCCGTAGCGCCACTCTGACGTCTCCACACCATAATTAGTTTCACCAATTGTCACATACCCACGCAAACGACCGAAGCACGAAACAATACCGGAGTACGCGCCCTAATTCCCTAATAATAACCGCTAATTGAGCAGATATCGCCCGGAGCTACGTGACTTCTTAATAGAAGTTAAAAATGGACGGCGTAGGGACGGCCTGGTTTCCAGCAGAAGTGGGCCAAACTGTTGGGCGGGTAACTGAAATACCTTTTTTATGTTCTTGCGATCTATTAAAACGAATCAAGGGAAATTCATGAAACCACACCTATTTCTGTGTAGAACATCATAGAGGTTCTCTTGGCAGGCAGCTTGTACCATAGCTAAGAAAGAAGCTTAATCTATGGATGTGACATGGATGAGAATGAAGCCTAATAATTGTGATAGATTTCGCGGCAAGGTTGGCAAGCGTTGGCAGTTGCAGATTTATAATTGAGGAATTATTGGACTGTCATCAGTATACGTGAGAACACTACCTATGTTCTAAGTCAGTAAGAAGAATAGTTTTAAAATTGTGATTCGTTAGTCACTCTCTGCGAAGTCCTTAAAAAACAATACGCCATCGTTGTTACCAGTAATTGCTATACCATTAATGTATACTGGTTGTTAGTCTCTAAGAATCGATGATTACTTTTAATCAACTTCCTCGCTCGCATACCCGTAACTACGTCTACAATGTTATATTTCGCGTCGGCCTTTTAAAAAGCTCCCGCGTCCGGATGTCCAAAACGGCTCGCCCTCACAGTCATTTACCCCGTCCCAATGTTTTTATTTACATCTTCTATTCTAGCTCTAAAATAGCAACATTTGTCATCGCTTCCCGAATCCGTGCCACCTCCCGTCTCGGGTTCAACGACTGAAGTGCCACAGCCATTTGGCATCAGCCGCTGTTACGTTATGTCCCTTTAATGTTTAGACTTTCCATTATAAATGTGGCCCGACACCCGAGATGGCGGCTACTGATTGATCTTACAGAGTTTTTCGGTATTCGTAGACGGTTCCAGTCTGTGGTTTCTTATGTCCGTGTCTTGAATTGGCATTAGTAAGAGAATTTACTTCAAGCGGATTTTCTTAAAGCGTCTCCGGTTGCGGAGGCGGCTAGATGGTCGTGAATTTTCTGTTATAACTGGAGCTGCCCCAATTTAAAGATAAGATTTCTAGCTGACGTCGATCTCAATATACTTACACTAGTTTTATGAAGAGTGCCCTTCTGTAAAGCTGTCTAGATGATTGACAGCGATGACAAATGCAGCTTCATAGCTATATTCGTACGCTCAACCGATGTTAGTGTAGGACGAAATCAAGTCTAAGAACCTACGTTCTTAGAATTAACGATATAGAAACATATCATAACCATTACGTACTGTGTAGACAGAATGAAAAAGAGACATTTCGACTCGTATTTTAAGATAGAATGACAAGAAACTAGAAATATACTTGAGTAAGACAAGCATTTATAACCCGTCAGGTACAAAAAAACCCCTGTTCTGTACATTACTTCTTCGAGTAGAGTTAGGAAGCAGGTTTACTTAAGTATCTGGTTAGTAAAACACTAACGGTTTTGTAAAAAGGCTGGTTCGATAAATCTATAAATTCTGTATGCATGAATACCACTTTACATTGCAGGTATTACTCATTTATGTCTTAATTAGCACATAAACGTACGAATGTCCTAAGTATGTTTTTAGGGTTCCGTACCCAAAAAGGTGCCACCGTAATTTGAATCTTATTTCATTAAAATAAAAGCAGAAAACAAGTCTACGAGTTATTTGGAAAAAACCTACTAATCTGACCAATTATTGTATGGCTAGTTTCTTTCTTCTGCCCATACCTACTACTCAAATACGATCGTTAATCGTGTTTTCTAGTAACATCCGTTCCCCCTAGCAATGAGAGATGGCGCTGTTCGACATCCTTTGTCTTTCCCAGTAATAAATTGTACGAAGAAAAAATATATATCCCGTCATGGGCAGAGACGACCCACACTTGGCTGATTCCTTCTTTTTTTGCACTCATGCGCCGTAGCCATAGCGACTTATCAACAGTTGCTGTGTATCGATACATTAAGCGATTATACGTAAGAAGTTTGCAACATTATTGCAAGCTCCAATGGCCTATAACACCTGACCTGACTTGTAGATAGATGCGCATACATAGCAGTTCGGTTTTTAACCGAATGCCCAAACCAAATATGGGGAAAGAAAAACAGGTTTTTATGACCATCTTGGTGAAACTTTGAATCGTATATTTATGTCTTAATAAGTTTGTTACTGGCAACCGACTGGTGGCGGTATAACCATCATAATTGAAGGAGTAGCTAAATACCTCAGACCGATGACGGGCAGCAGCGTCACCGGAGCGAGAAGCTACGCTCTGCGATCGCCATCCCTCCTGACCAGAGTGGCGATTACGGGTATATCCTCCAGATGTTTGCCCTAAGTGGCGAACAACTGGAGAGGCCTATGTCCAGCAGTGTACTGCAATAGGCTGATGATGATGATGAAGTTTGTTACTCAGGGTCTTGCTGACTACCGGCCGTTGTGGAAGTCTTTGGGTTAGGCCTGTTTTGCAGCGCCCCCCTACGGCTGAACATGATGATGATCATGACTCAGAATCATACGATGAATCAAATTGACCTATTAAGGGTGACCTATTGTGAGCTAATTTTATATGTAATTTAATATTTAATATTGTTCACCCATTTTTCGCATAAACCATTGATTTGATTGGTGTATTGATTCGATTTCTAAGAGAACTATCAAATTTGAATGAACGATTGAGATAGTTTCTGGTCGGATCTCTCCGTTTCCAAGAGGGATCTTTCCGAACTGATTTCTGAACAGTCCTGCCCTCTGAGAAACTTTAAACAGGTCGTTTTTGAAAATAAAATAGTGTAAGCTTGTAAGCACACGTGAATTGAAACGCATGCAAAGGTCAACAAGACGGACAGACGGACAGACAGCGAGCTAATTCATTACTCGCTAGACAATTTCAGTTTATTTGTCAGCGCTAAGTGAGCGGCGAAACAACATCCTGTCTTGGTACCGTCGGGAGAAGCACACTTTCACTTTTGATATGCAAACTTATTTTGATATGCAAGCTTTACCCCCTATAGGACTTCTCCTGTACTTCAGAGTTGAGCCGCAGCCGAGTATAAACCAGAAATTTCCCATAATGTTTTAGTTCATATTAATCGGGATCCAGCGTGTTATTTTATTGTAAATATATATGTCGCAGTCATCTGGTTGAATCTCCTATTCAATTGAATGGCTAGCGCGTTCATTGAATGACGACATTTTACATTTTACCTTTTTTATTTTAGGGTTTTTTCTATTTGGTCGTGGAATGTTCTTCTAGGTCTTCCCCTTCCAACAGGTCCACTCACGCTCTCACTATTAAGTATATAATCTACTTTCATCCACCCTCTCTACATGACCAAACCATATAAGGATCATCATCAGCGCATTGCAATCCACTGCTGGACTTAGGCCTCTCCAGTTGTTCGCCACTTAGGGTAACCATAATCGCCACGCTGGGCAGGCGGGTTGGCGATCGCAGGGCGTAGCTTCTCGCTCCGGTGACGCTGCTGCCCGTCATCGGTCTGTGGTATTTAGCTACGCCTTCAATTATGATGGTTATACCGTCACCAATCGGTTGCCAGCGCCTCGTTTGTTATTCGGCAGAATGCACCAGAAGGTGAGGTTGGCTTGGAGCCAAAAGATGATAGGCCGCTCCCTTACATCCCATTTAAGTACACCTTTATTATCATTTCTTTTTTATTGTATAGGTACGTAATATGCGAACAGTACAATGTCGGTGTGGGAACATGCGCGGGCGTCGGTAATTTAGCGGCGCATGTGCGATGTCGCATGCACTTTTAGCTGTTAGCTCGCCGCAGAGACCAGGATGGAAGGTTTTAGGGTCCCGTCCCCAAGGCCAACTCGCACTTCAGCGGTTTTTTTTAAATAACTTTGTCTGACTCAGCTTAATGCCCACATAAAGAAGTCGTACGCCTAACACCTTTTCGGAATCCAGTTATTATAATTAATTTATCACTACATAGTAAAAAATAAAGCCGCTTTTCTATCTGTCTGTTCCTATATATGCTTAGATTTTAAAAACTTCGCAACGGATATTTTATATATTTTAACTAATATCTAATTTCTGTTTTTCTTTTTGACAGATTTTGAAAAACGAGCCTGAAGTTCACTTGATGGTAAATAGTTTTACTTTAGCCCATATTCTCGTACCCCGCAATATTCATATACCTAAAAACTAAACCTAGGTACGTACAAATGCCAAATTGCATATCCGATAGTTAATCACTTGTCGTCCCTCTGCAGAAACGACTTTCAGCAGAAATGCGACGCCGACCCATTTAATCCAATACCGGATATGAATACGACAACAGTAGTGCGTATTGCTATAATAACAAAACTATACTTACATTTAAAACAATAGTCCGTACGGAGACGGAAAGGAATACAAATCACCACCACCGGCAGGATGCATCAGCAGGAGGTTGGCTTGGAGCGAAAAGTTTTTGACGTGCAAAAGAATTTACTTGTAAATCTATTTGCAGAAATAAATTATTTTATTTTATTTTTATTTTATAGTTGATAGGCCGCTTCCTTACATCTCATCTATGCAAGCCTTTCTCAATTTTTGGTTATTTTTTGTATAGGTACGTAATATGCGAACGTTACAATATCGGTGTGGGAACATGCGCGGGCGTCGGTAATCGTCGGCGCATGTGCGATGTCGCTTGCACTTTCAGCTGTTAGCACGCCGCAGAGACCTTAAGAGAGGTAGGGCATAGCGAATCTGCGCTCGAATTGAGCTGCCCGTCCGGGGAAGGACCTCCATCCTATAGAATACCGCAGCCAAATGACCTCCGGGTCATGTTTCTGCTGGTGAGTAGGGCTTCCGGAGCTCGTGGGGGGTTAGGATTGGGTCGGAATGGCAGTGGCAACTGACAGGTAACTGACCAGTTACCTGCCAGTTGTCACAGAGACTTGGGCTTCTCTTTCGCTTTCCATCAGGCGTAGGGAATCCATTATGTCGAGCTACTATAAAAAAACACCAGGACACAGGACGGAATGTAGGGTCCCGTACCCAAGTCCGACTCGCGCTTGCCTGGTTTTTTTTTTATATTACTTTGACTGACTCGGCAAAATGCCCACATAAAGAAGTTCTACGCCCAACACCTTTTTGGAATCCTTAAATTACGAGTATAATTTATCTAGATAGATCTTTTTGACCTTATACTATACAAGTTCATCATCAGCCTATTACAGTCCACTGCTGGACATAGGCCTCTCCAGTTGTTCGCCACTTAGAGCAAACATCTGGAGGATATACCCATAATCGCCACGCTGGGCAGGCGGGTTGGCGATCGCAGGGCGTAGCTTCTTGCTCCGGTGACGCTGCTGCCCGTCACCGGTCTTTAGTATTTAGCTACGCCTTCAATTGTGATGGTTATACCGCCACCAGTCGGTTGCCAGCGCCTCGTTTGTTATTCGGCAGGATGCACCACGGGCAGGTGAGATTGGCTTGGAGCGAAAAGATGATAGGCCGCTCCCTTACATCCCTTATACTACCTTACTACCTTATACTATACAAGTTATTCCCGTGTATTCGTCGCCGGCGAACAACTCCCGACTAGCGAGCGAACAATAGCGTGTTATTGAATCGGCAACTAGTTAAGTTTGTTAGTTGCCGGCGCGGGCGGCGGCGCGGAAACTGACGATACCGCGCGGCAAATCGCATTGTGGTTGCCGCAGGTATGGAGTTGAATGCTGCAGGGATTTGTTTATCTTCGGAATATACTTCTGTTGAGTGTAGACTACCTAGTCATGCGTGATGGAAGACAAGTATCTTGGAAAGGGACTAGCAGTTTGGTTAGATACAGAAAACAGAGAGAGGTAGGGCATAGCGAATCTACGCTCTGAGTGAGCTGCCCGTCCGGGGAAGGACCTCTACCCTATAGAATACCGCAGCCAAATGACCTCCGGGTCGTGTTTCTGCTGGTGACTAGGGTGTCCGGAGCTCGTGGGGGGTTAGGATCGGGCCGGCATGGCAGTGGCAACTGACAGGTAAGTTACTGATGCGTTATTTAAAGCGATGCCGTGTCTGCTTGTATTATAAACATCATCTGTAAAAAAAATGGACCAAATAAGGAAACAATTTTTGAGTCTAAGTAATGACCGATTTCTGAGATTTGGCCACATTTTAGCTTTTGTTCAAGACATTGTCTTCTGCCCACTACCAACGCCCACTGAATTCGATACACTGCTAGCGTTTTTCAAAGTATATTCTTTCCTGACCAGGTGGTCAATAAAAGCCGAGGCTCGTGGGCGCCCTTAGCTGTGTTGCTCATCTTTGAACGAGTAAGAGCATTTCACTCTCCCTCAGTCCGGAGATGATGGGAAGGCCTTGGCTATTATTAGACAGTTAGGAAAAAGTCTCTCCCGAGGGTGTAGTAGAAGGGACTAAGTAGACTAAGGGAATATCAGGAAAAGGGCAGCATCGTTTACCTGGGTACAGCAAAACCTATTGCGGTCGTTAACCGGATTGCTAAACATGGTGACTAAGGAAAATCCCCTCAAATGACAATTGTCATTGGGGGAGGACTCTGTCCAGCTGTGGACGATTGCAGACTGATGATGAGTAGAAAAAAATGTGCGGCATTGGGTTTAGGTTATGTATGATATTTATGTTTTCGAAGACCGGAGCTTGTCGGAGTGCTGCATCGGTAGCCGAGGGATAGGATGGGTAACGCGTGTATGATACCCCTTTTTTGTTTTTTTTTGTTGCACCAGGGAAAATGCTGTTTACGCATACCTGCTATTCGAGCACGCAGCAGGTTATGTGGGACTCGCTCCGCCTCTAGATGGAAGTGAGACGGAGAATACCCACTAAAAACTCCGGTATGCACCGCCAATGCGCTTTAGGTGATGGTGACGTGAGATCTTGGTATAAACCATCACACCACGCCACCACCAGCGCTGTCTGCTGCCTAGCAGTCTAGTCTGCCTAGACTGCCCTCCCAGGCAGCCTAGGGCTCAGGCAGAAGCCATCGCCCACCTCCAAGGACGGGATCCGTGCTAGGCAAGGGAGATGTCCCGTGTATGATACCCCTGGTGTTACAGGCGACCATAGGATCGGGAAAAAGCTGAACATCAGCCAGGCGTAGATTTGTTTGCCACCTCACTGGTATGAAAAAACCTGCTTGTAAAACGTTTGAGAGCCACTGGCCACCAATAATGAGTTGCCCCCCGCAGCGGAATACTCTCGTCCGAGCACCATTTTATTAGACATCTGCTTAGATTCGCAGCGGGCAGCGCGATATGCCTTTAGATAGTAACTTTAGCATCGAGCTTAGACAATCTAACGTATCTGCACAGAGTCCATAATTTGACAACGATTTGATTTTGAGGGTAAACGAGTTTTAGTGTGGATACCGCTTATCGGCAAACGTAATGTAGGACGCTATCATGCCAGGTGGGATGACGGTTTGCGATAGATGGCTAGCAAGTGGATGCGAGAAGCCCAAAATCGAGTAAAGTGTTTTATCACTACATAGCTTTTTTTATGCAAGAGGCGGCAGACGAAAATTATCGGCATACATACATTTCTAAGGTCCTTTTTTTATTTACTTAGACTTATGTAAGTAGATACACGTTAATATATATTTTAGTTTTGTTTAGGGTTAGTTATTTTTAATTATATGAATAGTAATTTTTATATACTTAGTATTAGTCATAAGGAAGAACTTATTTACAATAAGTGACATATAATAGATAAAAAAAACATACGAAATTTTTATATGTTCCTTAATAGATAAAATAGTCTGAATATCTGGCTCATCAATTTAACACTTCGACTTTTTTCTCTATAAAGATCACACAATCACGCGATCGTATGATGAATATGTATTAAATAATCGTAATAAGCGATAAAAATGGGTGCGATGTTCCTGAATCATGACCTCGACAACTAATGGTCTGATAGCTTATCAGAACAGCTAGTTCGGCGCGCGTATGCCGTCCAGCCCTCTCTCACGGTCTATCTGCATAGTATCGTTGGGTACCGCGGAAAAATACATATGTATGTTCCTTATTAAAAGTAGGTAAATTAACCTTAGAGGATAACATATATTTTTACTTAGATTATAGCGCGTGGAGTGCTGACGATTTCTGAAGTATACAGGGAAGATCTTTTGATCACTGTCCAAATTTTGATAGTCATAAATCTAATACGAAAATCATTATATTCATTTTTCTTTTAGTATCACTGGAACATATTTAATTATAAGCATTACAACGTAGTCTAAACCAGAAATAGGTTCTAATAACGAAAACTCATGCCAGGAAAACATTGGAAAGGGGCTATGCTTGGTATCTCGGTAAGATAGGGGTACGGAACGTGCATATACTCGTACGTCAGAGGACGAAAGTTGATCGACATAGCGCGAAGGTTCAGTACGCTGAAGTGGCCAGTGGGCTGGTGATGTCTTCCGTATAACCGACAATCGGTGGAACAGACAAGCATTGGAGTGGACCTCGCTCTTAGTAGACGTGATGTAAACCCGTTGGGCTAATGACCTTAGAAGAACTGCTGGCATTTGCTGAATAGGGGAATGGAAAGAGATAGTATAGAGAATGTGGCGCGGATTAAGGGAGGCCTACGTTCAGCGGACGGACCAGGGCTGTTGATTGATTGATTAATAAAAATGTGGATGGTGATTCGATAATCTTTCTTTATAGGTAGGGGGAGACCGGGGAACAAAAGTCAGGACACAGGACTATCACCTGAGAGGCGGCAAAGCGACCTTCGCCCATTGGAGAAACTATAGAGCGCTTGAAGGGATTGTAAGGGAGTGGACTATCATTTTTTCGCTCCAAGCCAACCTCACCTGCCCGTGGTGCATTCTTGCCGAATACAAACGAGGCGCTGGGAACCGACTGGTGGCGGGTTTTAACCATCACAATTGAAGACGTAGCTAAATACCCACAGGCCGATGACGGCAGCAGCTGTCACCGGAGCGAGAAGCTACGTCCTGCGATCGGCAACCCGCCTGCCCAGCGTGGCGTTTATGGGCATACCGTCCCAGATGATCATCCCATCCAGCAGTGAACTGCAATAGGCTGGTGATGAGGAGAGCGCTTGTTACTTTCGACGCGCCGTTACTTTTGTACCCGGTCTCCCTACATAACAAACCATTGTACTACTCCACGGAACACCCAACCTCCAGTCAGCTGATAACGTTTTGTAACATCATCCACGCACATCTCGGTTAGTTGATGTTTTGTTTATCTTTGATCTAGGCCACGCTGTACTTTAGATATCATTTGACTGATGTGCCGTTTCGTGATTCTCGTTTGTCGGACAGTTTTGTAATACACTTATCAACCGTTTGTTGCTACTTAATTAGCAATGGATTTTTTTATGCAGACGTAATGGTGGAACCGATAACCGCTGGGGGTGTAAACGAGTTCTGTAGTGGAGACCGCGTCTCGGCAAACGTAGTTGTAGGACGCACTCAGCCAGGTGGGGGGTGAACGATTTGCGCGCGGGACGGCTGGGCAAGTGCGTGGATGCGAGAGGCTCGGACCGATCGAAGTGGCGAGCAATGGGAGAGGGCCTATGTCCGGGCAGTGGACTGATGTGGGCTGATGATGATGATGTAGTGGAGGACTGCCTGCCTAGATGGTAAAGCCTTAGAGTATAGAGAAATGTGACGCGAATTAAGGGCGATATACTCTGTAAACGGGACCAGGGATACAAATACAAATACTTTTTTTATGATTATTTTCATTAAAAAAATTGCCTCACCATATCAATATAATAAGAGAGGTAGGGCATAGCGAATCTTCGCCGCTTCCACCCTATAGAATACCGCAGCCAAATGACGTCCGGGCCGTGTTTCTGCCGGTGAATAGGGTTTCCGGAGCTAGTGGGGGGTTGGGGTTGGGGCCGGCAATGGCGGTGAAAACAGACATGTAACTGATCAGTTTCTTGCCGTTGTCACAGCGACTTGGGCTTCTCTTTCGCTTTCCATCAGGCGTAGGAAGAAATTATGTCGAGCTACTAGAAAAAAAATTACCAATATACCAAATATCGCAACCGTTGCTCACCAAATTATCAGTTATATAATTTATAATACCTACTCACACTTTTAACTGATATTTTTTCAAGTACACCAAAAGAAGTTTGAAATGACTGATAAATGAATACGCGTGTAACTGAAGTCCCAATTGTGACTTCCTCTTGCACTCACACAACGCAGTGATTAATGTATGTGTGTGTTTGATATGACTATGTTGTGTGTGACCAGTATATTCCGAGTTGACATGTGGACTGTGTTCATGATGTATAAATCTCAATAAGATTGATTACACATTAGTGTCTTATCATACGTTAGTGTCACGATGAAAATTGTTTTATCCCATTGCTTATGTAACCAGTATGTGACTCTAATAAAACGTTTTTTTCATTCTATTCTATTTCATAATGTTTGATTAAGCTTCATCCGGTGATATTTAAGACAGATTGAGCCAATTCTCAACTCAACTCAACGGTACTGGTGACGGTAATCATACAATAAAATTGAAGCAAGCTAAATACCACAGACCCGATGACGAGCCAGAGCAGCAGCGTCACCGGAGCGAGAAGCAACGCCCTGCGATCGGCCAACCCGCCTACCCAGAGTGCGATTATGGGTATATCCTCCAGATGTTTGCCCTAAGCGGCGAACAATTGAAGAGGGCGCGTTCCATTACAATTAAAACTTCTAATTAAATAAATTTCACGCTTTTTTTAAAGGATAAATACATATATTACTAAGACGGTCCGTGGAACGGTCAAGTGCGTGGTCACCCTCGTAACGCAGTACATAATCTAAAAAATCTCGATAGCGAAGGCGCGTGCCGGGCGCCAACCGAACAGATAAGGGGAAAATTCCTGTGCTAATACCCCGGCAATACTGTAAATAAATGGATAACGACTTGTCAGAATTTATTGAAATTATATAATATTCTCCAACCAATATCCAAAAGTTATCGCGTCGATATCGCCTAATTGTATGCGATATTGGGACTAGTGACTCACTAGTCCACTTTTGTGAGGATAATACTTCACAATTGAGGATAAATATATTACTCAGACGGTATATTACTCGTACGGATAGTTACCTCAACAACAGGGCAGACAGGGACGCGGCCGTAAGCTTCTGCGCTTCCTGAGTTCCTGCAAGTTGCTGCCACATGTTGACACTTGACACAGGGATAGTCGAGTCGACACAAGGTTTAGTGGGAGTGGCTCCCATCACGGGAGGTGTGAGTTCACGACTCCCCCCAAAAAAAGTGAACCCATTTGTCCGTGGTGGGGTTTCCGGATTTAGAATAGGTCTACCCCATCTGATCCCGTGGGTTGTAGTAGCAGACGACTAAGGGAATATCAGAAAATGGTCGCGGCGTTACCTTGGGGGTACAAATTAACACTACTTGCGGTCACCGACCCGCTGGCAACCGTGGTGACTAAGGCAAATCGCTCAAATGACATTGTCATTAGATTGATAGATACTCCTTTATTGCACAAACATAGACATTACCGGAAAACATATCGCAAACAAAACATAGTACGACATAGGTGGTCTTGTCGATCTTCTAGCCATACTTTCAGACAAACCTTCAGGTAGAGGAAACCAGCTTTACAAGAGATGGGTATCCAAAACTATCTACTGTTAAGTTAAGTAGGTACATACATAAATATACCAAGTACTATTACATTGCATTAATACAAACATATATATACGAATAAATATAAATATATTATACATACCTACATATCACATACATAGTTAATAAAAATTCTACGTATGGAGATCATTATTGGAGATCTGCTGATCATCATCTGCTGATGAAGATGAAGATGATGATGATGATTGGTAGTCCCAGAGGACTTTGACCTACATTTACGTGCGCTTCAAAAAAGCATTAAAATTACCGGAAACGTGGCAAAAGATAATAATAAATTCTTTTACGACGCACATACAACATCACGCCGTATCTTAATGCGTAAGTATTACTATGTTTTTATAAGATAATGTGCTAATTGATTATGTACAAACGATTATAATATAACAACCTGAAAAAATCCAAGATTACACAATATTTAATACGTAAGTACTATCTTAACTTTACTTGGAATAGGAAATCGGCTATCAAAATATGGATATTATTTGCAGATAATTATCTATAAATATATTAATACTTTTAGTAATGACTAACACAGTTCTCTAAATGTATTTACTAATGAAGAAAACATGGGCTTTCCAAAAAATATTTGTTATTTCTTTCTTATAATATTGTCTCATAATTACGAACAAGACCAAATAATTAACCAAATATTTCGAGTAAAAGTAAAGAGTGTGTGTCATATCATATTACATTGTCTATACGGCTTTTATTGCTACGTATATGGACTAAAACATAGACGATTTTGGACTGTATTAGAAAGTATTTATATATTTCATTCGATCAAAGGGATGTTTGCAGTACCTAAGTTAATTAGTTAGTTGATAGATATAAAAAAATAGTGCTTAAGCCGCTTCCCTCGGATCTGAATCTAGGCACATTATATTGTTGATGATTGTCCAAAACTTCATTTTAACTCAAAAGCTTTCAAACATTGCTTTAAAGCCTAAATAAGGAAGGAACCCTTTTCCTTTTTTTTATAGTGGCTCGACATAATGACTTCCCTACGCCTGATGGGAAAGCGAAAAGAGAGGCCCAAGTCGCTGTGACAACTGGCAAGTAACTGGGTCAGTTACCTGTCAGTTCGCACGGCCCATGCCGGCCTAACCCTAACCCCCCCACGAGCTCCGGACACCCCTACTCACCAGCAGAAACACGACCCGAAGGTCATTTGGCTGCGGTTATTTTATAGGGTGGAGGTCCTACCCCCGGACGGGCAGCTCAATTCGAGCGGAAGATTCGCTATGGCCCTACTTCTCCTTCCTCACGGTAGGTAGCGCCATCGCTTGTTCCTCCAGCATTGCTTATGTCTATGATCAGTTGCCGTTAACGCTACTTGCTTAATAGCTTCGCCTCAGAGTGCTTTTTAATTGCCAGAAACAGCGGTTCGCCAGTCGGGATTGAACGCCGCACAAACGCCAAAAAACGAAACGCGCATTTTGGCTACTAAAAAGCGCTTGTGGATTTTCGCGCTTCGCCCCTTGAATTAAAATAAAAATAACCGATATCTTTGCTATCTTTGATGCATTCCGAAGTACTATCTGGCCGATTAGCGGTAATATTGCTCTTATCGGAATTGCATTTGATAACGTGTTTACGTGCAATTGTGTTTTTTCCACTGTGAGCAAGCAGAAAATTTTTGAGTGGAAGTTTTTAAAGTGACAAAACAAATCTCATCAACATGAGATAGCGTCTCCAGTTGTTCAGCGCTTAGGTCAATAGGATTTTTCGCCCATGATCGCCACGATGAGCAGGAGGGCTGGCGATCGCAGAGCGGCTTCATCGCTCCGATGACGCTGCCAGCAGTCGGTCGGCCTGTAGTATTTAGATAGGCCTTTCAATTGTGATGGTTTATTACCGCCATCAGTCGGTTGCCAGACCATCCTTAGTACATCTTTAGTCTCTCATCAATCCATCCATCCTTTAGTCTCTTAGCAGTCATCGAATTATGTAATAGACGATAGCAATAATCATTTTTAAGTAATAGTTTGACTGAACTAAGGAGCTCTGTGTGCGCCGCGGTCTTGTACGCTTAACCATTGGCGCGGTCAATCCGATGATGGGTGACCAAAATTTGACACCGATTTCCTCCGTGCTTTGGAAGGCACGTTAAGCTGTTGGTCCGGGTCGGTGCTATCTTTACCAACTCAGATAGCAGTCGTCACATCATATCACGAGATGATGATAAACTCCTAACTGGGAATGGGTATAGCTTACCCTAAGTGCTGCCAAATCTTTCAGTTTGGGAAGGCCGACCCTGAGACAATGGGAAAAAAGGCGTAGGATGATGATGAGTTTGACTGACTCGAGCGAGTGAAAAAACTTGCCTTACTTTCCTTCACAGTGTACTCTGGCGTAAAGTAACTAGTATATTTTTTTGCAAGTCAAGGAAAACAACATTGATCAAACAAAATCGTCGATACAGTGGCGTATATAGCAAATAACAAATTGTTTATTATCAGAATGTTGTGAGTTATGATGAGTCCGTAGTTATGAATGAGTCCAATGTTTGAATGCCTCTCCAGTGTTCTTGGAATTTTGTGTTGATAGCAAAGACTAGGCCATTGTTGTTTTGTTATTTTAGTGAACTATTTACTTATACTTAACTTTACTAATTGTACTTGTACGTTAGCTCATTGGGTATTGAACCGTCTTTAAGTGGTGGTCGTGAGGGTTCAAGTCAAGCAGGACTTATGATAAATGTTATGTAATTGGTTTGGGATGTGAAATTATAAAAACTCAGAAACATCTTGTCCCAATTTCTATTGAGCTCTTGATCTTCTGGTCGATTGGGCCCACCGCAGCGTTCCCACAGATCTCATCATTATCATCATCAGCCTATCACAGGCCACTGCTGGACATAGGCGTCTCAATTGTAGCCACTTTCGGCAAATATCTGGCTTTACCATAAGGGGCGGGCTTGGCGATTGCAGTTCGTAACTCTTCGCTCCGGTGACGGTGCTACCCGTATCGGTCTGTGGTATTAGCTACGCCTTCATTGTGATGGTTATACCGCCACCGTCGGCGTTGCCCAGCGCCTCGTTTGACTATTCGGCAGGATGACACCACGGGCAGGTGAGGTTGGCTTGGAGCGAACGATGATAGGCCGCTACCTTACATCCCGTGGTAGTTATACACGCCCTTGAATAGTAATAGTAGATAAACCAGCAGCTAAGTGATGTACCAGAGCCTCGTTTGTCTATTCGACCAGGATACAGTCCAGAGCAGTGTGGGTGATTTAGGAGCGAAAAGGATGATAGGTCGCTCCTCCGTTCGTCGCAATAATTATACTACTCCGTTATTTTTTTTTTATTCAAAAGGCGGCAGAAGACGAATTTAATGTGGCGAGATTCCTGATGGGTAAAGCAGTCTTTTTTTCTTAATGACTACGATGAAGGCCAGCCGGCCTTGTCATCCTCACGGCCTGTCGGGGCGGAGGTGAAGGCCCTCACCCCTAGGGTAGCAGTCGACTCACGACCCATGAAACCACCCGAAACTCAACGAGTTTGGGGTCCGCTGCCGGCCTTCTTAAAAATCGAAATACGCTCGTTTCTTGAAAAGTTCCAAGTCGTAGTTTAAAGAATAACGTTGGCAGAAACGTTCGGTATACCTCTTCCAAGTACGAGTGTACTTTAGACTACATTTGAACAATGAGGGGCACGCACTATTGCGCCGAAAATGCGCCAGATGCGCCGGTCACGTCCGCGTCGCGTCGACGCAAAAATGCCGCCGCTCGGAAACACAACTAGTTGTTCTGCATCAAACGGCGGCGCTTCGGGGACTATTATGCACTCCTGCGCACTTTACCGACGTACGCAACATAAGCTTCTAACCATCGTCCTAGATAAGTATATGTACCATGAATCCTTGAATCTCGATACACATCCTCTACACATCTCGAGTATAGTATAAATGATCGTTAGTAGAGGATTACAACAACAACCTCATATTTTTTAATATAAAGAGCGTTCAGGAAGCGGCTCATGAGGTCAAAATGTTAAGTCGACAGGCAACTATAGGGCAGCATACCACCCGCGCCGGTCGCGCCTTAAGCCCGAAAGGCCACTGAGAAGCGTTCAAAGCCCCTGCCTAAAGAACGGCTAGTAATGAGTTCATCATCAGCCTATATCAGTCCACTGCTGAATATATGGCCTCTCCCACAGTTTCGCCACTCTTGATCGATCCTGGGCTTCTGCGATTCCAGCACTTGCCAGCCGTCCTGCGCAAATCCGTCACTCCGCAACTGGCCTTGAGGGCCGTCCTACACTACGTTTGCCAGAGCCAACGAACTCCACTCCGAAATTCGTTTATATCCCAACAGTGATAAATTTTGAACACACACTAGCAATAAGAAAAAGGTAAGTCTTGCTGAATGCAATTATTTTTTTCTTACAATGTTGGAATCATTTAGATTATTCTGAAGTTAATCGACCGTAAATGTGGATAATGTGTGGACGCAGTACGTCCAGGGGAATGTCGTATTCAGGAAGTCTTCAACTTTGTTGATATTATATGGAACTTAAAAGTTATGCATCTCAGGATGAAACATTGGACCTAACGATATGTTTTAGTAACTTATTAACCACTTTCACAGGTAATCCAACTAATTTACTCTTATATCTGTTTGTTGGTCATTCTTTTGTATGATTTAATCTTTGGAGAAGTGGATAATTGTGAAACCGTCTGATATTATAATCATCTTCAAACCATTCACGAAAGTATTACTCGAACGATTCATAAATATAAGCTCTTCAGTCATTCGACAGCGGACTAGACGAATCCTGCTTCGCGTTTGAATCATGAATTAAAATATCACACACTATGTCATATGCAGGCGATCCTCACGCCGTTACTTTATTTACATTACTCATACAAAGAGGTTATGGATTTCCCGAACCCGGATTGGTAACAGAAGGCAGGGTCATACACACTCCACAACCGAATAGGCTAATTATGGCTAACATAGTAATTAGCTCCGTCTTGCTACTTCAATCTCAATTAAAGCATATAAAAGTTAAGACACTTATATATCATTTGTAAATTAAACTAAAATTACATGAATTATAGCCCGTTGAAATTATGCGTGACGTCACCGTTAGTGCATTATAGTGGGAGTGAGTGACGTCAAAGATCCCTACACCACAATTTAATGCCTTGTATCATTGCCTAATTCTTATTATTTGACAGAACAAAGGAAAATGAACGTGACTTTTATTAATTGAACAAGATAAAAGACGGTCTAATTACATTTTAGCCAGAATGAGCCAATTGACGCTCCCGGAGCGTTCCATCAAAATAATCTCCTTAAGTTACATGCGAATCGTGGCTTCTCAGCATCGGTAATCAATCACGCTCTAAGATCGTAGAGAATATAAGGGCCTCGATAATCGATTTCAAATCTATTTACATTTTTATTTTAAAACAAGTCGTCATATGTCTACATTAAAGCATCTGCCCGGTATTAGTAATGATAACGTGAGTGGATTCCCACGGTGTCCAAGATGTACGGGTAAACACTC